>CM053581.1:302706099-302722495 GCA_028627135.1 Pseudochirops cupreus | reverse complement strand
GGGTGCAGGACCTCCTCTGCTTCTCAGCCCTGGAGGCAGTTTGGCCAGACTGCTTTTCTCCCACGATTTGGCAACTCCCACTGACCTGGTTCTGGATCCTGCCGCAGCTGCCACCAATCCGCTCACCTGAAGCTCCAGCCGGGGCTCGGCTCCTCTCATCCAGCCACCCTCAGGGCACAGCCTCAGTTTCAGGCCAGGCTGGTTTCAGTTCGCAGTGCTGATATGGTTCCTCGTAGCCGAGCTGACTTCAGTGGAAAGTATATTTGTGTGTGTTTTGGAGTTCTAGAATTAGTTTAGAGTCATATTTTATGGGTACTTTGGGGTGGCTATGTGACAGCTGCAATATGTTGCTGCTCTTATGCCACCATCTTGGCTCCTCCCATTTTTTTCTTTTTTAAAAAATATTTATTTATTTTTAGTTTTTACCATTCACTTCCATAAGATTTTGAGTTCCAAATTTTCTCCCCATCCCTCCACTCCCCCCACCCCAAGATGGCCTGCAATATGATATAGGCTCTACATATACATTCATGTTTAAACATATTTTTCACATTATTCATCAACATTTATTTTCATAAGAATTTTGAGTTCCAAATTTTTCTTCCTCTCCCTCCGTTCCCAAGATGGCAAGCAATCCCAGGTAACTTTCTAAGACAATTAAGTTGCAGAGGAAGAGATGAACTGCACTAGCAGAATAAGTTTTCTCTCTTGGGAGTTCCCACTACAGATAAAACCACAATTCAGGGTCTTGTCCCTTGTACTATTATTTTATTTTTTATAATGCAATGGGATTAAGTGACTTGCCCAAGGTCATACAGGCTAGTGCTGAGTATCTGAGGCTAGATTTGAACTCAGGTCCTCTTGACTACAGGGCCAGTGCTCTATCCACTGTGCCACCTAGTTGTCCCTGTAGTATTATTTTTAAAAATGCTTGTTGATTGCTGGATTAGTTGAAATCCAATACAACTTCAGTAGTAGAGGCTAAGTACCAAGAATTGAATTCTAAAGATAAATTCCAAGAGAGGCAAATAAAGTGTCTGATTTCAGTGTTTAGAAGTCCCACATGGTTCTGACACTTACTGGCTATGGGTCCTTGTAAGTCACTTTATCTCTCCATAGCCCAGGCACCTTCCTAAGGGTCTGAGTTGGTAGAAGCTATCACTAAGAGCTTCCTACACCAATGAAATCTCAGGGCTAGTTGGGAAAAAAACGTCTAGTCTCCTCAACTGGACTTTAAATTTGCTGAGAGTGGAAACAGTACTAGTGAATATATATGAATCTCTCGGGGTTCCTAACTCAGCATTTTCTATGTTGCGCATCTCATCTACAATATGTAACTACTTTTGATATATCTGTTAAGACTGTATCTTGTTCTGATCTCCCTGACCACTTTCCCCCTTTCTAGTCAGTATAGTAAGTTTATAAGTAACCAGTATAAAGGAAATAAAATTGCAAAAGGGAACCTACACAACCATCCCAAAGATCAAAGGGGCCTCATTTACAAATTGTATCACATACTAACCAAAATTCACAACCTGGTAATATGTGATGAATCAGCAGAAGGCATCTAGATGCTCCTGTCAAGGTTTTGGTTAATACCAGACAAATTCCAGACCTCCACAGTTCCAGACCAACAGAACATCAAAAAGGTACTGAAAACTTTGAAGTTTTATAGATTTGTTGATTTGAATATGTTAATGAATTAACCCTAAGGTAGCACAGAAAGGAGTTTGTCTGTTTCCAAAAAACTCTATAAAAATGAGACCTCAAACTCCTTTCCTCCCCACCCTCAATACTCCTCTTTTTCCATGAGGTCCATGTTGCGTAGGGCTCCCAACCATAACCCATGGTTACATGAGTAATAATCTCTGCCTCTCCCCCTTCCCATTCTCTTCCCCCCATTGCTTATCTCCCTTCACCATCCCATTCTCTGTCTCTATGACACCATTCACCTCAGTACCAATTTTCACCACTTGTCTCTGCTTTTATGGACTTTTTACCCCCACACTTTCTGTGTTTATAATTAAAATGTGATTGGTGCCCTGTTTCCTGCTGCCAATTGTGGTCTTTCCTGGGGAGTACCCAGAGAACCAGGTGTGCCTGCCCCATTTCATAATTTCATAAATTATTAATTCAATGTTTGTTGACTGATATAAAATAGACAATGAAGGTCTGCTGATGGATTAATTCTATTCAATACAACAAATGTTGAACAAGCATTTATGTTTTGTACAGTAGTGGCGTAGCAAGGGCTATGCCAACAGAGGGCTTGTGCCAGCTAATCTCATCAAGCTAGATACTGTCCATCTGCCATCTGAGGACCAGGCTAGCAAAGTTCAGAGCCTCATCTCCAGGCTGGCTGCAGGGCAATGAATTTTTCTAGTGTAGTAACTCTGGAAGACCCTCTATTAAGTAACAGAGGGGGTTGCGATTTGTGGAGAGTGTTTTTCTTTGTGTTCCCAGCACTTAACCCAGTGTCTGGTACACAGCCCCCTCACCTAGGAAATTATAAATGTTTGAAGTATTAAGGTACTGAAGTATGTGTGATAGACACATAGCAGTTAAAAATGGCACAGGTCCTGATCTCAAAGAGTTTGCAGGAGGCATTCAAGAAACTGCTTCATTCAGTGTTGAAGAATTCTTCTCCTTTATTTGAGGGAGGGAACACTAAGCACTAAAGACCTTCCATAGAGTCAGCAGAGCCTCAAAAGGTGATAATTGTTACTATTCAGTCATATCTGACTCTTCGTGACCCCATTTGGAGTTTTCTTGGCAGAGATACTGGAACGGTTTGCTGTTTCCTTCTCTGGCTCATTTTACAGATGAGGAAACTGAGGCAAACAGGGTTACACAGTTAGTAAGTGTCTGAAGCCATATTTGAACTCAGGAAGATGAGTCTTCTTGACTCCAGGCCCAGCAGGAGTCTAAGATAAAGTTGGAGAGGAAGAGATGAACTGTACCAGTAGAATGAGTTTTCTCTCTTGGGAGTTCCCACTACAGATAAAACCACAATTCAGGGTCTTGTCCCTTGTACTATTATTTTATTTTTTATAAGGCAATGGGATTAAGTGATTTGCCCAAGGTCATACAGCTAGTGCCAAGTATCTGAGGCTAGATTTGAACTCAGGTCTATCCACTGCTCCATTTAGCTGCCCATAATGTTATAATAACCACTCCCATTTCTTAAGGTCTACATAGGGTTTCAGGTAGAAAGAACTGAATTGTGAAAGAACTGAATATAGATATGGCTGGGACCCTTAAAAGAGGCCACAGAATCTCCTGGTCCTATTTCCTGATCAGAAGCATGAATTCTGCCCCCAACCCCCACCTTTTTGGTAAATAGTATTGTATTATTTCCAATCACATATAAAGATAGTTTTCAACATTTGTTTTTTATAAGATTTTGAGTTTCAAATTTTTTTCCCTCCAGCCCTCCCTTCCCCCCTCCCCAAGACAGCAAGCAATCTGATATAGGTTATACATGTGCAATCATGTTAAACACATTTCCACATTAGTCATGTTGTGAAAGAAGAAACAGAACAAAAGGGGAAAACCACACAAAAAAGGTGAAAATTGCATGCTTCCATCTGCATTCAAACTCCATACTTCTTTCTCTGGAGGTGGATAGCATTTTCCATCACCAGTCTTTTGGAATTGTCTTGGATCATTATATTGCTGAGAAAAGCTAAGTCAATCATAATTGATCACTGCACAATGTTGCTGTTACTGTGTATAATGTTCTCCTGGTTCTGCTCACTTCAGTCAGCATCAGTTCATGTGAGTCCAGGTTTTTCTGAACTCTGCCCACTCATCATTTCTTATGGTATTTCATTCCATTCATATACCACAACTTGTTCAGCTATTCCCCAATTGACGGGCAATGAATCCTCCTTTATAACATTCCCAAAGAGTGCTTGTCCAATCTCTCCTCATTGAACAGTTCCAGTGATGAGTTGCTCACTACGCACCTCACATAGCCATCTAAACTCCATTTGTTTAAAATCTGCTGCCTGAAATTGCTGAACTCTGTGTCCCTGTGACTTCCATCCCCAGACTTTAAGTCCATCCATTTGTGGACAAACAGAATAAGTCTCTTCCACATGAGAGTCCTTTAGATAGTTGAAGATAGCAATCATAACATTTCACCCCGCCCCCCCCCCCCCAAGACTCTCTGACCTAGTGGCTCCTAGTAGCATTTTCCTCCAAATATTCAGCTGAGTGACACTTTCTCTGAGTTGGAGAAGGGTGAATACTGAGATTCAATCTCTAGAAGAGCAGTCCATGAAACTAAAACCCAAATACTTCTATAATGCTAGCTTTTCAGAGCTATCTATCATTCCATTCAGCCTTTAAGAAATGCTTATTATCCTATGCAGGCGTCAGGTCCAAGGGTGTGAATCACACATGTAATGTCAGGTTTTTCCAATACTCTTATACCGAACCTTATTTTCTTCTTTTTCTTTTTTAAAAAAATATTTTGTTGTAAGGGACAGCTCTCTGGGCACGGGGTGAGGAGGGATAGAGAGGGAGATCTAGGTGATGTAAAAACAAAAGATTTCAATAAAAAAGGTTGAAAACAAATGACTATCTTCATTTTACCAAAGAGCCTAAGAAATGTTCATGAGTTGCCCCAGGTCTCCTTTGTAGGGAAACTGGGACTAAAACCCAGTGAGTACTTTGACAAACTTTCTACCTTTCTTCGGGGGTCAGAGCTGCATGGTATACTCAGACTCCCCTCCCCCGCAAATTCTCCCAGTATTTGTTTAGTTCTCTAGGCAGAAAATTCCAGCCCCAGACAAATCTGAATCTGAGGCTGTTGTGAGGTGAGAAGTCAAGGCCCAGACTCATCTCTCCTTTCTCTTCCCTCTCTCTTTCATTTTTTCTCCTCCCCACCCTTTCCTCCCTTCCCTAGACAATATGCCAAGGTCTTCCCCTCCCCTTCCACTCCCCATCCCAGTCGTAACTGCTATCTCTGTAGCTTTGGGTCATAGGATAAGGGCTGAGCAGTGAACTCGGCTCGGCTTTGGGCCCAAGGCCTTTCAGCCAAGGACGAGATCCTAGTAATGATTAGATCATTAACTCCCAGCAGGTTTTGCTATCTCAGCATATCAGCTTAAGCAGATGTAGCCAAGAAGAGAAAACTTAACACCATCTTCCCAAGCCCAGTCTGGGTTGATGTATGCACAAGTGAGCTATGTCGATATAGATTTGTATGCACATTGGCCCTCCCCACCCACAACACTGGACATGCACACGCCACACACATACACATGTAGATGCTGGCACATACAGCCTGTAGGGAATTCAGAGAAGAATAATATGACTCACTGCCATCACAGAGCTGTAGCAAATTGCTCTGAGCTCATTATTCCAGAAGCAAGGAATTTTTCCTTCTCAGGATTCTAGGGATTAACCCAGAAAGATTGGGGTGCCAGCCCAGGTGCAATTTGGGGTATATCCCTCCTCCAGTGTTAGCCACAAGTGATCAGTCCAAATTTTATTTAACCAATTAACATTAATTAACTTTTACAAAGGCATATTTACTTCAAATATATAACAAGAATAAAAGTACAAATGTTTTCCCCTAATAACTCAGAGTCATATTCTCCCCTATATCACCCTGGTCCCTGGGGAAAGTGGGTTCAGGGGCAGCTAGGTGGTACAGTGAATAGAGCACCAGCCCTGGAGTCAGGAAGATCTGAGTTCAAATCCAGTCTCAGACACTTGACACACTTACTAGTTGTGTGACCTTGGGCAAGTCACTTAACCCCAATTGCCTTGTCTTCCTCCTTCCAAAAAAAAAAAAGATAGTGGGTTCAGATTTAAAGCGGTGTCTACATAGCCTTGTTCCTACCAAATTCATGTCTGAATATGACACTGTTGCCAGATGAGTCCTCATCTCAGCTACTGCTGGACAGGATCCCTAAGGATGCTTTCTATTCCTTGGGGTGTTGATGCTGGGCTTATGGAAAAATCAACGAAAACAATGAATACTTGACCCATGGAAGCCTAGACTCTCAAACTCTGAAACGACTCACTTTCCTGACCTTTTGAAACTCCCAAGGTCATAGCTTCCCAATTCACCTCCTTCACCTAAAATGAAAGAACAAATGCTGAGAGACAAAGAAGCAGAAACCATTTTTACAGAGCCATATGTTGGCCTTTGGTAGGGAGAAGACCTGAGACCATTTTCTTCATTGTCTTTTATCAGAAGACATCTATCCAGAAGAAGTTAGCCAAAGAGAAAATATCAAAAGAAGAGAAAAAGGATGAGGCTGACTTAGACTTTTTTGAATGTCCCAGTTCCATCTCCACAGCTTTAACTAAAAATGAGGTTGGATTCAACACATAATTAGCAGACAAGAACAAGTTACAGAACGTCTTTGCATGCTCCAAAGCTCTCTAAGGTATTTCTGTTATATTTCAACTCAACTCCCCCAGAAGCAGGTTCTCCAGTCTCTTCTACATGGGGATTTTCATCAGCAACTCACCCAACCCTTTCACAAGGTCCCCTCCCATCTCCCATTGTGTGAAGGGACCCAGACTAGTCTGCCTTCATATCCCTCACAACCCTTTTCCTGACCTTCTGGACCTCAAAATCATGTCTTTACTTCTGTCTTAGCCTGAACTTCCCTAAGCACCTGGGGGCCTCCTTGTCTTGGAATATCTTACCATTCCTTTGGCCTGATCAACATAGAATATCCTTCCACAAGGCCCACACTACCTTCTCGTCTTTGGTGAGTTCTTCTTGGAGTCTATTTGGTGAATGGGCCAAGGTCAGCCTCTTCATCCCCCCTCTTGGCTTTGGTAGATTTCAAAATCATGTCCTCTTCTGGATGGCTTTATTCTACAACTCCCCCCTTTTTAGTTCCTTTTTATGTTGTCTTTCCCCATTAGAATGTAAACACTTTGAGGGAAGGGAATATCTTTTTCCTTGTTATTTGTATACCTAGAGCTTAGCACAGTGCTTGGGCACATAGTAAATGCTTGACTCCTTCCTTCCTTCCTTCCTTCCTTCCTTCCTTCCTTCCTTCCTTCTTCCCCATTAGCTCACTTCCCCATTTACCCCCAATTAGTCCTTGTTCTTTCCTCAGTGCCCAAGTAGAGCAACTCAGAGAATCACAGATTTGAGAATTGGAAAGAACCTCGGTGGCCATCTAGTCCAAATCTTGAAAGGAAACCCCACTACAATACACCTGAGGAGAGGTCAGCCAGTCTCTGAAGACTTCCAAGGAAAGGGAATCCATCACTTCTTGAGATAGCCCACTTCACATCTAGGCATCTCTAGTTACTTGGAAGATTTTTTCCTTAATATCAAGTTTAAATTTGCTTCTTTGTAATTTCCATTCATTACTCCTGGTTCTGCCTTCTGGGGTCAATACTTCTTCCACATGACTGCCTTTCAAATACTTGAGACAGCCCTCAGGTCCCTCCTGACTTGTCTCCTCTCCAGGCTAAATATTCCCTTTTTATTCAACTGATCCTTGCATGATAGGACTCAAAGCCCTTCATTTTCCAGATTGCTCCCCCTTGGATGTCCTCCAGTTTACCAATATCCTTAACCTGTGGTACCCAGAACTAAACACAAGATTCCCAGGTGACAAGGGCCAAGTGTAGGGAGACTGTCACCTCCCCTTTCTGAGAGCTATGTCTCTGAGTTACGTCTGACATCAGGGAGTGAGTGATCAGTTTACTGCATGCTCTGGTCTGTTTGGGTGATGCCCTGTGCAGCTCTCTTGGGGCCCTTGCCTAAGATATCTGACTCTGCCTCTGATTTCTACCACCTATAGAACTAGATTATTTCTAAGACTCCTCCCAGCTCTAATATTCTCTGAGGCTCTCAGTCTAAATGCCTGGCAAGATTCTATATATTTTCTTGTCCCTCAGCTGTTATTCAGTCATTTCAGTAGTGTCCGACTCTTTGTGACCCTTTTTGGGGGATTTTCTTGGCAAAGATACTGGAGTGGTTTGCCATTTCCTTCTCTAGCTCATTTTACAGATGAGGAAACTAAGACAAACAGGATTAAGTGATTTACCCAGGGTCACAAAGCTAGTGTCTGAGGCTAAATTTGAACTTGGGTCTTCCTGATTGCAGGCCGTGTGCTCTATCCACTGCACCACCTAGCCGCCCTTCCACTGGCTCTTTGGCCACAAAAGAAGAGGTCAGCAAGGGAGCTAGTTTTGGAAAGGAGTTGCTTTTTGGGGCCACTGACTTCATTTCCAACCTCTAACATTTAGAGGCAGCGTATCTTTTTGTTGTTTCAAAGTATCACATCACTTCAGGTGGGGAATTGGTACCCAGGGAAATCAATCCATTCTGACTGTGTCACAGAGACCTGTGAAGGCTGACTCAGGAAATATAGCTCCTAGCAGGGTGGTGTATCTGGAGGAGATGTGACAGGAAAAGCTGAATGCTCTGACTCAACAGAAACCCCCTGGTTTTTCAAGAATTCAGGCACATGTGCTCTGGATAATTACTTTTCTCTTGCTTATAAGCCTAGAGGAATATCACCTCCCAATAACTAGATACCTAATAAGGCTAAATTGTAATGAGGGTTGTGTGGAATTACATATTACATTAACACCAAATGAGTTCATTAGGAATTCATTAGTAATGACTGCTGTGGTGGTCACAAGAATTCATAATGGTTAGCCAGACACAAGGAGAGGGGCTGAATCACTGTGCAGGGAGGTGCATGGAGACCTCTCCAGTCCCAGCTTGAGCCAACAGTCTTTATTTCCAGGGTCACAGGGTCTTGGACATTGCTAGATCTACTTCCTTCTCTCCCTCTTTTTTCTCCTCCATTTAGAATGGCTTGAGAAGCCATAGCAAATCAAAAATGGGAAGAAGAGCAGGTTCGGGAAGTGGGGACATCAAGAGCAGAACAAAGGCTGCCCTTTTTATGATTTAGAGGCAAAGGTTGGGCATAAATCGGAGACTATTAATTTATAGCTCAACTGCTAAGGGTTTGTTTTTTTTTTTTGCTAAGGGTTCTTAACCTGGGGTTCATGAACTTGGATTTTTTAAAAAATATTTTTAATGACATATTCCATTAACATTGGTTTCCTTTGTAATCCTATGCATTTTATTCTATGCATTCAAAAATCTTATTCTGAGAAGGGGTCCACAGGTCTCATGAGATTGACAAAGAAGTCCAGTAAGGAAGTTTCCATTCATTCTTAATTATTCTTAGGAGTTAGTGTGTTCCCTGTCACTAGAGATCTTCAAGGGAAGACTGAATGGTTATTTACTGGGGATGCTATAAGAGGGATTCTTTCTAGATGAGATATGGGTTGGCCAAATTGACATTTAAGAACTCTTCCTATTCTGAGATTCTCTGACCCTGAGAGTCACTATTAAGTGATGAATTTATAGGAAGGCTTAATCTCAGTTCATTTTTCTCTGACAGAACTCAGCCCTGCTAGCCTAGATAAATTATTTTATTTTATTTTTTTCAGTTAACAAAAATCTCCCTTCTCTCCCTCCCATATTCTCTCCTCTTCCTCAATGAAAAAAGAGGGGGAAGGGAACAAATGCCTATTATGTGGGAAGCATTTTTAAAATACTCTCTCATTTGATCTTCACAACAACTCTGTGATAAAGGTACAATTTTTATCCCCTTTTTACACTTAAGAAAACTGAGGCAGACAGGGGTTAAATTACTTGCCCAAGGTCACACATCTAGGAAGGATCTGCCACTGGATTTGAATTTAGACCATGCTGATTTTAGGCCTTGTGTTCCACTTGCCACCTCATTGCCTCTAATGAAGCCATTGTAACAAATACACAATCAAGCAGCAGAACTTTCTGCACTGACCACATCCAAATATCTACATCGCCCATCTCTCTATTTCTCTTTCTAGTGCTATATCTGTATGTCTCAATCTGCACCCTGAGTCCACCATCTCTCTGTCAGGCAATGGGTATCAGGCTTCCTCATCAGTACTTTGGAATGACAGCTGATCATCTATTGCTTTGTTCTTAAGTTTTAAGTTCTTATGTCTTTCAAAACTGTTTGTTTTTTGCAATGTTGTTGTTCCTGTATAAATTGTCCTCCTGATTTTGCTCCCCTCACTCTGCTTCAGTTCATAAAAGTCTTCTAGCGAATGTTCTTCATGTTACCACACTAACCTTGGATTGTAGCTCTATGTACCTGCTAGACCTTATCTTCAGAGCTAGGTTGTAAACTCACTGAGGATAAGGTCATATTCTATATGCCCCCTCCAGAACCTATCTCAGTGCTCTGAACATCAAAGTATACGGTAAATGGATCAGTCAATGGGTATCAGTCTAAATACAGTACCAGATAATCATGTAATGAGTTTCAATGCCTAATATGAATAGGCAGCACAGTGGGTAGAGTTCTGGGCCTAAAACTAGGAGAATCTGAGTTCAAATCTGGCCTTAGATACTTCTTAGTTTTGTGACCCTGGGCAGATAATTTAACCTCTGCCTGCCTTACTTTTCTCATCCATAAAATAGGGATAATAATGGCACCTACTTTTTGTTGAGGAGAAAATGAGATAACATTTGTGAAGTGCTTTGTGAATCTTAACGTACTACATAAATCTCATTGCTATTAATAATAGTTGGTGTTTTCATGTAAGGGGACTGACTCAACGTGCTCAGCTGATACAATCTCCCCAGTGAGTGGTTAGAGAGTCCACTTTGGGGACAGTTGGCTTGGAAGGCTTGGCACTGAGGCCAGTCCCACTGTACTTGCTGTGGATCTCCCTCCCTTACAGTAGATCAACCAAGGATGCATTATACTTCTCAAACATCAGCCTCTTGAAGAAATATCTGGAATGAATGAAAGAAAAGCATTTAAGAAGTGTCTAATATATTCCAGGCACTAAAACAAAAGTGAGACAGTCCCTGCCTTCAAGGACCTCACATTCTAATAGGGGGAGACAATACATATATAGGAAAAGGGGAGTTTTGATCAGGGGATTTACAGGAATGGTGATCGAAGCCTTAAGAAGTGGACACGAAACATTTCCCAAAAGCAGTGGGTGGATTCATTTGATTACTCTTCTCCAGTTATACTGGAAAGGATGTAGGGCAATGTATAGGCTAGGAAAGATGGCAAGATGTCCCTGGGGGATGGAAGAATGGATGGGGTATGAAGCATGTTCTGGGTCCATCTAGATATAGTGAAGCTAGATGAGTTTGCACCCTTTGAGGACTGCTCAGTGGAAATTCCAAAATGAAGTAGATAAACTTTCCCTGTAAAAGTGAGGTTTTATCCCACAGATTTTTGTGGGATCTCTGGTGAATGAGTATGTGTGTGTGTGTGTGTGTGTGTGTCTGTGTGTCTGTGTGTCTGTGTGTGTAGAGGATGGGATAGATAAACCATAGGCCAAGGTGATGGATGGAAGAATGGAATGACTGGAATTTCTGTTTGGGGGGTAGAGAAGTTGGTTGGGTCAGTGTATGAAAAGATAATTATTCAGTACCTTCTTGGTGAAAGATACCAAGCCAGGAGAGGCCCCAGGAGAACATAGATCTCACAATTCTTCTAAGTTCACATATTCCCAAGACACACAAAACCTTGATGCCTAAGTTTTGATTCTCTTTTGCCAAGTGTTAAAGCACACCCTGAATGTTTTCATTCTTTCTGCATTGCAAGGGTGACTAGAAAAGGGACCTGTCAGTCTACTCCTTTACGACCCCACTCATCATCCAAGAAATCTAACCCTAAACTGCCTCTCCCAAGCCACCATACAGAGGATATGAATTTTCCCCTATTAGAATGTAAACTCTTTGAAGACAGGGCTAGTCTTTGCTTTTCTTTTTTTTTTTTAAATATCCCTAGGGCTTAGAACAAGATTTTGCACATAATATTTGCTTAAGTTTTTTCATTCCTTCATTCATTTGCCCAGCCCAAGTTTAGAATCTAACCTTGGGAAGCTGGGACTAATCTGTTCTAGAGGGGCACAGCTGTTTTGGTCTTCATCACCAAAAAAAAAAAATCTTAGGTATAATCTTAGGTCTTTGAGGTCATCTACTTCAACCTTTTCATTTTACTTAGAGGCAAAAAGATTACATAACTTGCTCAGGGCCACATAGCATATCAGTGACAGAACCAGTATTGGGACTGAATTCTGCTCTTAACGTGGAACTAACCAAAGCACATAGAAGACTAGTGATTTTGCCCAAGGGACCACAAAGAGTAGATGGCAGAGCCAGGACCTGAACCAGCCTCCTGACTGTTAGGTCACTGCTCCTTCCTCTACACGGCACTAACCTTGGGTACTATGGTACTCTGTTATAATTGCCCCATAAAAACAATAGGTAAATAGGAAGGATTGAGTTCATCTACCTTGCTACTGAGATTCTGTGGGATGGGAGGAGGGAATGGGAAGGGGTGGGAATGAGATTTTTGTGCAGACCCTTCCAATTTTCCAAAATCAGAGCAAGAATACAGCTGGGTTATCACTGATACTGGAGGCCCTCAGGAATCCCCTCCACACCCTCTTCAACCTTGGACTTGAGAATACCAACTGAAAAGAAAGCAGCTTTGGCCTTTGATTCGATTCTAATTAATAATGAAGGAAAAGAAAAAGGAAGAAGTTGGGAGGTGGGAGAGAGGACTGTGTGCAAAATCTAGCCACAGCTTGTACTATTGGCCATCATTCTGTTTTTGTGCAGACTCCTAGAGCCTGTTCCAGGAGGATCAAATTGTATCATGTATTTGCTCAGCTCCCACTAAGGCAGGCGTTCTTAACTTTTTTTTTGTATGTCATGGACCTAGTTTGAGGTCTGGCGATTCTTATGGACCCCTTCAGTCAGTCAACTAGTGCTCAGCTAGCCAGGTCCATGTGGCAGGAATAGCAAGGCCAGCGTTGTTGGATTGTAAAGAATGGAGGGAGGACTAAAATGCAAAAAGACCAGAAAGATTGGACAGAAGGCAGGTTGTAGAGGGCTTTAAATGCCAAATAGAGCATTTTACATTTGATCCTAGAGATAAGAGGGAGTCACTGAAAGTGATGATGTGGTTGGACCTGTGCTTTAGGAAGACCACTTTGGCAGCTGAATAGAGAATGGATCAGATTGGGGAGAGACTTGAAGGGGAAAAACTAGAAGAAGGCTATTGTAATGGTTCAGGTGTGAAGTGATGAGGGCCTGCACCAGGGTATGTGAGTGGAGTGAAGGGGACATACAGGAGAGATTTTTTCTCTCTCAATGACTTCTTTATTTACTTTTAGTTTACAAGATTCAGTTCCACAATCCCTTGAGTTTCAGATTTTCTCCCCTCCCTCCCTTCCTCCCCCCCCCCAGGGTGGTGTGCATTCATGTATAGGATCTGCAAATACTTTCACATTGTACAATAGTCCGGTTGTATAGAAGGATTGAAACCAATGAGTGAACACTGGGGAAAAAGAAACAAAACCAAACATGAAAAAGAACGATAGAATGTATTGCTTCAGTCTCCACTTAAACTCTAGTCTTTCTAGATCTTTCTCTGAATGTAGATATCTTCTTCCATCCTGAGACTTGTAGAGTTGTCTTATAGCTGTGTGTTGCTAGGAGAGATGTTTTGAAGGCAAAAAAAATAAGAAAAGACAATAGCTCGACAATGGATTACATATGTGAAGTGAGTGTGAGTCAAGGATTACAATAATAACAGTTTGGGTGACTGGGAGGATGGTAGTGTCCTTGTCAACAATAGGGAATGTGGAAGAGAGGAGGGTTTGGGGGGGAGGGGAGAGATAACAAATTCTGTTTTGAACATTTTGAGTTTGAGATACCTGTGGGCCATTCAGTTCAACATGTCCAAAGGGTATGCTATAGAATTAGAGCTCAGTAGAGTGGTTGGGTCTGGATCTGAAAATTATCTGTAGAAATGAGAACTGAACCCAGGGGAGTTGATAAGATCACCAAGCAAAATGTTGTAGAAGGAGCAGAGAAGAGGTCCCAGGATGGAGCCTTGGAGGCCACCCATGGTTAATAGGCATGGCCTGGAGGAAGGTCCTGCAATGGAGACAAGAAACGGGTATCCAGAGACATAGGAAGGGAACCAGGAGATATCAGGAATGTGAAAACCCAGAAAGGCAAGAACATCCAGGAGAAGATGATCAACAGTGTTAAAGGTTGCAGGGAGGTCAAGTAGGATGAGCTCTGAGAGAAGGCCACTGGATCTGGCAATACAGAGATTTCTGGGAGTGTTGGAGATAGCAGTTTCAGTGGAATGATGAGGTACAAAGTAAGATTGCAGAAGGTTTAATAGAGTGACAGGAGACAAAGCAGAGGGACCCCTAGTGTACACAGCTTTCTCAAGGGATTAGTCAAGAATAAATGCCAGAATAAAAGCACAGAGGCAGGAAGATGGTGCTGTGAAAAAAGATGCTGGATTGGGTGGAGATGGAGAGAGAAGATGGCAGGAAGATTGAAGTCGGATGGTAACTGGATGGTAACTACCATCTGGTGATATTCTCAAGAAAAACAAGGAAATTCAGAATAGGGATGAATTTAGGGGGAAAGATGAGTTCAGTTATTGATATGGGCAAAAAAGAGTTTGCAAAGCACTTAATATATATGGATTCATTTGATCTCACAACTCTCTAAGTGCCATGAGTATTATTACAATTCAGAAGAAGAAAATGCAGCATCAGAGTGGTTACGATGTATCTGTTATTACATGGGGTAGCATTGGAGATGGGATTTGACCCCTTCTCTTTCCTGATTTCAGGCCCATTGTTCTTTCCACTATACCACTCTCTCTCTCAATCAGCACTTGATTTTATATTCAGCTCCAGAGTAGATGCTACAATTTCCCTCATTTGTATTTCCATCCATTTAACAACATTAAATGTCAAGAAATCCTACTTATTGTCTGACTGAGATCTCCACTGTTATAGTTAAACTCATTTTTTTTTTTAGGGTGGGTGCTCAGGGGAGATGCCTACTAAACCAAAGGTATGGTACATCTAGACAAGTGTATAACAGCACAGTCCCTCTTGATGTTTTGTCCATTATAAAGAGTTCTCTATGTTGGTTTTCTCGGGACAGAATAAGACCCTTGAACATGTGCCAAGTTTTCATGGTTGGGAACCTGAAGAAAGTGGCAAAGATGTTAGTTCAGAAAATCCCTGGAACCCAATAATTGACTGAGAGGGAGGCTGTGTCAACACACACAGGGGAAATCATTCTTACCCTACTCCACCCTGGGGAGACCCAGGGACTCTTTCTAGAATTTGGAATTCACTTCCAGACATCACATTTTTAAGAAGGATGGAGTGTGACCAAGACAATAAGGAAGCTCAGGTATGGTTGATGGAACTGGGGAGATTTAGCCTCAAAAAAGAATAAGTTTTAGAGAAATGATAGTTGTCTTCGAATATCCAGAGGATTGTTGTATGGAAGAAGGTTTACATTTACTCTGTATTGTGCCAGAGATTAGGAAGAATCAGACAAATGTGTGGAAGCTACAGGAAGGCTAATTTTGGCTCAATGTGAAGAAAGATGAAAAAAAAAAACCTATTAGAACTGTCCAACAATGAGGCTCCCTCATGAGATAATGAGATCCACTTCATTGAGAATGTTCAACAGAGACTGGTTAAGCATCTGTTAGGGGATGGGAATTTAGACTAGATGTCTTCCAATGGTTGGAAGAGACCTCAGAGATTCTGCAATGGAACTCTAATTACTTATAGACTTCTGGAGGGGAGAAAAACTACCAAGAATTTTTAAAAATCAATATCAGAAATTAGAACAATAACAGCTTGCGTTTGTGGAATGTTTGATTCTCATTTGATCTTTACAGTGACCCAGTTGTGGGGTTCGGCTTATTTATTTTTTGGCTAAGAGGTGTGATTTCATTGAGTAGGGAACTCCCCATGAGAAAGCTCTTTCTACCAATGCCGATCTGCCAATCAGCAATTGTTTCACAATTTAATGTTGTCAAGAGTTGCCTGTCATCTCAGAGAGGATAAGTTTTTGTTTAGCTTTAGTATGTGTCAGAGATGGGACTCGGACTCAAGCCTTTTTTACCCCAACATTGGCTGTCTATTCAATACTACCATTTTAAGATTAACCAAATTTTATTTTATTTTTTTATTTTAAAATGTTTATATTTTTTAATTGCATGTAAAAACAATTTTTAGCATTCATTTTTAAAAATTTTGAGTTCCAAATTCTTTCCCACCTTTCTTCCCCTCTTGTACTCCTTGAAAAGATAAGCAATTTGATATAGATTATACACACAGTCATGCAAAATGTATTTCCATATTAGGCATGTTGCAAAAGATAAGACTCCTTTCTCCCCCCAAATTAAGAAACATAAAGAAAAATATGCTCTGATCTACGTCCCATTAGTTTTTTTCTCTGGAGATGGATAACATTTTTCATTATAAACCCTTTAGAAATTAGCCACATTTTAATGTTGGGGGGGGG
>CM053581.1:302661781-302705599 GCA_028627135.1 Pseudochirops cupreus | reverse complement strand
AAAACAATCGCTAAGTCCACCTGCTGTCTGCAGGCTGCGGGCGGGAAGCTGCAAAGCAGAGGCGGGTGCAAAACCTCTGCCTTTTGCTTTTCTGCTCTGGAGGCCTTTCGCCGGACTGCTTATCTCCCCTTTTGGCAATCCCCACTCTCAGCTGCCGCTAATCCGCTCACCTGAGAGGCTCCTCCACTCCTCCCGTCCAGCCGCCCCTGGGGCACAGCCGAGGCTTCAGGGCAGGCTGGTTTCGGTTTGCAGTGCTGATATGGTTCCTCGTAGCCAAGCTGACTTTAGTGGGAAGTATCTTTGTGTGCGTTTTGGAGTTCTAGGATTGGTTTAGAGTCCTGTTTTATGGGTATTTTGGGGTGGCTATGTGAGAGCTGCGATATGTTGCTGCTGCTACGCTGCCATCTGGGCTCTGCCCCCCCCTTTTCCCCACATTTTAAAGACGATGAAACCAAATCCCGGAGAGCTCATGGTGCCATAACCCTATAACTTGCCCCAGGTCACAGTTGGTGTACCAGAGCCAGGACTAGGACCCTCCACCAGGGTTGATGGTTGGTTGGTTGGTATTGTATTATTTTTGTTCAGTTGTTTTTCAGTTGTGTCCAACACATTCAATAGAAGGCAGACTCCTTGAGACAGGGACTCTTTCATTTTTTGTCTTTGTATGTCCAGTATCTAGCAAAGTATCTGGAACATAGCAGACATTTCACAAATGGTTGATAATTGACATTGATCCCCATCTAATTCATTAAAGCAAATGAAGGTCTTGGATCTTCCCAGGCCAAGGAAAAGCAGTGGGAATTCAGCCAACCTGTAGGTTCAATAACCTCAGGGTTGAGGACAGCCTCCTTCCTCCTTTTGATTGGGCCCTCATAAAATCCTGAGGGTAGGGTGAGGAACAGTGGGGTGATCTGGGGGCTGGGCAGAGGCTTCATGGAGTATTTATAAACCTCTAGTGAGGAGTCTCTTCATCGAGTCTCCTCCTAAGGTGTGAGGTTGCCTTCTTCCTCCTGTCCCCCCGACTTCTCTTCTTCTCTTCATCATGAGCTTCACCGGCAAATATGAAGTTGAGAGTGAAAAGAACTATGAAGCATTCCTGAAAATTTTGGGTGAGTGAACTTGTCTGGTGCTTTTTCTGATAAAGTCATCCTGGGGATGGGGAATAACAACCCCCCTAGTTTGTAGAGGTGCTTGGTATTTTTCAGACCATTTTTTGGGGGGAAGGGGGAAAGGCAGGGCAATTGGGGTTAAGTGATTTGCCTAAAGTCACACAGCTAGTAAGTGTGTCAAGTGTCTGAGGCTGGATTTGAACATAGGTCCTCCTGACTCCACGGTGGATGCTCTATTCACTGCACCACCTAGCTGACCCTCAAACCACTTTTGTACACTTACTTTTCATAGGTAACCTGGGATCTAGGCAAGGCAGCAACTACCCATTTAACTAATAGATTGAGCTTCTGAAGAGGAACTAAGAGAAATGGTCCCAAACTTTCCCTGTTTACAGGCTCTTGGTGTCAGTAATTTTTTTTTCACAATGCCCGTAGGCCATTTTCCTTATTAAGTAGTTAGGTCCAAACAACTTAATAAGTATTTCTACCCTAACTGCTTAATACAGGTTTAAAAATACTTGTAAAATGAAAGAAAAAAGAATATTTAAAATCCATTCTTAAGCTATTACAATTAATTACTCATAGGATGTGTGTGCCCTTTGGCCCTGGACAGCTTCTCAAGTCTTGTAATCAAGCGGAACATGGACAGTCATTTTTTCTTCCACGTTGATTTTCATGCAGTACTTACTTTTTAATCATAGTAATCACCAAAATCCATAAAGGTAGCTGGTTGCTCAGGGTATAGAGTACTGGGCCTCGATTTAGGAAAATCTGAGCTCAAATATAGCCTCAGACACTTGATAGCTGTGTGACCTTGGGCAAGTCACTACCCCATTTGCCTCAGTTTCTTCATCTGTCAAATGAGAAATTTCTCCAGGATCTTTGCCAAGAAAATTCCAAATGGGGTCATGAAGGTTCTGACATGACTGAAAAATGACTGGACAAGAAAACCAAAATCCATCTTCGAAAAGGTAGGTGATCATGAATGGAAACAGGGTTTACTGAGCTTTAGCATTTAACAGTGGGCATTTATGTTCTGTTCCCTCGAGAATTTAAAACATCCTGTGTCCCCTCTCCGTTTGGGAACCTTGGAACTCAGGTCTTTTTGCCCCCCAGTTCTACCTTCCAAGTATTTATTAAGTACAGCAGGTAAAACGCTATGGAGAAGCACACAAGCTTTCCTGCGTGTAGCCTGGGGAGGTCTTTGAGGCCCTGGTGGGATGCTGATCTTGCCACAGGAGGGAAGAATGGAATATGAGGACAGCCTCAACATCATTCAGCCAGGTAGGGAAGAGACAGGAATGCTGATGGAGTCTCTTCCCTCTGTCCTTCGTCCATACTGCCTTTCATGCTACAAGATTAGAATTTTTGGTGGCAGCTAGGTGGCACAGTGAATAGAGCACTGGCCTGGAGTCAGGAGGACCTGAGCTCAAATCTGGCCTCAGACAATTAGACACACTTACTAGCTGTGTGACCTTGAGCAAGTCACTTAACCCCAATTGCCTTGCCTTCCCTGATTCAAAAAAAACAAATTGGGATTCTTGTCAGATAGGCAGCAGCCAAGGTGAGAAGGACCTGGGCTCTGTGTCAAGGAACCTGGGTTCCACCCTTGAGTTAGATAGCTGTGGGTCTCTAGGTGATTCCCTTGACCTCCCTGGGCCAAAGTTTTTGTTCTACCTCACAGAGGGAGGAAGCAGATATGAAAATCTTATGAAAAAGCTAAAAGCCCTCCCCATGTCTGAGGTGATATTATCACGCTCTTTGTGGTGAGTCAGTGCTAGGTAAATGGAGAGACTGCTAGAAGACTTCGAAATGTTTGCTGGCTACTCTGGGGAGTAACTGATGCTGCAGGGTTTTTTACCTCAAGGAGTTAGCTAATGGCAGGGGCCTTGGCCTGGCATTGCCTCAGTCAAATGAGACCTGTTAAAGGCCTTAGCTTAAAAAGGCCAAGGTCTCCAGAGCCATCTCCAGTTGTCTTGATCTGTATCTCGCCAGTTGGCTCCAGAGGAGAAAGTGAGGCTGGTGACTTTGCACAGCCCTGCCTCACTTAAATCCAATTCGCTTGCATGTCATAGCATCACCTCCCTCTTCAAGTACAAAGAAGGAACTACAATATCCTTTCCAAGTCAGCACATCAACCAGCATTTATTAGGTAAGCCCTAGGCTTAGCTCTGGGCATATATAGAGAAAGGCCAAAACAGGAGCTCACCCTCAGATGGGGCACACAACACATAAAAGCAAGATGTATTACAGAGTAAACTGGAGAGAGTCATAGCAGGCACTTAGTATTTGTTGAATTAAACCAAATTGTCCACAGGAATCACAGGAGAGAACATAGTGTGAGTCACAGGACACCCAGCTCTGTCTGCTCCTGACTCACCCCCTGGGGGACTGTGGGCAAACAAACCTCTTCACTTCTCTATTAGCTTCCTCATCTATAATGGAGGAGCTGGACTGGAGCAGGGGTGGCAAACTTAAGTAGAAACAGGGGCCACCTATTGACTTAGAAAAATACAAATGAATGCTTTCTATGTCGTATTGTCTTTTTACTTATTTTGTTAAACGTTTCCTAATTCCATTTTAATCTGGTTCTGGTGCACTCACCAGTTTTGCAGGCCCCGAGTTGAAGAGGAGATGATCTCTGTGGTCTCTGCAGGCTTTACAAGTTTATGATTCCTTGACTGTGTCTTTCCATTGGTTGTGGGGGGAAAACCGGGAAAGCCTGTTTTGCAGAGAGTTTTTCTTTCACCTTGGGAGGGCAACCAATCAACAAGCATTTCTTAGATGTTTGCTTTGTCCTGAGTATTGTGTTAATGTTGGGAATTTTACATTTTTTAATCATGTCTGACTCTTTGTGACCCGATTTGGGGTTTTCTTGACAAAGATACTGGAGTAGTTTGCCATTTCCTTCTCCAGCTCATTTTATACAAGAGGAACCAAGGCAAATAGAGTTAAGTGACTTGCCTAGGGTCACCTAGCTAGTAAATGTCTGAGGCCAGATTTGAACTCAGGAAGATGAGTCTTCCTGACTCCAGGCCCAAGGTTCTTTCCACTTTGCCAACTAGTTGCCCAGTGTTGGGAATACAAAGACAAAATGGAAACTGTTCCTGCCGTCAAGGAACCTGTTTTCTCTTTGGCCAGATAGCAAGTACCCATAAACATATAAATACAAAAAAATTACAAAAAACCTTGTGTTTTGGGGGTTTTTTTGTGTGTGGAGGGGAGGAAGACTGCAGCAATTGGGATGAATCAGGAAAGGTCTGTGTTTGAACCAAGCTTTGAAGGAAATCAAGAATTCTAAGAATTTGGAGGTGAAGAGAGAGTGCATTCCAGGCATGGGGAACAACCTGTGCATCACTATGGAGACAGGACAGCAAAAAAGGTCCTTTGGCTGACTGTGGAGCATACAGAGGGGAGCATAATCATCATCCCAGTAGCAGCTAACATTTAGATTGGGCCTGCACTGTACGAAGCACTGTGCTAAGTGCTTTACAATTATCATCTTGATTCTCACAACAATCCTGTGAGGTAGGCATTATTATTTTCATCTTCCTTTTATAAGTGAGGAAACTGAGGCAAACAAGGTTAAATGACTTGCCCAGGGTCACACAGCTAGTATTCATCTGAGGTCCTGACTTCAAATCTGGCCTCAGACACTTAGTAGCTTTGTGACCCTGGGCAAGTCTTAAGTGACTTATGTGGGTTAAGTCCCCAGTTGCCCCCAAAAAGGAATTAAATGAGGAAACTTACTGGGTTCCTAGGGAAAGGAGAAAATGTCTTTTTTTTTTCCAGAGGATTGATTGTAAACAGCAAATGTGATTTTTTTTTTTTAGGACTCTCCAGTGATATTATTGAAAAATATAGGAACTTCAAGACAACCACTGAGGTGATTCAGGATGGGAACAACTTTACCTGGATCAGTAACTATCCAGGTGGTCACACTGTGACAAACAAATTCACCATTGGCAAGGAGAGTGAAATAGAGACCATGGGAGGCAAGAAGTTCAAGGTGAGGAATGCCATGGTCACCCCAGGTGCATTCTCTCTCCCACAGTGTAGGGAGCTCATCTGGGGCTGGTGTCCTTTCCATTGCCAAGGACACACACATTCTTATTTTCCTAATTCTCTAAAAGGTCAGCTTGCTTTGTTCTTTCCTGTCTCAGTCTCCAGGATAATTGTGAAGGGAGGATTGGGGCCTGGGGCCTTAATTAAGCCAGATTCATAAATCTGTTGAGAAGTATATTCCAGGTACCTCCATGACTCCAAGCTATACCATTATTGCTGACTGTGTCCCAGTTATTATTGGCTCTTATTCCCCGGAAAACAATATTTAGACAGCTTGGTGGCAAGGTGTGTGTGTGGGGGATCACTATCCCTTTTCCCCCCCAGCCTATGTTCCCTCAGTATTGCTCTAGTATAGGAGCGGGGAACCCTAGGCCTTGAGGCCACATGTGGCCCTCCAGGTCCTCAGATGAAGCCTTTGACTGAATCCAAACTTCACAGAACAAAGCCCAAATTTCCCTAGCCCTGCTCTAGTGCCTGAGGAAAATGCTTGCTCACCTCACCTGGAGAGACTTAATGTCTCTCTCTCTGAGCTCCCCTCTGCCAGACTTTACCCTAGAATTCACTGTCCTAGACCTTCTTCTCCCATCCCATGCTTGCTTCGCTTTTTATGGGCCTACCAAGATGTTACCAGTTGCATCCCATAGGTCTCTTAGAGTTTGGCTTATACTTGGAGAAACTGAGTGATCTGGGGACTGTGTTTTATCTCAGGCCACACTGCAGCTGGAGGGAAACAAGGTTGTGGCTAACTTCCCCAACTATCATCAGACCTCAGAGATTGTAGGGGGAAAACTGGTGGAGGTAAGTCTGGGGTTCGCCTCAAGAAATTCATGGTGGTCCTTGAGCTGTTGGCAGCTCACAGAGAGCAGCCAATATAGAGGTCACCTTTGAAGAATTTCTGTCAACTCATATTTTTTTAAAATTGTGTCATTAGGTGTTGTTTGGGTTTTTTTGAGTTATGTTTCCTTTATTTTTTTTAAGTGTTCATTTTTTTTCTGTAGGATTTGTTCAGTTTATTTTCTTCTTTTTTCTTTTTTTTTGGGCAAGACAATTGGGGTTAAGTGACTTGCCCAAGGTCACACACTAGTAAATGTCAAGGGTCTAAGGCTGTATTTGACCTTGAGTCCTCCTGACTCCAGAGCTGGTGTTCTATCAGTGAATTTCTTTTTCAGTGAATGAAGGGGCCCTTCTCCCAGAAAAATCTGGTACCCTTCCTGTGATTTATTATCACAGGTTCTAAATCAGCACTTTTTAACCTTTTTGTGCATCATGGACTGCTTTGGTAGTCTAACGAAGCCTATGGACTCCTCAGAATAATGTTTTTAAATGCACAAAACACACAGGATTACAAAGAAAAACAATTTTATTAAGATTGAAAGTTGGAAGTCTTATCAAAATATATATTTTTGAAAGTCTTAATATATATTTTTAAAAGTTAGCTGACTCTAGGCTACAAACCCCCAAGTTGGAAGGGACTTCAGAGACTATCTAGTCCACTCCTTTATTTTACAGATGAGGAAACTGAGGCCCAGGGAGGGAAAGTGAATTGCTCATGGTCACATAAGTAGCACCAGGAACAAGATTTGGACCCAGGACTTTTGACTCCAGAGCTAGTGCTCTTTCTGTCCCCTCTCTCCCACTCCCCAATGCCAGACTGTACTTTCTATTCTCTTTTTTTAGGAATTCTCAGACAATTCTTGCCTCTCCCCCAAAGCCCTCTTTCTTATAAAAAGGTCAAGGTGAAGTAGAAGGAGATGTTTTCATTCTCTACTATATGGAGGCCTGCAATTCCATTCCACTTTAGAGTGACTAAACATTTCTAGAATGCTTCCCACAGATCTATCTTTTTCATCACTTTCTCTTTCCTCTCATCTTTCTCTCTGTTCCTTGGATGTTATGGCTGAAAAAAAATTGCATCCATTCTTTGCTGTTCCATGTTAAGACATTCCTAGTACAAACAGACACTTTAGCTATGGGAGCCTGGGAAAGTCACTTCACCCTGTTTGCCTCAGTTTCCAAATGAGATCATGAAGAGTTGAACACTGCTGAACAACAGTGCAGATTGGCTAATTTGTTATGCCTTGGGATGAGGAACTTGGCCTGTGAAATGGTCTCAATACTCCTGCAGGCAGCAGGCCTTGTTGCAAGCATGTGTTTGACCCAAGCTGGGCTGCCTTGAAGAGACTCCATGGTAGTGGTTCCCCTGGGGCACAGGGGGTCAGGGAGCTCCAGTGTAGGCTGGAGATTCCAGCCTGATGGACGTAGGAACAGCGCTGGATTTGGAACCCAAGGATTAGGTCCAAACCCAACTCCGAAATTTACCACCTTTGTGACTTTGGGCAGGTCACGTGACCTCCTCTCTCTTGGCCTCAGTTTCCTCACCTGAAAAATTATGGGGCTGGATCTCTAAGAGGTTGATCCCTAAGATCCCTCCCACACCTAAATCCTAAAATTCCTCTAGTAGACTATGGGACAGAAGGGAATGCCATGATTTCACCAGTTTGATAATCAGAGTCAGATTTAGGGAAATCATTGGACCATAGATCTGGTGCTAGAAGGGCCCTCAGACGACATTTAGTCTACTTTCTCTCCTCATTTTGTTGTTCAGTCATTTTCCAGTCATGTCCGACTCTTCACAATCCCATTTGCGGTTTCCTTTGCAAAAATACTGGAGTGGTTTGCCATTAATTTCCTTCTCCAGCTCATTTTACATATGAGGAAACTGAGGCAAAATAGGTGAAGTGACTTGCCCAGGGTCACACGGCCAGGAGATTTGAATTCATGAAGATGAATCTTCCTGACTCTAGGCCCAGCATGCTAGTCCCTGTGCTACCTAGCTGCCCTCTTCTTTACGTATGATACAACGGGGTTTGGGGTCAGTCAGGTAGCAAGCACAAAAAACTGCATTTGAACTCAGGTTCTCTGCCTCAAGAGCCTCTTTCCATTCTGTGGGAGCAGCATGAGATGATGGGCAGAGTGGTATACTGGGAGTCGAGAATCCTGGGTTCAAATCTCAGATTCTAGCTGTATGAGCCTCAAGTGAGGCTTCAGCGACACTTTCTTCAGCAATAAAACAGAGATAATAAAGCTCCCCTCATAGGGTTATTGTGGGGATTAAATGAGATAATATATGTAAACCACTTTGCACCCCTTAACGAGCTATTTAAATGTCAGCTGTAATTATTACCACTGGGCCTCCCCCTCAATCTTTTCCCTAGCATCAGAACAATAAGGTGTTCGAGTTGAAAGGGCTCTTAGAGCTCACCAGCTACTCTTATTCCCTTCGCTTTTTAAAAAGGAGGCTGAGGCCCAGCAAGGGGAAGAGACATGCTGGCATTCAGCTTCCTGGCCCCTGGAATTTATGGGACAGGTCTTGGGATTCCAGGGGAACAGGAACCAGACTGGCCTGAGAGAATGCACTGAAAGCCTGGGATTTCACCCTCCCCGGAAGCATCTATTTCCTGGGCCCTGGAGCCCTCTAACAGTCCTTTAGGGCCTTGGGTCTCAGCGTTCAGGCATGCAGGGCTCACCTCATCTCCAAGCCTCGATGGTCATGGGCCCCTGAAGAGCAGGGGCTCTTGGTAGACACAAGCAAGGGGATGGTAATGGCTCTTACACAGTATTCTTCTCTCATTTAGTCACAGCTCTTTTTTTCTTTAGAGCTTTGCGTTTTAACGAGTACTTTCTTTCCCAGATCCCTGTGAGGTGATATAAGCTGTGCAATAGTTCTCGCTCCCATTGGTTTTTTTTCTAACCTGGGCCTTGGATTTCCCTCTGTGTGGGGAACATTTTCCGTACTTTGAGAGATGCCTGGGGATGTTGAGAGGACAAGTGGCTGGCCCAGGAAGGGAGAGTCAGTATCCGAGATTCTGGGGCTGAACTCTCACCAAGGTGCATGACCTCATTCAATAGAGGAGCAAACTGAGGCTGAGGGAAAGGGACTTGCCCAAGTTCCTGTAGCTAATAGGGCGGCAAGAGCCGGAACTTGAACTCAGGCCCCCTGACTCCAGGCCTAGTACTTCTACTTTCCTGTACCACGGTGTTTCTTCTCCACTTCACAAAGACCTTTTGAGGCAGGTGGAAGATCTTAGATTGGGGACTGGAAGGGACATCTAGTTATGGTTATTCCCATTGGAAACTGAGGCCCAAAGAAGTGACTGGCTAAGGGTCCCGGAGTTGATCTTTATCCTGCCCATAGTTTGATCTGTGTGTATCTCTTTGCATGTTATGTTGTCCCCCATTAGCTTGTAAGTTCCTTGAGGGGAAGGCCTGTCTTTTGCTGCTTTTTGTATTCCCCGAGCTTAGCACAGCACTTGGCACATAGTAGGTGGATAGGAAATATTTATCAAATTGAACTGATAATCAGCAGAGCCGGGTTTCAGATCCCTGGCCTTGGTGTTTCCTAGTCTCATCCAGACCCCACCCCCACCCCCACCCCCACCCCCACCTCAGGTTTTCTTGAAGAGATTAGTTTCTATATACACGGCGCCAGTCTTCCCTCTGTGTGCCTGCAGTCTGGCTCACCGGGATGTGAGCTCCTTGGGGGTAGGAGCCCTTTATTGGCGTGTGTGTGTCTTGTCAATACTTAGCCCTGTGTCTGGCACCTGGTAAATGCTTAAATGCTTGTTGACTTCACCTTTCTAACCTAACTTTGTCCTTTTTGCTTTCTTAGATCTCCACTAGTGGGGGTGTGACCTACGAAAGAATCAGCAAAAAGTTGGCTTAGGCAACCAAAATCCTGGAATGCTCCTTGCAAGGATAGGGGAGAAAACTTAAATAAAGCCAGTTTTAAACACAAACATCCGGTGTCTGGGAGTGTCTTGGTCTCAAGAAGTCAGGATTTTTTTTGGAGGGGGGAAGGCAGGGTAATTTGGGTTAAGTGACTTGAGCAAGGTCACACAGCTAGTAAATGTGTCAGCTGTCTGAGGCCGAATTTGAACTCAGGTCCTCCTGGCTCCAGGGCCACTGCTCTATTCACTGCACCACCTAGCTGCCCCAAGAAATCAGAAATTTTTGATGTCTAGAAACATATTGTTTCTGGGGATTGGGGTCGGACAAGTAGATGATCTTAGGTTTCTGTGCATTGCATTACAGTGTTGGGACATCTGTATCGGAACCTCAAAACTCTATAGTCTTCCAGGGAGCATTAAATGGTAGAGGGAAGGGGGAAGAGGCAGAATCAGGCAGTAGGAGGAAAGTCCTTGCATCCGCCAGTCTTATCCAGAAGGGCAGGGGTACTGCCACATCTAATCCCACAATTAGCACTGGTTTTGGTTAAGGCTCCCAGCTGCTTTGCTTTTTTAAAAGTATGTTCCTTTGGGGGCCCTAGCAAACAAGAATGAATTTATTAGATTAATGGGGAATAGGAGCCACGGCAGACACACCTAATGAAGCCAAGAATGGGGCACTGCCAGCACTGTGAGGGGAAGAGTGAGCAAGAAACCAGAAGAGGACACAGGAAATGGGGGAGACAAATGCTCAAAGGATCACAGATTTAGAACAGCAAGAGACCTTAGCCCACTTAGGAAGAAAGTAGGGTCCAGGGAGGCTAAGTATTTTGCACAAGGTCCCACATGTGGCAGAAACAGGATTTGAACCCTGGCCCTTTGACTCTTTTTCCCCATGAAACTTTGCCAAGTGGAATCCCTGGGGACTAGCTCCACCCTCGAAGGGCAGTAATGAGGCATTTATTAATGTGCATGTCTGTGTGTCAGGCATGGCACTAAGTGCCGGGGCCGCAAATACAAGCAGAAAGAGTCCCTGACTTCAGAAAGCTTACATCTTCATGAGGGAAGACTACATACAGAAGGGGGTACAGTGGATCGAGTGCCAGGCCTGGAGTCAAGAGCACCCAGGTTCAAATCTAGCCTCAGACATTTACTAGCTGGGTGACCCTGGGCAAGTCACTTAACTCTTTTTGCCTCAGTTTCCTCATCTGTAAAAAGGAGCTGGAGAAGGAAATGGCAAATCAGGATCTTTGCCAAGAAAACCCCAGATGGGGTCACTGATCATCTAAACAACAACATAGAAAGGGACGCTGAAAGGCTAAGGAGTGGGGTTAAGAAGAGAGACAAGAAAGGACACTGTGGCTCAGTTCTGGTCTCGAGGGAAGGTTGGTGTGGACTCTTCCCCCACACAGAGATTTCTGGAAGATCTAAGCCATGGGAGACTGGCCTGCAGGCTCCAGGAACACTTTACTGTCTCTCCCTGAGACTACATACGAGGCTGGATGGGCCATAAGAAACGGACTCAGGACACCTAGTTTTACGTCCCGGATCTATCCATTACTCTGAGACTATGGCCAAAGTACCTCACCTCTCTATCTCTCAGTTTTTTCATCTGTAAAATATGGTAATAATAATATTTCCTTACCTGTCTGCCTGGGAGGCAGCAAGGGATGTAGAGAAGGAAGGCTGGTGTTAAAGAGGTGTTAAAATGTCCAAGTGCTGGGTGGCCAAGGAAAAGCGTGCCTCAGTTTTGTTGTTTAGTCATTCTTTTCAGTTGTGAATGACTCTTCATGACCCCATTTGGGGCTTTCTTGGCAAAGAGTGGCTTGCCATTTCCTGCCCCAGTTCATTCTACAAATGAGGAAACTGAGGTAAACAGAGTTAAATGACTTGCCCAGAGATACACAGCCAAGAGTCTGAGGCCAGATTTGGATTCAGGGAGCAGAGTCTTCCAGACTCCAGGCTACCTAGTTGCCTGTGAGTGCTCTGGACAGCTCCCTAATTTCTAGAATTACATGTTAAATCATTTGGTCCTCACCACAACTCTGTGAGGTGGGTGCTATTATTACCCCTTTTTTAGCTAAGAAAACTGAGGCAGACAGGTTAAATGACTTGCCCAGGGTCATACAACTTGTTTCTGAGGCAACATTTGGGCTACTTTTGCCACCACTCTGCTTTAGATGGTAAATCATAGATGAGCTACCTTCTGTCTCTATGGAGGGAATTTCCAATTCTGGTGCACATTAATGTGACCATGCTTTATGTACTTTATAAATACAAGGGATGATGATGTTCTTGTGTGTCAGCTTTGGCTCCAGCCAGATTTCTAATGTCCTTTGCTACCTGGCCATTAGCCCCCTACCCCTTATCTTGATGAATGCCACAACTCTGGCTCATTTCCCGAAGAATGGTCCTTCCCACCATCTCTCAAGTTCATCCTTCTACCAAGACTTATTGCTAATTAAATGAACTAGGTAGGCATTAAATTAAACCAGCAGCATTGTTCTTCCCCCTCCAGATTCAATAATTACTTATAATGAGCTTGGATAATAAGTCTCTAAATAACAGAATTAATTGTAATGAGGCTAAAAAAACTCAAATTTACTTCTTTGGAGCAAGGGCAAATACTGTGGGGGTGGAAATTTATCAACCTTTTCTCTCCATCCAACTTCTGTCCCCACCCCTCATTCTCAATCCTACTCATCTTTAGTAGGGCTGGGAGGCTTCATCAGCTTCCCAAAATGTACAAGGTTCAGAAAATACTTTTGTGAGTGTAATGTAACGGGAATTGGAAGATCTTCCCTGCCCTTTAATAAGCCTAAAGGAATTTGAAGACCTCCCTTGCTTTGAAAATATACTCTGTCCCCTAATAGGCCAAATGTACTTACATGGAGCCCATGGTGGGAGGAGTTTGCTGAAGGGTGGAGCAGAGCCCACAGGAAGCTGGGAGTTAGACCCAGCTAGAGGGTTGGTAGTAGAGCACCATTTTGGAGGGAAAGAGACAGGCTTGTCAGTAAAATTGGTGTTTGCCACCTGCTGTGACAGCTAGGCTTGTGTTGGTTTGTGGGAAGGCTAAAAGATGGTGTGGTTCTCTGCTACATTGTGGTACATTAACTTCTATGTTGCTATGGATTCAGTTTCCTGGTGTTGGGATTTGGTTTTCTGGTGTCTGAATAAACGTTTTGCTTCTATCTTCTATATGGACAGTCTGTTATATTTTGTGATTGAGCACCATGTAGGTATATTTATAGTGACCGTGGGTACTGTGAGTATTGCATTGGCTCTACAATGAGGAACTACGGTGATCGTAAGCAAGTTATTTCATCTGATACTTGTTTCGTCAACTCCAAAACAGTTGCCTATTTTGAAAGCTTATTGCACAAATGAAATACAAGATGTGATAAAAAGGGGATCTACCTTATTTAATCACATCACTCCCAAGCTCAAGACCCTCCTCTGGCTCCTTATTGCCCATCACAGCAAACTTAAAGTCTATTAACTATCACATTCTTCAACTGCACCCCTCTTTAGGATCTCCCAGAACACATCCTTTCTCCACTCAAACTGATCTTGGGTACTGATACTCCCTTCCTGACCACCAGGTGGGGCTCCATTCCCTAGTCCAGACACCTTTGAAAACAACCCTTTGCAGGGAAGACATTTGTTTTTGTGTCATGTGGGAGATTTTGCATCGCTATCCAAGTTCAGTCTATGCTGGTGACTCTTACCATCCATGAAGAGGAGAGGCACCTTTAGATCTGTTACAACCTCTCCTGGGTTCTCTTTTCTCATCTTAAAATTAGGGGCTTGGCTAAGTCCTAACTGATCTCTTTACTTCTCTTCCAGTACCATGAGGCAGTGTCAGAGGTGCATCAAGGTGAAAAAGGCTTTGCGGTGAGGGGGAGTGAGGACACATCTCATATCCTTCTGCACCATTCTCCTTCGATATATTTGAGAAATATTGTGATATAGAAACAAAAAACAAAGGAAAAAAGGGGACATGAGGGCACTTTGAAAAATTTTTTTATTAAGTTTTATAAGTACAAAAATTAGTTGGTCAAAAAGTCTGCCTATCAACAGAAGAATAAATTAAGGCATTAAAACAAATAAAACTGGCCTTTATGGAGTTTGCATAGTACTTTACATATATTATTTCACTTGAACCTACAATGGATAGACATTGTCGGCAACTGTGCAGATGAAGAAAACTGAGGCTGAGGTTAAGGGGGTCACACAGCTGAGTAGCAGGATCTGAACCCAGGATTTCTTGACTGATACCGAGTTCAATATTCTGTCCACAATTCTACTCTGCTTCCAAAGTTCCCCATGAAATGCTATGTACAAAAAGTAGTTCAACAACTAAGATTGTTTTAATGAATACCTTAACCAGTGCTTATAATTAAGTGGGTGGTGATATGCAAATTTGATGCTGTGAAATGGTTTTTAAGCATGTGGGAAAGCTTCTTTTGCTAAATTATTATTCTCCCTGGAAATCCCATTAACACTAGTGATTAGATTGGCGGAATCTATTGTATTTTCCTTAGTAACTTCTTCAAGACACCTTTCTTGGGCTCTCAGAAGCCTCTTCAGGAGGCTCGTGTCACCAAATACTTATTCTGATTGAGGGACTGATTATCAACCTCTCCAAGGGTTGATTCTTTATCCTGCTGGAGTTTGGGAGAACATGGATTCCCAGGTGACCCCAGCAGGAAGTTTGCACAAGGCTGCTTTCTTGATGGAGAGAGCAAAAGGGGAATCACGGCATTTGGACCTGCAAAGAACTCATCTAATCCAATCTTCTTACTGAAGAGATGTGAAAACCAAGGATCAGAAAGGTGAATGGCTTTGCCCAGGCTTTTTTTTTTAAAAGATATTCCCCTAAGTCTGGCTAGCTCCTCCCACATGTTGCACAAGCTGAGGTGTTGCCTCCCTAGGAGGGTAGACCCAGCCCTCAGGACTCACCTGGGCTCAGCATGATGGAGGGATGAGGGTGGGGCGGAAAAAGAGTACAGGACTACTTGTATAACTTTGGACCTCGATTTTCTTCTTGGAGCTAATTTCCACATCTATAAAATCAGATCATTGTACTAGATCTCCAATTGGACTAGACGGGTTCACTTTAGGTCCCAACCAGTACCAGCATTCTATACTACAGTGATTTTAAGCACCAGGAGACTGAAGAGCTTACCTGGTTGGTATGTCTCAGCTGAGCCCTGAATGTGATACAGCATTATGGAAACGGGCTCAAAAAAGTAAAGAATTGGCCTGCCTCCTCCCTTCCCCTCTCTCCTTCCATATTTACTGAATAGAAATGGATTTCCTAGGAGCACACTTACCAGCAGTCAGATAAATAGCTTCCTGGGCACTGCCACATTGCTAATGTGATCCAGGGCTCCATCTGTGAAGCAACCCCCCTGACAAACTCCCCCTCAACGCCCTTTGCAGCAAACTGGCTTTCTCACCTATGGTCTCCGGATCCATTTCCCCTGAGGTGTCTCTGCCCAAGTCTGTCAAGAATCAGCCTCCCAATAGCCAATTACTTGGGCTGTTCATCCTTCCCTACCCCCTAGGATGGGCAGTGAAGTGGAGCTTCAGGGAATTCTTGGGAATGGAAAAGACCTGGCTTCCTCTCAATCTGAGAGTTGAGCACAGCTGCCCACAAACTGAACAGAGCCATTGGGGAGGGCTGGCTGGCCATGATCACTCACCATCCTGGCTGGTATGAGCTATTCATGAAGAGCAAAAGGCAAGAAAGCTGTGGTCCTCCATGGCTGAGCCTAACTGCCTTCAGCACACCTGGCATGACCCAAAGACAGCCATACAGGACCCCATTCATTTGGAACCAGTCAATGCAGGCTTTGTGATCACTAGACCATTTAAGTAATCTAGGAAAACAAGGTCTGCTAAGCCAGTTAGTATCATAAACAAAGACTGGGGGTGGGTGTGGCACTTGGAGAAAATAAACTCACTATATCACTTAAAATTTTTTAGCACCCAGTTCTACTTTCAAAGATGTGCTAATTACAAATGCTGTGTGCTTATTCACATCTTCAGTCTCAGCTCAAATGACAATTTCTCCAGGGAGCCTTCTTGGATCCTCTCAGCTAACAACTACCTCTTTCCAAGTTCTCAGAGCACATTGTGGCTTTTAAACACTTTTCTGTTATTTCTCACACTTCCCAATAGGCTCTTTGGGGCAAGGACCATACTGCATTCACATTCATACTCTCCTCTTTACAGTGCATTGTACTAACCAAACACTCAATAGATTGGGTAGTAGGAGAAGGGAGACCCAGAAAATTGTACTTAGAAGTCAGGAAGACCTAACTTCAGATCTCACTGCAGACACTGCAGTATGACCCTGGGAAAGTCACTTAATTTCTCTGGGCTTTAGTGCCTCATCTGTAAAATGAGGGAGTTAGATTAGCCTTCTAAGGTCCCTGTCCCTCCCAGCTCTAATTTCATGATCCTGTGAACTGTGAAAACTTATTGAATGAAGTAAATACAGAATTTCTCCCTTCATACTGCCCCTGGTAAGCTCCTAGGGTAGAGAGCAGCTAAAATAAGGGATGAAAACAAGCCAAAGGCCTTTGCTTCAAATACCACCAAAATTCAGTTTTAGGCTGATGATCTGGGGTCAGATCTATGGGAGGGCTCTGCCTCTCAGATGAGTAAGAAGTCCAAGAAAAGACTGCACGGAGACCAGACCAGACAAATCAGGTTAGCTGTTTATTGAGGGAGCTTTCCTCCAGGGGTCAGTGGGGGAGGGATAGAAGGAGAGGAAGAGTCTCATCAAATGGAAGAAAAGGTGGGGCTGGCTTCGGCTGCCAGCCCTTACCTCTACACCTGTTGCCCTGAGAAGATGTCCAGTAAAATAGTGTAGGGACCACGCAGAGCTCACAAACTGTAAAAACAGGTCAGAAAACCAACGCCAAATTTAGCAATGCTAAATGCTTGACGTTGTATCACTCTAAGGCTTGATTTTGTTTGCAATTTAGGTTTTCATCTGCTCCACCCATCTCTGACCTGTCTTTTAATAAAAACTTCACCTTTTCCAGGCAAGGAAAGTTAAGATCTTCACATTAGATTGAGACCCACCAAGGTGGAGGTTGGGTGGGTGGGTTCTTGTTGCTTTGGTCCTAAAGAATCTGGAAACAAGTCAGATTTCTCCTAAAAGTTACTTTAGGAAAGGACCATAATATGTTGCTGGGGGGGATATGACATCCCATTCTCTCCTTTCCCCACCTTTCTCTCACCCCGCCATGACCTCCCAAGAACGTATATACTGAACAAGGGCCACAAAGTCAGAGTAAAAAAAACATTATTGCACATTTTTAAATTGTCATCCTGAGAGCCTTCTTGATGTACACCAGCCCTCTCCAATACTGCCTTTCAATCTGACCAATCTGACATCAAATGTCCTGGACAGCGTTTATCCCCTCATATAAATACACCTCTGCATTTTCACAAATGCTCCACCTTCGTATGTACAAACAAACCTAGGCCAGGTTCTCATCCCACACAGAGGCAGGAGGAAAAACAAAAGGACCCTAAACTGTAGCCTACTCTTCAAAGATCTTATCTAGGGGCTGGTTATAGGGGAAAACTCCACTAGTGAACACAGTTTCAAGCAAGTCTAGGGGCCATCTGGAACTACAAAAGGCTTAGAAAATGACCTCTGCTAATCATTCTTCTTCCTTCCGACAGAAAAGAAAGCCTAGCTATCAGTTTTTAGTAAGCAGGTCATAAGATAGTCCAACTTAGAACACTTTAGCATTATGGGCAGTGCATCACTCACAGACAAAACATTTTTTTTCCTAAGGAACCTTCAAGTAACATTAAATCCCTGATATGATTTGTAAACAAGACATCTTACTGAGAGAAAAAGCTAAGTCACTTCAAGAGGCAGCAGCATCTTAAAATACCTACAAGGCAGAGTGACATTTGACGTCCAAAAAAAAAGTTTAAAAAAGGACCCATTTACCTAATCCCAGAAGGCAGGTACTCAGATGTGTTTCTCTATTAAAACTACAATAACAAGAAAACAGTGACAAATCTAAACAGTAAAAACAAAAACAAACATACATTTGACTTCTAAGCCAAGGAAAAACTGCACCAACACTCTTGGCATTTCACAGAAGAACCAAAAAATTTCTCAGTGTCATTTTACAGTGGTATAGCTGCCATTGATAAGAAATAGTCTTTTTTTTTTAATTTTTTTTTTTTTTTTGCTTTTTGGAGGGCAGTTGGGGTTAAGCGACTTGCCCAAGGTCACACGGCTAGTAAGTGTGTCAAGTGTCTGAGGCCGGACTTGAACTCAGGTCCTCCTGAATCCAGGGCCGGTGCTCTACTCACTATGCCACCTAGCCGTCCCCAAAATAAAGTCTTTTTAACAATAAAAACAGGAAACATTCTTTGACTAGTAGTCTATCCAGGGTCAGGCAGTCTGGCCACCAGCCAAATCGTTCTGATTTCCTGGAGTCCCTGCATTGGAAGACACATGCAAAGCCATCTCTAGACAACCAGATTTCCAGAGGGAAGTGTTCTTGGTGAGGTATGTTATTGCATTTTTCCGCTTCTCAGTTTTAAAAAGGGCAAAAGTCCCCATAAGTCAGTGCTTCAACAAGGCTCTGGGGAGAAGAGGCCCTAAAAATAATCAAGCTCTGCAGCTGACATCCCAGCATGTCTCCCACAACAGCTGACTGCCCGTGCAACCATGAGATCCCTCTCCTTCCTTCATTCCCTTTTCTACTTGGGCCCCGACTGCTTAAACACACAGTCTTAGGGAGGCTTTACTTTATCTGTCAAAACATCCAGCTGGGAATGAATGATGTCCACTGAAGTAGCTACTCCCATAGGCCATGGAGATGCAGTGTCTGGGTTCTGCCCCAATCTGCCTGGGGAGAGGTCCTGGGATGGTGACAGCCTGAACTGCTGAAGGCTGAATGGAAGAATAAGGGTGGTACAGAGAGGGGCCAGTGCTCCCGGGGAGCACACTCCCAGATTGGTGGGGCTGAAGCGTGTCACGATAGGCCGAGCACAAGTCTTGCACGGGGGCCTGGATATGGGACAGAGTAGCTGGCGGCTGGGGGAGGGGATGGTGGAAGGCTGGCTGTTGGAACAGCACCTGAGTGGGGGCCTGATGTGTGCTTGGCACCAACACCTGGGGTTGCAGGGTCAGTGGCTGGTTCTTCACTTTGTTAGCATCCTTGAAGTCATTGTCAAAAGCCCTGGAGGGGAAGAACCAAATGAGAGTTAGGTGAAAGTTTGGTGATAAAAGAAATCACTAAGTATTTTTAAACTGATTATATGCCTGTAATAATAGCAATTTACATTTATACATTTACACATTATAAGGTACCTTCCTCATGACAACTCTATGAGGCAAGAAGTATAATAATTATTTCCATTTTACAGAGGAAGAAAATGAGGCTCGGGTTTTTAAAAAACAAAAAGGGCAAAGGTTAAAAATAAAGTTGCTCAACTGGTAAAGTTCACAGAGCCAGGCCTTCAGACTCCTAATTTAGTGTGTTACTCTAATGTGATGCCTCTCAAGAAGACAGTGAGCAGCTCTCATCCCCACAGTGTTTTACCAGCCTTGTTTAACTGGTCAAGTGTGCAGGAGGCACTGCTCAGCGATATGTGGTGGGTGTCATTCTAGCACTCTCTCTCAAGTTCACCACTGGTCCTATGGGTTCCAGTCCACCTTCAAAGCTAATTGACCGGGGGACTTCTTTCTGAGGGTCTGGCCATCTCAAGCCTTTTAAGTAGCCCCACTGCTTTTTCTGACCATCTGCTGATCAATCACTTAGCCAGTGAGCATCCCAAGGCCCTTTGAAAATAGCATCAAAGACTTAAACATTAACCAATTTGTACATTTAGCTTGCCTAAAATGCTGCATTGACACTTCCATACTAAGTATTTTGCAGAGATTTGTTTATTTTGCAGATTTTATTTACACACACACACACACACACACACACACACACACGAATTGTCCTTGCCTCAAAACAGATACACAAAACTCTAAGATTCCTACACAGTAGGATGGTATCATTCTAATGGTAAGGAGCTACCTTGTATGCTGAATTACACACACCAAATCACAGACCCCCTAGACCTTGCCTTGGAATCTTTTTTTAAAAATTATTTATTTTTAGTTTTCAACAGTCACTTCCATAAGTTTAAAATTTTCTCCCCCTCCCTCCCCAAGATAGCTTGCAATCTGATATCGGCTTTATACATACATTGCTATTAAATGCATTTTCACATTAGTCATGTTGCATTGAAGAATTATAACGAATGGGAAAAAGCATGAGGAAGAAAAAAAACAAAACAAAAAAGAAAATAGTCTGCTTCCTTCTGCATTCCAACTCCATAGTTCTTTCCCTGGATGTGACTGGCATTTTCCATCATGTGTCCTTTGTAACTGTTTTAGGTCCTTCCATAGCTGAGAAAGACTAAGTCTATCAAAATCAGTCATCGCACACTGTCTTGCCTTGGAATCTTGACACATGCATTAAGGCATCAAGGAATATGGACTTACAATAGCATGACTTTAACGCATGCACTGATCTGCTCCATAGAGTAGTGTGATATTCTCTCCAGGTCTCTGGTCCAGGTGGGAGAGAGTTGCAGGCAAATCCTAGAGGCCCCAATACAAGCTGCAGCTACCATAGATGGTGGGAAGCTGTGAAAAATATGATCTGAAAGAGAAGGTTAAGCTTTAGAGAACAATGAAAATGCCTCCATGACAGTTCTAATCTCCCTCTGTGTCAATCCCAATCTTCCCTCTGCAGGGGCAGGTGAACTATGGTGCCCCAGTTTGTGGCTCCAGGTGGAGCTCCACCCTTCTTGTCCCAGTTCCTCATCAGTCTGGTGATCTCATGAGGCTGGAACAAACCAGAAAACTGTCTCAACCTAGTCGCCTAAATCAACCATGAAGTACTGAGAGCCTCAGAACTGCTTTCTTTCCACACCTTTTTCTTCTTTTGGCTCTGGACAAGGGCCTAGGGCAGTGGTGGGGCAGCCCAGAACCCAAGTTTGGATTCAAAGGGCTGCACTTCAGCACCTACAAGCCGCAGGTTGCCCGCCCCTACCCTAGGGCTTTGACGTTCTCTGAAACCCCTTTGCCCAGGTACCTGATTAGAAACAAGCGTTATTCCTAAACAAAGAACTCTGTATCTTCTCAACAACTTTAAGCTCCATCAGGCAGGCGGAGGAAGGAATTCTGCTCTTCCTTTGGTTTGAGGAAGGGCTGCTCTCAGGTAAAGTAAGCCTGGTCTTGGCCTTCTGGCTAGTAACTGAACTGTTTCTCCTCATCTTGGATTTGTGGAGTGATAGAACTCTAATATCTAATGTTCGGTTCCTAAAAACTGGTATCTGAGAAATCGCCTTCTATGATTTAATGGGCAGCACCCTTGCGTGAATTTTTTTTTTAAATTCCAGGACTGCTCTGCTTATTAGATGCTTGAGGTGCTGCTATCTAACATCTAACTGATGTTAGAAAAAAATTATGAAGATATCCCTACTAATTGACCCAGAGATCCCACTGCCAAGAGTGAATCTTAGGGAGGTACAAGATGTAATGAAAGGTCCTACATATACCAAAATATTCACAGAAGAACCTTTTGTCTTAGCAAAGAACTGGGAACAAAGCAGACAATCTTCTCCTGGGGGAGAGCCAAACAAACTGTGGTAGATAAATATCATGTACTCTTACTGTGCTGTAAGAAATGATGAATATGATGAACTCAGAGAAACATGGGAAGTCTCATGTGAATCCATGAAGAATCAAGTGAGCAAAACCAGGAAAACAATATACCCAATGACCCCAACAAAACAAATGGAAAAAGCAAACGCTGAATGCTATGTGATTATAACGACCAAGCCTGGCCTTGGAGAAGGTGAGAAAACGTCCGTCTCTCCCCGCTCTGCAGAAGCAGAAGGCACAGAGGTGGAGCGCTGCACATATTTTCACACTTGGTTGATGTGTTGGTTAGTTGCATTGAATTGATTTTTCTCTTATTTTTTCATTTTTTGTTATAAAGGACAGGTCACAGGGAGTGCTGTACTCGAAAATGAAGGTGATATAGGAAGACCTATATGAACTGATGCAAAGTGAAGTGAGCAGAACCAGAAGAACACTGTACAAAGGAACAGCAATATTGTAAAGATGATCAACTGTGAAAGATTTAGCTACTCTGATCAAGGCAATGATCACAAATCCAAAGAACTCATGATGAGAGATGCTTATCTATGTTCAGAGAGGGAGCACTGATGAACAAGAACTATCAAATTTTTATAAAGATGCTATCGTCTCCTGAAATGATTTTACTAATTCTGTCATTCTCTTGCTTTTGGCCTCTCCTTCAGAGCAGAATCAGAAGCTTAGGATTTAGATCTATTCCAACTTTCTCATTTTATAGATGAGGAAAAAGACCCAGAACGGAAGTGGGCTTTGCCCAAAGTCAGCTGTGATCACAGAGTCAAGAGCTGGAGGAGCGGGAGGCTTTAGAGGACATCCAACCTCTTTCATTTGAGGTCCAAAGAGCCATGGTAGTGCAGAAATCTGGGACTCCGTACTTACAGGTTGACTCTTTATGACTCTTCATTTTGCCCTAAGCTGATCACTGGCTACCATTTCACAGGACCTTAATTCCACCTCTACCCTGGGATGGAAGCCTTGTGCCAACCCTCTGCCATTCTCCCAGCCCCTAGGTGTGCTGTCATCTCCTTACCTTGTAATGAGACCTCCAGAAAGTAGTGGGCATATTTCTCTAAGAAACCTTTGGTTTTTGAGAAAGAGAAGATGGGCCAATTGTTGCAGAGGTCCTTCTCACTGAGAGAGAACAAGAGGTAGTAATCCACGTAGTGGGCGGGGGTCGGCATGCACAGGTTCCATCCAAAGGCTTCCAGGAGCAGCAGCTCTGTCTGTAGAAGTTCCTTCTTACTCAGTACCAGTTGGTGGCTGCACAAGAGGCCCAAGCTGTTCATCTGTTCCAGTTTTGGCACTCGATCCTCCTTCTCTTCAAATTTACCTGGGGGATAGAGGAAAGAGGTGGAAGGATATGGACAGACAAGAAAATGTCTGAAACTCTCCCAATAGGACTGACTGAAGACTCATTATGCCCAGAGAGGCCATTAAGTACACAAGGATTTAGGCATGGCTTTAAAGCGAATTCATGCTGTAGCATGAAGGCCAGGGTAAAAACATCAGGAAGACCTACATGAGATATTTAACTATAGAACGCTAGCCAGGAAAATTACTTGCTACAAGCTTCCAAAAGCCCCCACCCTCACCCTGGGGCCCCAGTACATTTCCAGAAACCACAGTAAATGGAAATCCTAACCACATAGCTGACCCAGATAGCCAAAAATGAGGGAACTGCATGTGACTATGTGTGTGTGTGTGTGCGCGCACACAGGCACGTGCTGTTATATATAAAACATTTTGCAGACCTTAAAGTGATATACAAGCATCAGTTATGATAAACTGAATGAATGAAATCTCATGTAAATTTATGTGTGAATACACACACACATATATACACATACATTTATGTGTGTAAACATACAAACACATATATACATAGGTATTTTCCAAACCAGATCCATCCTGTTTTTATAACTTCGTAAGTATAGAAAACTCCAGGTGAGGAACCTTCTCAACCAATGTGGATCTGTACCTTCTTGGGCAACTTAATAGTCTCTGAGGGTCACCCAGGGCAATGACTTCACCAAGGTGACATAGCCTTGTAGTAGAGGGGGACCTGAATTCTATGTTCCTGATTCTAAGTTCAGCTCTCTACCAGGCCATGTTACCTATGTCATCCTGGGCTTACTGATAAGAAGAATGAGGCAGCTTGTCCTGGGCATCAACTACAAAGGGTAAAAGTACACAATTTGAACCCAGGGCCCTCCGACCTCTGTTTGGTTCTCTTTCTACTACAGCACTTGTTCTTAGATTCTTGAGTGTAAGAATTTATTCTCATCAAAAATTTCTGCAGAGTATGACTTCACATGTATAAGGGGTATCATACTGCTTGTCTTAATGAGTGGGGGAAGGGCTGGAAGGAGGGAGAGAATATGGAATTCAAAATTAAAAAAAAGAATATTAAATATGAAAAAATTCTATATCCACCCTTCCCCCACAGTTGTAGTATTTAATATCTATTGAGAAAATATGTAACATAAAGCTAGTATGAATCAGCAACAGCTTAAGCAGACCTAAAAAAATTTATTCTTAAGAACATCTCCCCAACATCTGAAGGACAGTAAGGTCCCTAGAAGGGCAGCTAGGTGATGCGGTATATAGAGTGCAGTGCCTGGAGTTAGGAAGACCTGAGTTCAAATCTGACCTCCAACACTTAATAACTGTGTAACCCTGGGCAAGTCACTTAGTCCTGTTTGCCTCAGTTTCCTCATCTATCTGGAAATGGCAAACCACTCCACTATCTTTGCCAAGAAAACCCCAAATGGGGTCACAAAAAATTGGGCACAACTAAGCAACAAGGTAGCTAGGTGATACAGTGGATAGAGTGCTAGAGTTGGGAAGACCTGAGTTCAAATCTGACCTCAGACACTTACTAGCTGTGTGACCCTGGACAAGTCACTTAACCCTGTTTGCTTCAGTTTCAACCGTAAAATGGGAATAATAATAGCACCTATCTCTGATGGTTGCTGTGAGGATCAAACGAGATATCTGTAAGGCACATAGCATTGGACCTAACACAGAGAAGGCACTATTGTAAATTAAATGCTTATTAGCTTCCTTCCCTATTCCCAGTACTATGAACGTACTGAGATTTCATTTGTTCAGTGTGTCATAACCAGCCCTTGTAGATCACTTTAAGGTCTGCAGAATGTTTCACATATAATAACACTGTGGGGGATGCCATTATTATCTCTGTTTTACAGATAAGGAAATTAAAGCATACAGAGATTAAGACTTGCCAGGGCTACACAGCCAGTTGAGCGTCATCCGAGGCAGCACTCGAACTCAGGTCCTCCTGACTCCAACTCCAGCCCTCTATCCATCTACTATTCTGTTCCCTAGATAACTTGGGTTATAGAAAGAGTGTTCTGCTTGTTTATTATACTGAACCATGTTGTATGTATTGGGGTGCTAAAAGATTCTTCTCCTACCCATTACACGGTGTGGGCCCTGGGCATTAGCAGGGCTGTTTGAAGCCTAACTCCATGCCTGGCACTCTATCCACTGCTCCATCTAGCCGCCCTTGAGATTGTGTGGATCTTCTCTCAATTATTACCTCTGAAAATTCAACTCGAATCCATATATTCACCCTGAATCGTTCATCACCACCTCATCTCCCATTGACCTGGGCTTACAACTTCAGCATCCATTCTTCACTTTTAGTCCACTATCCAACATGGTGCCAGATCTTGTCCTTACTTCCTTCACACAGGCACCACTCTAGTCCAGGCCTTCATCATATCCCACCTGGTTTACTGAAGGAGCCCCCAGTGGGTCTCCCCACCTCCAGTCTTCCCCCTACTCCAATTCATCCTCCATTCTGCTGACAAAGTGAACTTTCCAAAGTGCAGGTCTAACCGCGACACCTGACAGTTCAGTGGGCTCCAGGGGCTCCCCATTACCTCCAGGATCAAATAGAACCTCCTTTTGGGCATGTGAAGTTCTTCATAACCAAGCCCCTTTCTATTTCTCCAGGTTCCTTACAGATGGATCTACTTGTTTCTTCTAACATGACACTCTGTTTTCCATCTTTGGTCACTGGCCATACCTGACAGAGATTATCTTCTATCTACCTGGCTATTTACACACTGTCTTCCCCCAGTGAATGCTCTTTAAGGGTAGGTTTGGGACCCCTCCTCCCCCACTTCTATGTATCCTTAGAACTTAGGACAAGATAAAATCTTGCTCATCGACTTTTAAAAAACCCCACAAAACTTGTATTTACTTCATTTTTCAATTAACCTGTATTTTTCTCTCCCTCTTACCTAATTTAAAAATGAGGAAAAAACTTTTTAACAAATATGCATAGTTAAAAATTCCCACACTGTCCATATCCAAAAATGTGTCTCCTTCTACAACTAGAATCATTTGTGGGCAGGGAGCATAGTTCATCTGAATCCTGGCAATGCTGGTGAGTCACTGCATTGCTGGCTTACGTCCTCTTCTCCACTCTGGGTGCCTATAAAACTGGACTGTGCCAGTGGCCTCTCAGGAGGCTTATCTGCCCTCAGAGCCAGCTCGGGTGCCATCAACACCAAGCCAGCTGTCCTGAGCCTGCCAAGGGTTAGTTAATGCTGTCTCACTCCTCCAATTACCCTGCATTTGCTTATCTCTGAACATGCTGTCTATCCCCAATAAAGCAGACGCTCGTTTGAGAACAGGGATTGCTTTGTTTTTGTCTTTGCAGAACCAGCAGTTAGGAAACACAGCCTGGTGTTGTAAATAGTAGTGCTGGGTGATAGCGTCCAATCGAATCCAACCGAATCCAGCATCACAAGCACTTGGGAAAATAACGACAGCAATAATAATAGTGATTAAGTCGCGCAGTGGATAAAAAGTGCAGGGTCCATCTCGTATTCCCGAGTTCAAATCTGGGCCTCAGACACCAAATGTGTGACTCTAGGCAAGTCACTTAACCCTGCTTGCCTCAGTTTCCTCATCTGTCAAATGTGCTGGCAAAGGAAATGGCAAATCACTCAAGTTTCGGGGGGGGGGGGAGGCAATATCAGGGGCAGCGAGGTGGCAGAGGGGAGAGAGCACCAGCCCCGGATTCAAGGGGACCCGAGTTAAAATCCAGCCTCAGACGTTTACTAGCTGTGTGACTGTGGGCAAGTCACTTAGTCCTGTTTTCCACCCCACCCCAAATGGGGTCACAAATAGTTGGACACAACTGAAAATGACTTAACAACAACAGACACGATGTGCTAAAGGCTTTATAATCATCGTCATCTGGTCATCACCATCATCATCTAATAGCTAACATTCACGTTGAGTTTACTACGTGCCAGGCACTCACTGTGCCAAGTGCTTTACTGTCATTATTTCATGTGACCCTCATAAGAGCCCAGGGAGACAGGGGCCATTATTATCCCCATTTTACAGATGAGGAAACTGAGGCAAACAGAAATTAAGTGACTTACCCAGGGTCATACAGTTAGTACATATCTGAGGCTAAATTTGAACTCAGATCTTCCTGACTCCATGTACTGTACTGGACAAATTGTCCTTGACCTATAAAGGAGTTTATACATTCTCATGGAGTGGCATATAAATAGGAAAGTATAAGCAGGGAGCGATCTCTAATCACTAAAAGGAATGAAAGAAAGGACTCCCTTGGGAGATGGCACCTTGGGAGCCGAGCCTTGCAGGGTGGTCCCACCATCAAAAGGTGATGATGAGGAAGGTGTGCATTCCTGGCAGGAGGAACAGCCTGTACAAAGGTCCCAAGGCAAGAGACAGAAGAATGGGGGCTGGTCAGGGAATCTCAAGTGGGGCTGTTAAGCTAGAAAGTCCATGAAAGGGGGTGATGCATAATAAACCTCTTTCACTGAAGCCACTTGTAGTGAGGTCAAGAATAAGCCATCTACCTTCCAGAGCTCTGGACAGCTCTCTCTCAATGGTGCCTGTTTGGCAGCTCAGTTAAAAACCTATGGAACCCTTCTCAGAACAGTTGTTGCCTATGTTCAAAACTGAAGGAAACACTAAATTTTAATTGGAAGTTAGTAAAAACAAAGATGCATTTTTTTTCTCCCCCCATTTCCCACTCCCTGAAATCTATCGAAGGTCTGGAGGTTAAGAATTTCTTTGCTCTAAAGACCACAAATCAGAAGGCTAGCTGGGGATTTATAGCAATGATTGATAAAAAGGCTGGACTTCCTGATGAAATCCCAGGTCCACAGGCCAACCCAAACTGTGGATCTTCCCCCAATCAAAAAAAAATCCCAAGAAACCCAGCACATAACACCCAGAAGGCACCTTGAACATCTGTCACCTTGAATCCAAGGTCTCATTGCTGTATGGAGGTAACTCTGGGTTCTCAAAGGCTGACACAGGCTTTTTCCATCAAGCTGGCAAGTCCTAATGTGCAGAAAGGCCCGATGACAGACTATTTGTAGACCAAGTATCAGAATCAGTGACTATTTTTTTCATCCACAGCAAATCCTGAAAGCCTACAAAGAGGCAGGAGCTGCACCCATGGGTGCAAAATCAGAGGCACCAGGATGCCCGTACAACGTACCGATGTCCGCGTGTTAGACAGAACGCCTCATGGGAACCCCGTGCCCTTATGGTATCAACAAAGATTAGAAAATGAACAGGAGGTAAAAGTTCTAACAGCTGTTTTTCTTTCCTCTGCTTGCTGTTCAGTAAGGTCTGACTTTTCATGACCTGGTGGGCCATACTGTCTGTGGGGTTTTCTTGGCAAAGATATTGGAATGGTTTGCCATTTCCTTCTTCTGTGTATGAAAGGCAAACAGAACTTAAGTGACTCGCCCAGGGTCACACAGCTAGTAAGTGTCAGAGGCATAATTTGAACTCGGGTCTTCCTGACTCCAGGCCCAGTGCTCTATCCACTGAGCCATCTGGCTGTCTTCTCTTCCCTAAGCAATCACTCTGGGGCCAAAGTTCCCATTGCTAACAGTCAATGAACAGACATAGTATCTTTCTTCTTCTCTTACCCTCATCTTCAGGCTCCTACTAACAAATTTAAAGCTGACCCTACAGGTGAAAATTTTAAGGAACACTTCCCTGTGCCTTATGCTCCTTGTTAATCATTGGCCAATCCTTCATTTCCTTCTCCCGGATGTGAGAGAAAACTGCAGTACAAACTAGTTTATATTTCCAAGTAGAAACACAATTTTACTTCACCAATAAGCCACTGGAAGAGAAAGCAGCTGCTGGCTTCTAAAAAGGTTCAACCTATTCAGTAATTTCCCATGTACCTAGCCTTTGTGCTTTTACTTAAACTGTGTAATCATGAGGTCTTGAACTTTTCTGGTGCTTAAGGTTGGCATAGAACCTTCTTCAGAAACACCTTGTGGGCACAGTAGTACAAACAGAATTGCCTCCCTTTTACGGATGAGCAAACTGAGGGTCTGTCAGGTCAGTCTCAGAAGCAGGATTTGAACCCTGAGGCCCCTTGATTCACATCAAGCATTCTATGTACCAAACCATACAAGTAGGATGGAAAGATAACTAGGCAGTGTATGTTCTAGCTCTGCCGGGACTCTACCATTTACCACTACCAACTCCCAGGATACCCCTCCTCCAAATAGTAGTCTAACCACAACCAACACAATCACAAGGCAGAATATTTTCCATTTCAAAATTTCCTTAGCTTTCATCCACAATGAATACTAAATGTACTCCTCCCACAAGTCTGAGAGGAAGGAAGACTGGTGCCTAAGTTTTTGCTCTTAGTGAGGGGAGTATCTAGTCTAGTTGCCAGGGAAGGTCTCGACATCTAACAATATTACAAGGACGGGAGGTGGGAGGGAAGAGGGGCCCCTGTACCTCGGGGAATATAGAAACATAACATCTGAGCTGGAGGCTGCTAAGCTACCCTGTCCCAGGTGGGAGCCAGACCCATGCCTGTTGGCTATAGAGATAGCAGCTGGGGTCCTGCTGTCCCTCTCTGTTTCCAGCTGTTGTCTAGAAGCTCACCCCTTGCCAACCCAAAGCTCATACAATCTTGGAATGAAATTAAGATTCAAGGATCAGGGTAGGACTCTTGAAGAGCAGAAAAATTAGGCCAGAAGCCTTCCCCAAGAGTTATAAATAAGCTCTTCCTTGTCTTACTCTGTTCCTCCCCCCAATTCTGTTCTCAGGAGGCTGACTTTAAACATCAAACAATGCACTTCCCTTCAAGGGATGCAGTCTGAGTGAGTGCTATAATTAGTTGCTTGGCTCCTGCACGTTTACAGGCATACCACTCCCCCTCCCCTTCTCTTCTCCCAGTCACAATCATGAATCAGGGTGAGCAGCCCATTGTCCAGGCTGTACAAATCTGACTCAGCTGTCTCTGCCTTATCTCCAATCTGCCCAGACACCAGATGCAAGAAAAATTCTTTGGGGGAGTCACCTACAAAAGGGTCTTGGGAGGGTCATGTGCATTCTAAAACACCAAAGAAAACCCTAACTTCCCCACAGCCACAGGCCTTTCTCTTCCTCAAATGCATACTTTGGGGTGGGGTGGGGGCCAGTTTTCCAGATCCATATATCCTTTCCCAACCTAGCTTCTGGTCCAAGACAGAGTATTGCAGATGCTGACTTCAGTACATTACAAACACGCAGTGAGTGATCCATCAGGCAGAATTCCAGAGGCCAGCCAACTACGTCGGGGGTAAAGACAGTAACAAAGACATTTCTTTCCTTGGACCAGGAGTTTGTATTTGGAATTGTGCTTCAAAAGAAAGCGCTGGTTTGGCTGCCTTTGGGGGCAGGGGGAGGTGATAGAGAAGGGAGCCCTTGGAGACTTACAAAGGCAGGCAGCAGTCAGCCAACTTTCCTGACTTCTCAGGGGAAAAAAAGACCCCACACTGCCCCCTAACCCCTGATCCCTCTAAGCAGTGAAGACATGAGCTGTCCACAGACTAGATCTGGAGGGACCCTGGGTCTGGAGAACGGAAAACTGAACTTTATTGGGGACTTAGACCCACTGTTCCTTTGGGGGAAGCTTCGGCAACTTAATGCTCCCTTTTTTGGGAATGCTATTGTCCTTCTAGAATCATAGTGGCTCAAAATACACCTTTCTCACACTACACCCTCCCTGTCCATTTGGGACGCTGGCCTTCCTGCTGTTCCTCACAGCTTGTCTTCTAACTCAGCTCTCCCTCCTCCTCACCTCTGACACCTGGTTTCTCTGGCTTCTTTCAAGACTCTGCTCAGATGCCATCTGCAAGAGGCCTTTCCAGGCCCCCCAGCTAATGGCACCTTCCCATTGAGGTATCTTTCTATCCCTCTATCTAGATCTCGACAGAGCTAGCTAGATGTTGGGATCTCTCTCTCTCTCATTTGTCGCTTTCGTAGTTGTCTCCTCAATTAGAGGAAGCTGGGTGGTCAGTGGATTGAGCAATGGGCCTGGGTTCAGGAAGACCTGAGTTCAAATTCGATTTCAGACACTTGCTGGTGGTATACCCCTGAGCAAGTCACTTAACCTTCTTTCTGCCTTAGTTTCTTCAACTGTAAAAAGGCGATAATAATACCACCCACTCCCTGAGGCTGTTGTGAAGATGAAATGTGTGCTTGGCACACAGTAGGTACTTAATTAGTCCTTTTCTCCCAAATGGGAGCTCCTTGATTGATAGGGAATCATGTTTTTACCTTTCTTTGTCTCCTCAGTGCTTAACACAGTGCCTGGCACATATTGAGGGCTTAAGAAATGCTTGGAGAGAGAAGTCAGCTAGCTTAGTATAGGGATCAGTAATCAAGATACCTCTGCCAATAAGCTATGGGAACTTATGGAAGCAAGTTATCTCACACAGCCCCTAAACCCTCAAGTCTCAGTTTCCTCATCTATACAATGAAAGGGTTACAGTAGATGATCTGAAGGTTCCTTCCAATAAGATCCATAGATTTAGCACTGGAAAAGACCTCAGAGGTCACACTGTTCAATCCTCTCATTTTGCAGATGAGGAAATTGTGGTCTAGAGATGTGATCTGCTAAGGTCACACACAGGCATAATGATACTCTAAGAGGAAAAAAAGAGAGACAGGGAGAGAGAAAGGTGGGAGAAAGTGAATGAGGGAGGAGGAGGAAGAAAGAAGGAGAGGGAAGGGGAGGGAGAGAGGGAGGGGGATGGGGAGGGAGGAAGGGAGGGAGACAGAGACAGTGAGAGAGAGACAGAAAGAGAGAGAGAGAGAGAGAGAGAAAGAAAGAGAGAGTGAGAGACAGAATGATTATTTCCCAAGGGAAGACTTCCTCCTCCACTCTGAAGGGGGCCTGCTTTTCTGATGCTAACAGCAGTTTCTCTAGGTTCAGCTACAGAGGCCAGGGGCTTGAAAGGGCAGGCAAGGATATAACCTCTTTAGCCTGGCAGAATTGACTCTCAGGACTAAGACAACCTATTTCTTGAGGAAGTCAGGGACAGAAAACAGAATGAGGACCTGGACTCCAGAGAGGCTGCCTCTAGACAACAGTCACTATTCCAGCACACAGAGCAGATCACAAACATACTCTATAGCACTGTGCTCTACAGATCTTGGCTTGTGAGGATTAAAAACCTACTCATCCAAAAAATAAAAGTAACATCCTCCTAAATGAAGGCTAACATGGTACTAGGAGATAATCTGGACTGGAGTCCCTGTTCAGTAACCTATATACATGGTGTGAATGAATGTCTTTACTCTCAAAGCCTCAGTTTCCACATCGGCAAAACACATACTGCTTTCTCCCTGATGGGATTACCAAGATCTCAGGGGCAGAGAAGCCTTTTGGCTACAAGAAGGAGGTTAGGGGTGGGATGGAGAAGAGTAAGAAACCCAAACAAGGCTTCCTTTCTTTTGGCCATAGAACAACTCAGTGGGAAGGGAAAGAGGAAAAGGCGCTAATGCCCTCCAGTGGCTTCTCTTTCAAATTGGCCAGGGCTTGCTTCCTCGGTCTTTGTGGCTTCTTCTCTTCCAGGGGCTCAGGTCACTGGGAGGTTAGGAGGAATCTACTCTAACTGAGCCTCGAACATAAGTCACTCTTGAGGGATTAGGCCAGCCAATATATTTTTTACAAAGAACTGTTCCTTGGACTTGGCACGATATCTGCCTGGGACTATTTGCCAGCAGAACACTGATTCCTTTTCTTTCTTTTTTTTTCCCCTTAAAGCAAAAACAAAACAAAAATAAACCCCAAGAAGCGGATTGCTTTTATTCCCCCCTCCCAAAGTTTTGTTGATTTTTTTTACATCATTATCCCTCCCCAGAAATCTCTTACCTCCATCTCCCCCCATCCTTCCCCCCACTAGAACTTAACCTGGTAACAACCATTTTTATTTTTCAAAGCAAAGCAGATTCTACCCACATAAGTTGGCTGGTTGCTGCTTGTGGCCAGTACGATAAACAGCTGATTTCGATTTTTTACCAAAGATCTCTACTTGATAAGGATGTGGGGTGATTTATAGTTTCTCAAGTAGGAAATTCTGAAAATTTATTCCACACTGGAGGCAGTCTTGCTATGGCTCATTTGCCTAGAGGTTTCACTAATACCTGGGAGAATTTCCCTAATCTCAGGGGTAGAGGAAATGCTTGCTCCATCTACCAACCTGCCCTGGCTTCCCAGACAATGTCTCCCTGTTTGCTCTGGCATCTCATACTGCACTGCTCCCAAACTGACCCAGATGGTCTCACTGTTTTGAATTGCCTGTGGCCCTCTCCTCAAATGACCAGAGCACAGAGAGACTGAGGGTCACTTATTATTTGGCTGGGATCTGGAACCACCAGAGGTCAGCCCTGAGTCCTTTGTCTGGAGAAAGGAGAAGAATCTTTTTCAAGGTTTGGGTTTTACAGTCACTCCAGTTTGAAAGGGCAAAAAAAGACAAATGCCACCAGCAAGCAAGTTCCACAGGACTATTTACAAAAGGGACATGATACCATGCTTTATAAAGAACTGAATGGAAAGCCAGAGAAATTCTATTGTGCTCTCACCTCTCCCTTCTCCACAGAGGAAGAGAATTGTGGCCCTTCCAGCTAAGCCACCCATCACTGAAACAGCCCAGAGGACAGGCTGCTGCCAGCATGGTGGCCCCTTTCAAAACTGGGTTATGATTTAATGCTCATTATACTGGCAGAGACCAAGCTGCCCCCTAAGCACCAAGGCTTTGCTCCAGGCCAGCATGAGAGGATTGGACAGGGTGGCCTAAGGCCCTTCAGGCTCCAAATCTAATTTCCCTAAGAAGCACAGAAGATATAGAGTCCAGGGGTCCTTGCCCTCCTCTGACCCTAAGTTTCTGATCTCTCAGATCTCTCATTCCTTAGTACCTGTGCTAACTTAAGAGAAATGAAGAGCATACTCAGATCTCACCAGTTCAGTTTAGATTAAAACAAGCAGTGGGCTGGTTGTTTCCTTCCCAGGCAGCATGAAGGAGATTTCTCTGATACAGGCCAAAGGGCGTAGGCACAACTAAAACCCCATAGGACTGCTAGAGGATTAGTTATGTTTTGTAAGTCACCCCATAGTACAAGTTGTTCACCCTACAGATCACCTAGGGAGTGAGGGCTTTCATGGGGAGTACATAGGTGGCTTCAAAGGCAGTGATACTGTGAATTAGTGTTTTAGGCTTGGAATCAGCAAATTCAGGGTTTTCAAATGCTATTTCTGACACATATAAGCTGAGTGATCTTGGGCCAGTCACTTAACCTTCAATGTGCCTCAGGCAACTCCCTAGGACTTACCTTACTAAGACACGGACAGGTCAGTGGACTGATTCCTCTCCCACACGCAAGGAGTGGGAAAAGCAAGAGTCAAAAGTCACAGAAGTGGTTTTTACTCAATAAGCCGAAAAGCATTTCAATCATCCCACATCCCGTAAGCAAAGACAGAGGCTGCTTTGAAGTAGTCACTGTGTGCAGATAACGTCACAGGAAATAGGAGATAACAAATCTACAACTTTGGAGATTGCAAGGACATAGCTTTCATTCTTGGATCAGCCTCTTAGCATAAAATGTGCTGGAGTGGGTTATCCTCTAACCTCCTTGGAGGCCAACACCCTTTTGCCTGCCCAGTGTAGTAAGCCTGAAATTTTAATATTCCTTCTGGTCTCTTTAAATAAATATGATGAAAACTAGGGCCTGGTGTTGAAAACTATTACCACACTAGTAAGAGCTATAAAAAATATTCCTACTTTTTGAACCAATGATTCTCAAACCCTGCTCCAAGCACAATGCCCAGCACACAGTTGGCATTTAATAAATGCTAGCAAGCTTCCTTCCTTCTTCTACCAACTTTATTTATAATAGAAAGCAATTTAAAATAGCCCATGTGCCTAATGACTAGGAAATGGGTTTATAAATGTAATGGGAATACCCATGAAAGTTACATAGAAATGAGGAAAAACTTATCAAGTAATAATGCACAGTAAAGAAAAGAGGATTAAAATATACACACTGACTACAACTGTGTTGGTAATAAACAACCACAACGTAACCTCACAAATACACAGGAGAAAGATATGAAACAGATGAAAGAAAATGGCATCTTTTTTTTTCTTTTTTGGTGAAATTTAACATTTAAAAAATTATAAATAATTTAGAGTTTCCTAATATGATTTTTAGGGCAGCTAGAAAGCCTAGTGCATAGAGTGCTGGGCCTGGAATCAGGAAGATCTGAGTTCAAATTTGTCCTCAGACACTTACTAGCTGGCTGATCCTGGGCAAGTCACTTAATCCTGTTTGCCTCAGTTTCCTCATCTGTCAAAAGAGTTGGAGAAGGAAATGGCAAATCATTCCAGTATGTTTGGCAAGAAAACCCCAAATGGGGTCACAGAAGAGTCAAACAACAAACAACATGTGATTTTAAAAAGTAGTATTTCAGTTGATTTGTTTAAAATTTAAAAACAAAAACCTCTACGGATGCTAAGTATCTATGGGTCTGAAGCCATGTCTTTCACACACTTGGTGTTTGTCACTGTCATTTTTTACATAAATCAAAGGCATTTTCAATATAACATAAAAAGATACGCCCCTGGAGAATGGCCCTAAGGCAGCTTTCATCAGCCTCCAACAATTACGGCCCCAGAGACAACTGACATCCCTCCTGTAGTTCGCCATTAGCCCTTCAAGGAAAGCTACCGTAATCTGATTGAAAACCACCCATCAGTTCATTCCTCTCCACCAGGAAGGGATTAAGCTTGCTTTCAAGTCCTGTAGGTCTCAAGCCAGGCCTCTTACAGCAATCAAGGTGAGGAAGGGGGAAGGAAGAGGGAAAGAGGGAAGTTTATTGGAGAAAGAAGATAGTCTGCCCCTGGAGGCTTTGGAGACACTGATGTACCAGTCAGACAGGCAGTAACTTTTATAGGAATCTCTGTCCCAGAAGATTTCCTATTTAAGGAGCCATTAACACTTTTATTCTGTTTGAGGGCTCACTCCCAGCCCCTTGTGCCCCTTCAGGTCAAAACAAGGTGACACATGAATCCAACTTATCCAAAGACATCATAGAAAAGCAGAAACTTCCACGAGACCAAAGGGAGAGATAAAGGGGTAGGGGGAGTGGACACATTTGTCTTAATAGCTTCTTGCAAAAGGAGGCTATCATGATTCCAAAAAGTTTCTCAAATGAAACCATTTGCATTTAAGAGGCAGGTTTTCTAGAGATCAAATTTTAAGGAGAAAGAGGAGAATCTACTTATCTATTAGGCTTATGTGAAGCCACAAGCGAGGAGTAAGATCTTTCAAAATTTCCAAGGACAGAATCATTTTCTGAAAGGTAGATGGGGAAGTCACTTTAGACCAACAGAGAGCTCTACCTCACCACCCCTGGAACATCTGCCCAAGTCTACTGAAGTCACCTATCATTTTGTGCAGATGCAAGATGCTTAGAAGTCAAGAAAGCCTTTCTGTTGTTCCCACACGGCAAGATAACTCCATGTACTAAAGAACCAAACTGGGTTCCACTTATCACGGTCTAGAAGTAGGACCATTTAAAAGTATTGCAGCAGTGTAATAGATAGAATAGGTAGTGGCAGCAAGACTTGAGTTCAATTCTGCATTAGCTGCATGACACTGGGCAAGTTTCTTGGTCTCTGGACCTCAGGTTCATCATCTGTAAAGTGGGAAGGGGAGGGGGAGGGGTTGGGCGTTGTATGATCATCTCTATGGTTCCTTCCAATTCTACATCTAGAACCTTCTAAGAGTGGCTCAGCTCTAGATTTCTGCCTTGTGTTAGTTTCTGACTTGGCCTTATAAACCTTGGCTATCTTCTAGGGACAGTATTTCCTTACTTTCTGCAAACCCAATGAAGAAAGTTTGTCTAGCGGAGGGGTATAGCTAGGAAGGGAAGCTAGGTGTCATGGTGGATAGAGGGCTGGGCCTGAAGTCAGGAAGACTCATCTTCCTGATTTCAAATCTGGTCTCAGATACTTACTAGCTGTGTGACCCTGGGCAAGTCACTTAATCCTATTTGCCTCAGTTTTCTCATCTGTAAAATGAGTTGGAGAAGAAAAGAGGGAACCACTCCATTTACCTTTGCCAAGAAAACCCTAAATGGGGTCATGAAGAGATGGGCATGACTAAAGTGAATGAACAACAACATAGCTAGGAAAGGCTCAGAAGGAACAAGGAAGTGAGTCATGTGGCAGAGGGGAAAAAACAACAACCTGGAATTAGGAGACCTGGGTTCTAATCATAGGACCACAGATTTAGAGTTAGAAGGGACCTTAAAGGTAATGGGGTCCAATCCACTCATTTTATAGATGAGAAAAAATGAAGCTCAGAGAGATTGTGACCAGGATCGCATACCTGGCAGGTGTCTGAAAAGGGACTGAACCCAGTCTATCTGACCTAAAGTCCAGCACTCTATTAGCTATCCCACAATGTCATTCAGAATTAATCCTAATTTTACCAGTATCTACCTGTGCAATACTGGGTAAGTCACTTCCTTATCTGGCCTCCTCACCTGTACAATGGAGACAGTACTACTTGTATTATTTAAATTATACCTTGTAGGAAGAATTAAATGACACAAAATCTGTAAAACCTATTTGCAAGTATTATAAAGGCTATATAAATTTCTGATGTCACTCATCACTATGTATAAAATGAATACGTACTTAGATCTCCACAGGCTCCTGTAGATCTAAAAGTCTGATTCTACTCGATGCTTCTACCTTGAGACCCAAGGCTAGAATCTAGAGGGAAGCAAACCAGCTATTTCTGCAAATAGATGCACCTTTACTAATGTTCACCAGTGTTTTCCTGAATTTCCTCAGTATTAGCTCCTGAGGACCTGCTATGGCAAGAGGCTTCCTTCCTACCCTTTAAGGGGGACTTCTGGGAGAAAACAGACTAAAAAGGTGCCTTCCATGGCCAGACTGGTTAAAGGATGCCTTTATAAAGGATCATGATCTGAGTCCTTGATGAGATGGAAGTACCTGCAGCCAAAAAACAAGGTATCTTCTTGAAAAAAAATAAAGGGGAAGCTGAGCTCAAAACTTCCTAGTTGACAGCCTGCCGACCCACATGGGAGCAAGACAGTTAGTAGAGGCAGAAGGGAAAAGGGATGAATAGGATTTCAGGGCTGTCATGGAAACTTTTCTTTCCCTGGGCAATGGCAGCATATGGCAGGTGCCCCCCAAAGTCAATTTCTCCTGCCCCAGGCTCCGTCTTCCTTTCAGTCTGAAGCGTCTCCCCCTCCCCCTTCCCCCTCCTCCCCCTTTCCTTAGCCACATACTTCCCTTCTTAGCTTCACAAACAGATGCTCAGAGGGAAGGCTCCTGCAGTCCTGCTCAAACTTAACTCAGTTCCACCCCCTGAAAACACTATTCTGATTCAGCCCCCAACACGATGAAGAGCAGCTCAGACTGACAGCTGCGGCACGGTCCAGGTGGTGCACCCTGGCTTTTACTGGTTAAGACGCAGCCAAGGAAGCCAGGCTCATTTCTTCTTATGAATGTGGAGGGGGGAGGGGGAAGGGAAGAGTCAGGAGAGTTAGCTGCTTTTTGGTTTAGAAACACACAATATAGCTCTATTTCCCTAAGCCTAGCATCACTCCAATAGGTTTGCTCTGAACAGCAAACAAGATTGTGGTCTAGAAATTCCCCATTTTCTCTTAGACAAAAAGGCTAGGTTTTCCCTCTAGTCTAGGAGAGAGGGTTGGAGACTAAAGAAATTGCATCATAAAACTGATGTACAGAACCCATTTCTTTCGAGAAAGAGCCCACTGACCAATCCCAGCAGGAGGGACTCTTGTCCCTACACTATATTTGTGTGTTTGTTCAGTTGTTTCAGTCATGTCCCACTCTCTGTGACTCCGTTTGGGGTTTTCTTGGCAAAGATACTGGAGTAATTTGCCATTTCCTTCTCCAGCTCATCTGACAGGTGAAGAAACTGAGGTGAACAGGTCATACAGCCAGTACGTGTCTGAGGGGAGAGTTGAACTCAGGTCTTCCTAACTCCAGGCTCAGTGTTCTATTCACTGTGCCACCTAGCTGCCCAGATGTTCAAAGATACCCCATATTTCTAGTAACATTTTTGGGGACTATGGGACCAGGGACTATGCCTCTGTTACTTGGTAATGCCTGTTGTACGTCAAGAAAAAAAAATTAGTGAGTTCCTAAAGATATTTAAGAAGAGATCAAAGGCTCCTCCTCACTTCAAGTACTCAAGCTAGTGTTCCCATTCTTCCCCTATTCTGGGCCCAAGTGACTATGGTATACAATCATCTCCAATCAAATTACTTTTATAAAGTCATTTAAGGGGCCTGAATATTGGTGATTAAGCATGGGAGGGAGGAGGGAGAGAGAAAGGGGTGGAGTGATGTGAGAAGAGGAAGTCTAGAGATCCATCCTCCCCTCCCCCTCCCTCCAAGCCCCAGGGAGAAAGACAATGGGAAAGAACAGAGGAGAGAGGTTTCTACTTACTTGCTAGCAAAAGACAGGCGATGGCCACGATATGCAGCTGCTTTGCAGTCACACTGTATCGATCCATGAAGAGGTCCAGCAGGTAGACAGCCAGGTGTCTGGCTGTGGGGCAGATCTTGCAGTGGTTGCTGAGGATAGAAACTAAGTCGACAAAATACCTTCGGCTCTCAAGGAGGGGGGACTGGGCTTTGTAGATGGGCAGCTTCAGCTCCTGGGGGAACAACAAGAGGGGAGAAGATGAGAATCCTGGGGTGGTTAATGGAAGCATCCAAAGCTGAGGGGACAATGAGAGGGGAGAAGATGAGAATCCTGGGGTGTTTAACGGAAGCACCCAAAGCTGAGGGGACAATGAGAGAGGAGAAGATGAGAATCCTGGAGTGGTTAATAGAAGCACCCAAAGCTGGGGGAACAATGAGAGGGGAGAAGATGAGAATCCTGGGGTGGTTAATGGAAGCACCCAAAGCTGGGGGGGACAATGAGAGAGGAGAAGATGAGAATCCTAAGGTGTTTAATGAAAGCACCCGAAGTTTAATTTGCTGCCTGTTCACGGGGAGCATCCAGCAAACTAATGTTCTGTGAATGAATAACGAACATCTAAGACCACAAAGACTTCCTGCTTATTATAGTAAATTTCTTAACTGTGGTAGTAGGGAAATGGCAGGGAGGTAGTTAAATGATTAAGGCAGATTTAGAGTCAACAGGTCATACATAGTTTTGGAACTGGAAGAGATGTTAACAGTTCATCTAGTATAACACCTTCATTCTACAGATGAAGGAAGTGAGATCCAGAGAGGTTAAGTAACCTTAAGTCCAAGGTCATACAAGTGGATAAGTAGAAAAGCTGGGACTCAAACCTAGGTCTTCGGCCTCCTTTAATGCATTTACAAACACAAGAGTATTTGGATTTAGGTCTGGATTTTGTAATGAAAGGACTTGGCCTCAATCCCTACTTTAGCTACTGACTAGCTAGCTCTATAACCCTGGCCATACTGCCTTGCCTTCTTCATTGGTAAAACATTCTACTCCAACACACCTCCTTCCTCTATCCCATAGGATCACGGCACTATACAAAAAATAGTATTTGCCCTCAAGGAGCCCACAATCTAATCCAGCACTTCAAATCTAACAGTCCTACCCACTCCCACCACCAATATGTGTTCAAGGAAAATAATCTAGTTTTTGAAAGGAAGGCAAAAATCTGTCCAAGGAGAGGGAAAAGAAGATGAGGATGGGAAAGGATGAAGGGCAGAATTTTTTATCATACAGGCCATTGTGCCAGACTATAAATCAATTATTTTCCAAACCAAGTACATAGTGACTTTGGATAATGGGCATCACTCTGGCCTAGATGTTGGGAGAGCCAGGTTCCAGTTCTACCTGCCATTAAATGATCTTAAGCAAATCAATTTCCTTGAATGCTGGATTTGGAATTGGGAGGAGCTAGGTTGGAACTCTCATTCTACTACCTACTAGTTGTATGATGTTGGGCAAGTCACTTAACTTTTCTGGGCCTCTGGGGTATCTAGGTGGTACAGTAGATAGAGTCAGGAAGATCTGAGTTTTCAGGAAGATCTGACTTCACTGGGCACACTCTATCTACTGTGTCACCTAGATGCCCCATACATACTATGTGTGTGTGTGTGTGTGTGCATGTGTGTGTCTAAAATATAAAATGTATGTACATATGTCATCCCCACCCCTAACCTCCTTCCCGATGGAAGACAGGTATGTTTCTTCGTTTTCTTTAACTCTGCTACTTGCCAAGCATGTAGTAATCATTTAATAAATGCTCCTTGACTGATTTATTGACTCTGTAAAGGCTGAAAGCATGTCTTACCTATTCCTTTTTTCTCTCTCAAGCACCTAACTTAACAAGTAAGCTAAATTATTTTTGTTGTTGGTAAGAAGGGATCTTTGTACATACATATCGTAACACTGTGGCTGACCCCCTCTAACCTGTAACTCATGACAATTAAGCATTACTATGAAGGTTTAAAGATAATTAAAACTACACAGTCTCCCTTATAATGGCAACAGACTAAAATATTTTTATGCATCGAGAAACATATATAAATATGACATTTATACCCTGGATAGATTATAAGTTTCAAGACATCAGAAGACTAAATGTATGTAGCAAGTGACTTTTAAATTTAGTAAGCATTAGGCACTGGGCTACATGCTTGGTTTACAGAGACAAAAATCAAAAATAGTCCTTGCCTTCTCTATTTTATCTACCTAGCAGAGAGTGCTGGATGTGTTAGGTGCTCAATGTTTATAGAAAGTGAAGAGCCTACTTAAATCTTGAATCAAAACCTCTCCTCTCAACTCCCAATCTACAAACACCATTAATAAAAACTCTGAAACTCTGTTTCCAATGGGAAAGAGATGCTCCTATCCAGGGAACATTTACCTTTTCTTATCAGAGCTTACCCAGAGTCAGAATGTTAACACTTAGGAGGGATACTGGAAAGAACCCCTCCTTTCCATTTTACAGATGAAGAAACAATTCTGGGAAGCTCCATGACCTGACCAAGGTCATACAGCTAGTAAAGCTGGGGTTGGAGCCCAGGTCTTCTGATTGAACCTTCATTTAGTGTTCTTTTCACAATACCATGTCGTCTTTTCTGTAGATGCCTATATATTTATTTACCCCAAAGGGAAAACAAGCTGGGTCTTCAGAAAAAGAAAAAAAGAAAATAACATTTTGATTATTGGTAGGTCAATTCTCTGACCTCTTGACTTCAACCTCACTTACTCTTAAGGTGGAGGTGGTTCTTAACTAAATGTGTTATGGATCCTCCCCCACCCCTACCCCTTTGGCAGTCTGATGAAGCAATTCTAGGAACACCTCAGAATAAGGATTTCAAAGGCATAAAATAAAACATACAGGATTACAAAGGAAACCAATTATACTGAAATGCTGTTTTATCAAAATATTTTAAAACCAAGTTTCTGGGCTTCATTCAGATTTAAGAACTGCCCCTAAGGCCATTTTACAGGGTTGGGTTTCCAGGTCCTAGCCAGGACATGAAGATGTCACAGAAGCCTTTGCTTTCTAGAGTGTGGAGCTCTCAGGTACTTCTGGACTTTTTTTTTCTTAAATAAATTAATTTATTTATTTTCTTGTTTACATCATTCATTTCCACGAGATTTTGAGTTACAAATTTTCTCCCCATCTTTCTTGTACCCAACACCTCAAAACAGCCATCCCACTGTAGAACTCCTCCCCAAATCTGCTCTCTCCTATGTCCTTCCCCTCGCCCCTCTGACTTTCTGGTAGGGCAGAATGGATCTCCCTACCACAGTGCCTGTGTATCTTAATTCCCAGTTGGATGTAGTTAATAATCATATTAATAATAATAATAATAATATATGTATATATATGTATACATACATATATATTTTTAACATTTGATTATAGAACTTTAATTCTAGATTCCTTCCCTTCTTCCCTCGTCACTCCCCCCTCCCCCCCAAGGACAAGCAATTAAATACAGGTTGTACATGTGTAATTATGTAGAACCTCTCCACAGCGGGCATATTGTGAGAGGCTGATAATATGACCCTCCTCCCTATCCCAACCCCCCTTGTTCTATTCTCCCTGTCTCTGTCCCTTTATAGAAGTGTGTACTTCCAGCAACCCTCCTCCCCACCCTCTCGTCCCCTTTTTTCCCCTCCCCTCCATCATCCCACCTCTCATCCCCATCTCCCCTACTCTTCTGTGTGGCAAGACACCCAGTTTAGAGTTTGTCATTCCTTCCCTAAGCCAAATTCAATGAGAGTAAGTTTGACCCTTTCCCTTTTGCCTTCCTGTTCTTCCCCTCCATTGTAACAATTATCCCTTGCCTCTTCTATATGAGATGATTAACCCCATTCTGTCTCTCCCTTCCTCTTCTCATTCTAATCCTCTCCCACCTCAGAATTTTACCTTTTGGAGTATTGTCCCTTCCTACTCAATTGATCTTGTGCTGTCTATGTACTCATATATACATATACTCAGACATGTGTTTGTACACATATATAAGCCCTCCTATATATATATTTGTGTATGTATATGTATATATACATTTATATTCCCTTCACCTATCCTCATACTGAGAAAAGTTTCATAAGTTACAATTATCACTTTTCCATGCTGGCATGTAAATAGCTCAACTTTGATAAGTTCCTTGATTTCTTTTCCATGTTTACCTTCTCATGCTTCTTGTATTTGAGTGTCAAATTTTCTTTTCAGTTCTGGTTTTTTCAGCAAGAACATCTGAAAGTCCTCCACCTCACTGAATGACCATATTTTCCCCTGGAACACTATACTCAATTTTGCTGGGTAGATGATTCTTGGTTTTAATCCTAGCTCCCTGGATCTC
>CM053581.1:302605692-302661281 GCA_028627135.1 Pseudochirops cupreus | reverse complement strand
ACTTCTCTTATTTGGTTTTCAAAATCTTTCTTAAGCTGATTCATGGCTTGTAGGAAGTCTACATGTTGCTTGGAAGCTTTTGGTGTGGGAGTTCTGTCTGTGTTGTCTTCCTCCCGTTCCATGCTTTGCTCCTTCTTGTCCCCAAAGAAGGAATCTAGAGTTTGGTTGCTGTTCTTACTTTGCTTCCTTTGCCTGCTCATGTTGGCCAGTCAACTTGATTTTTTAGCTCTGTGGAACTCTGCTCCCAGAGGAGAAAGCTCTGTCCCAAATTGCTGGGGTTTTTGCAGCTGCTGGAGCTATTGGGAAGCTGCTGTTTTTTTTCAGCCCCCACCAGCTTTGGCTCACTGAAAACACACCCCAGGACCACCAAAGACCACGATCCAGATCCAGGCCGCTCAACCCAAGAACACTTAGCTTCTGAACAACAGCTTGGCTTCCCTGCAGTCCGCAGGCTGGGAGCTGTGAAGCAGCTACATGGAGGCGGCTGCAGGGCCGCAGCTTCTGCTGCTTCTTTGCCCTAAAGGCAGTTTGGCCGGATGCTTTTCTCCCCAAAATTTAGCTGAGTTCCACTGACCTTTCACTTAGTCCTTGTTTCTTATGGCTTGATAATTCTGGAAACTGCTACAGCTGCCGCTGATCCACTTTCCTGAAGGCTCCAGCTACGGCTCATCCTGGCCACCCTGGGGCTAAGCCACGGTTTCAGGCTGGGATGGTTTTGGCTCCCAGCGTGCTGCGATGAGCCTTTCTTGCCAAGCTGCCTTTAGCGGGAGATTTTTTTTCTGTATTTTTGTGAGATTTGGAGCCCTAAAATTTGTTTAAAGTCATATTTTATGGGTATTTGAGGTGGCTATGGGGGAGCTGCAGAACCTTGTTGCTCCTATGCTGCCATCTTGGCTCCGCCCCCCCTACTTATGGACTTCTAAACCAAGTTTCTTTGAAGACTGTCTCAATTCAAACAAATATCCTTTTTTTGCAAAGAGCCTGGATTTGAGAGACAATAGGGTAGTTCCTCAACCCAGTCATCCCTCAAAGCAATTACTACGATTAGAAGGGCACTGAACAGTCAGCTACCAGCAAATGCTGGTAAATACCAGAGGGGAACAAAGTCACCTAGCAGAGCTTACCCCTAAAGGGCTTACACAGAGGCTCTCAGGGTCAAAGGTGGGAGGGAGGCTAGGAGAGGGAGTCAGGCACTCACAGAGGCTTATAGATTTCCTATTCCCTGGGCTGGTTAAAATGGGTTTCTTCATTGCATCTGCTTATCTTTTGAACACACACTACTGAGAGACAACCTCTGCCCACAAGCTGGGTCTCAAAGGTCCCTTCTACTGCCAAGATTTCTTGGTCAACTTAGTCACAGATAACTTCAAAAAGGGATAAAATCCACCTCCTGCAGGAAAACTTCAGCACCTGGTTCTTCATATGAACCGTTTTACATATGAATGAATAAATGAAAAATGAATAAATGTCTTTTATTTTTAAGGGCAAAGCACTGTGCTAAGCTCTGGGAACACAAATAATAAAATTGAGACAGTTTCTGTTGAAGATGCTCACATTCTAATTGGAGGGGACAACAAACAACATAAAACAAAGTTAGATGGCTGCAAGACTAAGAAAGGAAAGGCAGGAAGTCCTAAGGGTGCAATGGTAGGCAAATGGCAAGGCCCCCAGGTTCTTAGGTTAATGATTTACTTAGTTCTCAGATAAATGTAATCCCTATAGAAAGACATTTTGGAACCCATATATTGATAGAAAACTTGAAAAGGGATTATTATATAAAAAGGACGGTGCAGTATATGAAAGATCACACAGCATCAGGAGGCCTGCTTTTGAATTTTGTCCCATACTAGCTGTAGGACCTTAGACAAGTCACTTAACCTCTGGGCCTCAGTTATCTTCTCCCTTTCACTGAGAAGGAATCACCTCTATTTCTCTTTCAGAATGGTTGGGTAGATTTTCTCTCTACTTTTCCCCTTCTTATGACATAGGCAGCTTATGTAGATACAATCACTTTCCCTACAAAGATGACTCCTAGATTTATTTATCCAGCTCTAATTTCTCTCTTGAACACCTTCCTGACTTGTAGCTTCAACAGACTGCTGAACATCTCTACCATCTGGAATGTAACATTTCCAAAACAGTTCCTCTCCCCAGTGACCAAGATTCAAAACTTTGGGAGTCATTTTTGATTCTTCCCTTCTTACTCATTCTCCATGAAACAATCGATGATCACATTCTGTCTTTTTTACCTCCATAACATCTTTTCCAATCTGTCCCCAACTTTCTACTCAGTCACTGCCCTAAGGTCAAGACCTCATAACCTCTTATTAGTTCTATTACAATAACTTCCTAACTGGTGTTCCATCTCTCCCTTCTATAATCTATCTTTCACACAACTGGCAAAAAAAAAAAATCTTCCTAAAAGGCACTGGCCTGGCTACATCCACATGAAAAAATTATCAATGACTCCAGTGGATAAAAACAATACAAAGACCTTAGCTTGGTATTCCAAGGTTCTACGTGATCTGGCCGAAACCTACTTGTGTGGCCTCATTGCACATTACCCTGTTTGAACACTCTCAATTGGAGCCTAAACTACTAGAGAATTAGAGCTGTACTCTACACACTTGGAATAGAATACTTTCTTCATTTCTGCCTTTCAAATTTCTTACCTTCTTCCAAGGCTTGGGGACGGCTTCCTCTTTTAAAGTCTTTTGTATTCAAGCTCAAAGTATTCTCTGCATTCTCAAATTTTCCTAAAGCATGAGATCCAGGCATCTCTTTTGTCCCTCACTCCCAAACCGCCATCACTTCCATCTCATGTATTCTACTTATCTGTATTTCTACTGGTACTCTCAGTAAAATGAAAGCATGACTTGTTTTTTTAATCTCTATTTTAATCTATTTAACTTTAATACATTTTAATCTCTGACACATAGTGGCTTAAGAGACAAGTTGGGTGAAAGGTGAAGTAGATTTCAGCCTGATTAAGAGAAAACTTCCTGAGAATCAGATCTATCCAAAGGTTATCACCTTGGGAGGAAGCAGTACAAACTTGGAGGAAGTTAGGAAACCAAGATGACTGTATCCATTGCAAGTTTATGTTATCTAATCTTCAACTTGGCCTCCAAGGAATGAAGGCAATCTTTTTTCACCCTCCTAGTCAATTTTCTATCTCTCTCCCCAAAGAGGCTGTTCCAAACCCCAAGTGTCTCACAATATCCTGTCTCACCTTCAGCTAAGGACATTGCCTCATATTTTTCTGATAAAATTGAGGCCATCTGCCTCTTCTCTACATCTCAAATTCTTGCTTCCTTTTTTTGGGGGGGGGCAGGGGCTATATTCCTTAGTGAAGAGGTAGGAGCTCTTTTATTTGCCGAGGCTAATACCCACACACCCACACACACAGCCACACACACACCCACACACTCACACCCCTGCATCCCATCTTCTCTTCTGTATTCAAGCTCTTCTCTTCAACACACTACCATCTTTCTAGGTACCATTCACAACTTTGGAATTATCCTTATCTATCCAAACAGTTGCCAATTCTTGTCATTTTTATGTCAACAATTACCTGTGGAATATATCTTCATTGGGCCACTAACTCATATCTGTACTCCCTCTCTAATCTTCAGCTTCTCCCTATGATTCTTTCTTGGTGGCCTAAATATGACCAAGCCCCCTCCCATCCTTAAAAATAATTCTTAGCATGCCCTAGCATTCTCTCTCAAGCTAATCCTTACCAGACCCTAGCACCCCCCCCCCCCCATAATACAAGACATCGTATTATGTCTTTTCTGCTTTCCTTGGTCAAACTATTAGAAAAAATTACTTGCCTTCATTTACTCTCCTCTTGCTCTTAATCCCCGCAATTTGGCCTCCAATCTTACTTGCTGACACAGCTTTCTCCAGAGTTAGCCAGGATCTCTAATGATCTATTCTGCCAGCTTTTCCTGAGCCCTTATTCTGGAAATCTTTGAATTATATGACACTGGTGACCATCCTTTCCCCTGGGTTCTCTTTCCTTTTGGGGTTTTGGTGTCAATGCCCATGTGGTTCTCCTACATTTCTGAATGCTCCTTCTCAGTCCTTTCTGGAATCAGTACACATCCCCAAACTGTAAGCGTACCTTATAGCTCAGGCCTGGTCCTTTTCTTATTTCACTACACTTTCTCACTTGATGATGACTTTTCAAATCTATGCCTAAAGCCCTGGATTATCACCTGAGCTCCCAGCCCTACCTCACCAGTTCTTTGTTCATACTGAATAACCTAGAGATAGGCATCTCAAACTCAACACGCCCCAAAAGAACTCATTTTCCTCCCAAAGACATCCCTAATTTCTGTCAAGGGTACCATGATTTTCACAACTTTGTAATTATCCTTGACTCCTTAAACAATCAGCCGATAAATTTTGTCATTTCTACAACCACAATATCTACAGCATCTGTCCCTTCTCTCTTCTCACAACCACCATCCTAATTCAGGATGTAGAGTAATGCAATACACTCCTAATGGGTCTACCTACCATCAGTTCTCTCCCTACTCCATGCCATCCTCCACACAACTTTCAAAGTGATTTTTCTTAAAGCACAGGTCTGATAAGGGCTGGGGAACCTGTGGTTTTGAGGCCACATGTGGCCCTCTAGGTCCTCAGGTGTGGCCCTTTGACTGAATCCAAACTTCATTGAACAAATCTCCTTAATAAAAGGATTCATTCTGTAAAACTGGGGACTCGGTCAAAAGGACACACTCAAAGACCTAGAAGGTCACATGTGGCCTTGAGGACACAGGTTTCCCAACTCTGGGTCTGATCACGTCACTCCTCTACTCCAGCAGCACCCTATTACCTCTAGGATCAATTAAAAATCCCTCTGGAAGTACCAGAAGCCCTTTACAACTTAGCTTTCCAGGCTTATATTCATGCACTCTATGGACCAACAATGGAGAAGGAAATAGAAAACCACTCCCAGCATCTTTGCCAAGAAAACCCCAAATGGAATCATGAAGAATCAGATACAAAAAGAAATAGATCAACAAAAATGGCCTCCAGTTTCCCAAGTCTGCAATCAATCAACAAGTATTTCTTAAGTACCTAATGTGTCTGTGTGTCTAGGTGCTGTGCTGCATTATGGGAATACAAGGACCAAAAGTGAAATAATGTCATTTCCTCTTCACTTGGAATCCCTGGTCTCCTTTAAAACTCAGCTCAAGCACGACCTCCATGAAGGCTTCCTCCAGTGGCTGGTCCCCTCCCCTCCTCCCCAATCACCTGGTATAAATGTCCTTGTCTCCTTCAACAGAAGGCAGGGACAGTTTCCATTTGAATCCCCAGCATCTACCAAAATGTCTGGCATATAGCAGATGTTTAATAAATTTTTATTGGCTGGGCTCCTCATCACTAAGGTCTTTAGTGAAGACTAACTGTCTTGGAGGAGATATCTGTGTGGCCTGGCCTTGATGACTTCTGAGGTCCTTTCTGTATTTCATGAGTACAATGGGTTTTTCATGTGTACAATGAAGGCATGAATTAGATCAGTGATTCTCAGAGTGACATCCTCAGACTGGGGAGGAGTTGGGGGTGGGGTGGGATGGAGTCCCTTTCAGGGAATCCTCAAGGAAAAAAAAACTATTTTCATAATATGATATGTGTCAATTAAAGTATTCCTTCCTTTTCTAACACACATCTTTGTGAGGTTGAAATTTCTTAAAATACTTCAACCAAAACAATATATCACAACACCCAGAAGACATTAAAGGGATTTGCAAAAATATATTAAAACCATACCATTAATGCCAATGTTTAGCTATTTTTCATTAATTGTTAGAATATAATTGAATTATTATTACTAAATCAATAAAAATTTCAAAATATTTAGTTTTAATTTTGAATATCGCAAATATTAACAGATACAACCCACACAAACGTCTTTTGGTGTCTTCCAACAATTTTTTAAGAGCATAAAGGAATCCCAAGACTAAAAAAATTGAGAACCCCTGCACCAGATAATCCTTTATGAGCTTTAAAATTCTGTAATAAGCAGTTATTGTATAAGACCCAATAGAAATCTTTCCTTTAAAAATTAAAAATGATCCTTGTTGAATAACCCTATAGTGACCACTGGAGGCCTAATGCTGGGCCAAACTCCAAATCGTTTGTCTCTTCCATCTTCTATATTTTAATTACACTAGGCCCTTTCAGCTCTTCTTTTCCTGGTTCCCAAAACCAAAGTATTTCTACATACTCCCCAGGATAGCTGCCATAAGCAGATAAATTGTTCGTTTTCCTCATGAACTGCAGAAGCTTTCTGATTAAATAGAGGAGATTTTGAAAGAAGAAAGGCTTTTTACATGAACAACATCCACTCTGGATGGAAGCATGGCATAGTACAGAGATCTGGATGCAGGATGAGAAGACCTAAACTCCCTTTGCTTGGCCTCCACTTCCTCAGTGTAAAACGAGGGAGTACCCTCCTACTGATAAACTATGATCCTACCATATATCCCTGTATAGTACCCAGCTCAGGGAACCAGCATTTCTGAGGCTCAAGAGTATTCACAGGTAGGAAGTGGAGCCCATTGTGGTCGGCCTTCCTTTTTAAAAAACAAAAATCATCCACTTCCATCCCAAAGCTTCTTTCTTTACTATGCCCAAGCGTCCAGGGGATTACTTTAAGTGTCTGCATGGCAGCTGAAGACAAGGGAATTCTAACTGACATAAAAGTTCTGTTTCAGGGCATGTAGGTGTGTGAGCTGTGCTGTCTCTACATGTTCTAGCATTAGCGAAAGCTGGGATGCTTCACATTCTCCTCTCCCCCCCAGTCAAGGTTAGGTACATGGATATTCTCTCTTCCCTCCATCTTTAGCTCTAAACACTCTGATGCAATCAATGCTAATTACTGGGGCCTAAGAAAGGGGCAATCAATTTACTGTCCTAGTGCTTCCCAACATCTTGGGACTTCCCAGCTGTTATCTTCCTTCCCGGGCCCTCCATTAGTTCCCCCACTGGAAAGTAATCAAGGGCAGGGATAACATTTGGATCTTCAAATATATCCCCAAAGCACAGTGCTTTGCACTTAGTAAATGCTGAGTATTTTTTCATTCATTGACTCCAGTCCTCAGACATATAGCAAGCTGACTGAAGAACCCTCCCTTTTCACCTTGTTTTTTCTTTTAGATAAACTCATGAAATTGGAGTGGTTGGACCGGATGGTCTCTAACATTCCTTTTAGCTCTCAGTTTGTAACCTTTAGGTCAGGAAGCTATTTATGAACAGATGGGGAAGATGAGGAAAAAAGAAATGCAAGTAACAAGTCCTTACTCTCAAAGAGCTCATAGTCTAAAGGAGGAAACCCCACGTAAATTAGAACATGCAAGATTTATGCAGAGTAGATGGTGAGCAATTTCAGAGGAGGTCACTAGCAGTTGGAGAGAGGCTGGCAAAGGCCTCCTGCTGAAGATAAGATTTGAGTTGAATCTTGAAGAAAATAAGGGCCACTAAGTGGAGGTGAGAGAGCAGGTCATTTCAGTCATGGGGAGTAGCCACAAGAGCAAAGATTGTGCCAGGTGTGAGGAGAATCGAGGAGGCCAACAGAGCTGTATCAGGGCATGCATGGAGGGGGGCAAAAGCATAAGAAGAATGAAAAAGCAGGAAGGGAGTGAGTTGTGAAGGCCTTAAGATGCTGGAACAGAGTTTTTATTTAATTTTAGAGGGAGTAGTAACCAGTTACTGGGCAGGAGGGTGGCATGGTCCCCCATGAATTTTAGGAGATAGCTTTGGCAGCTTTATGGAGTAGGCAGCTTTGTAGAGTAGGCAAAAAGACTCGTAGCAAGGGGACCAGGGAGATGGCTATTGCCATAGTCCAGGTTAAGAGATAAGGGCGTGAAGTAGGGGGGTGACTGTGAGGAGAAAGAAAGGTAAAAAGGAGAAACGTTATGCAGGTAAAGATAACACAACAAGGAATGAAGGCTGACACTGAGGTAGTAAGCCTGGATGAATGAGAGGATGGACAGTGGTCTCCGAAAAAGGGAGAGTCAGACAAGGGGAAGGCTTTAGGGAGAAAGAAAAATTATGAGTTCCATTTTGGATATGCTGAATTTGACAGGCCCATGGGTCATCCAGTTGAAGATGTTCACCCAGACAAATAGTGGTACAGGAGAGTAAAGAGGACTTTCCTTGAAACAACCAAAGGAGGTAATACAGGTGCTATTAAGTCCATTTAATAGGAGAATCTACTAAAAAAAGTCCAATGAATAGGCAGAGTGACTTATCCAAGGTCACACAGCAAGCCTCAGAAATGACAAACTCAGGTTTCCTAATTCCCAAGTCCAAGGTTCTCTCTATTACATCACACTAGAGGTGACAAACTCTCTGCTCATACAACTGGGAAATGTTTAAACAAAATAAATAAAAATACACCACAACATAGACAATGTTAATTTGTGGTTTTCTAAGTCAATATGCCTCTATAAGGATTCACTCATATTTGAGTTTGACATCACTGATCTAAATCCCAGGTTACAAATGAAGAAAGACTCACAAAAGTGAGGTGAATTTGCTGAACGGTTATTGCTCATTGGTAAGACAGGCAGAGGTAAGACTTGAACCCAGATCACAGGATCACAGGTCCAAAGCTAGAAGTCATCTTAAGAGACCATCTAGATCAACTCCCCCCTTATTTCTACAAGTAGCCTTTTTGGATCCAAAGGAGTGCCCTATGCAATTTATATTTAACTAATTTGTACTTATTTTCATTCTCTCTTTCTTACATATCTCACTCACACACCTTTTAGAAAGTAAGCTCCTTGACACAGTAAGCTCCTTGACTTACTTTGAGTAAATCCTCCTTGAGGATCAGTTCATTCTTTGTATTATCCATCCCCGGCACCGAGCACATGGGTGCTTAATAAATGCTTGTTAAACAATTGGTTTATATGTAAGTAAACTGAGGACTAGGGAAGTGAAATGATTTACCCAAGATCGTAGCGTTAGTCCGATTTCTTCACCCCCCCACCCTCTGGTCATATCCTCCCGAGACAACCCAACCACCCTGCTGCCCAACCATCCCTATCCCCGTCCCCTCCTACTCCCCAGTGGTGACTGCTTCTCCCAACTAGACCACTACTTCAGGAAGGTCCCAGTCATGGATGTATACTCCCCACTTTCCCCTGTTCTGTAACCCTGAACCCTATGGCTTCATTCACCATCTCTGTAAGTTTGTGAACCAAAAACTCCCCTCTCCCTGGTCACCATTCCTCTCTGCATTTTGTCTTCCCAATTAAAATGTAAGCTTTTGTATCTGTATCTCCGAATGGTAAGAAGCACTTAATAAGTATCTCTTCACCCCCAGGTCCTGACCCAGGAGCCAGGGTGCTTTCTACTTTAGCAAACGGTCTATCAAACCATCTTGGTGGGTGAGAAGTTGGTTCTTTCTAGCTTTGGATTTACATACTAAGCTTCCCCCACCCCACCTTTTCACAACTTTAAAAATGTTTTTTCCTTGCTTCCAAATGAGCACAGAGAAGTTATAAAGCTGAAATTAGGCCAGCGCCTTAGAAAAGTACAATGGGAAATGTTCTTGCTACCATTATCACTGGACAAAGGGCCTCAGCACAATAAAGAATTCAATCAAACAATACTTATCTGCTGGGTAGCTCTGAGGCATCCTCACTGGAATCCTTGGCTCAGAGTCTAATAATATAATGATGAATGCCTTTGCTTGAAGATTTACCAAGAAGCACTGGGTGATTAAGAATTGGTTTCCACCCACATAAGAATTTCTACAGACACTGTATACTAACTGAGGGTTCCAGGCCCCATCAGATTGTAAGCTCCTGGAGCCTGCCCCTTTTTGTATCACTAGCCCTTAGCATAGCGCCTGGTACATTTGTTGTTGTTCACTCATTTCTGACTCTTCACGACCCTGTAGCACACCAATATTGGCCACGGGGTTTTCTCAGCAAAGATAATGGAGTGGTTTGCCATTTCCTTCTCCAGTGGATTAAGGCAAACAGGTTAAGTGACTTGCCCAGGGTCACACAGCAAGTACATTTCTAAGGTGGATTTGAATGCAGTCTTCCTGACTCCAGGATCAGCTCTCTATCCACTGGGCCATCCTGTTGCCTCTGCCTGGCACACAGCAGGTACTTAACAAACGTGTTTACTGATTGACTGAGAGGGCCAAAAAGCTATATTTGAAAGGCTGGTGCCTGTGAGATCACAACAGGGCCTACAATGTTGATTTCCACAGTTCTGCCTCCATCAACTCCCTTTTCCTAGAAGTGGAGGATTGGCTCTATTACTGAAGGTTAATAAGGTTAGGGAGCAACACTAATAGTTTATTTTTCTTTCTTAACCTTTGGACAAATGTTTCAAAGAATGAAAAGTGTTATGTTCCAAATCCCCTTACATTTCATATAACATTTTAAAGTTAGTTTACAAAATGCTTTCCCCTACATGAATTCATTTGATCCTCACAATCCCAACAATTGAGCAAGAGTAGCAAGAATGCTCACAGATAAGAAAATGAAGCACAAAGGTGCTGTAATCTGTTTATCGGCAAATTCAACTCAACTGCTCCATGCCAAGCTCTGTGCTTGGTACTAGGAATACAAGACAAAAAAACCAACCAAACAAAATTAAAACGGTTCTGGTTTTTAAGGAGTTTACTGGACAGACTTAAGTAAATTAACTGCAGGGCCTAGGAAACCTAATCCTCTGATTCCTAGTCTAGTATGGTCTTCCACCCCCACAGATCCTAAGTAGACACTTCGAAAGGTCCTAGCTTCACACACATCCAAGAAGACCCAGAGTTCTTTGCACTTTGGAATTAACCTGGGGCACAGTGGATGATCAATCACTTACTGGAATTGCAACACTCCTGGTTACTCCAGTGATTCTGCTAGAGCTATATGAAATGCTGAAGTTATGTGTCAACATTGTTAACCTTAAGCCTCCCCTCACAGTTAAGATCACCTCTCACCTTCATCCTTCGGCCTTCATTCTGAATTCCTCTTCCAAAAAAGAGACCTGGTGTATGGCGCATTGGAGTCAGGAAAATATGTGTTGACAATGGCTAACTGTAACCACAGGCAAATCCCTTAACTTCTCAGTCACTCAAGGAACATTAATCAAGTACCCACCACATACCAGGCACTGTGCTAAACTCTGGGGATACATAAAAGAGGCAAGACAGTCTCTGCCCTTAAGCTCACAATCTACTCTGGACTTCAGTTGCTTCATTTCTCAAATGAGAATGATAACACCTACAGTTCCTATGATCACTCAGCTATTGTGAGGCTTAAGATAAGGCAGGTTAAGGTGCTTTGCAAAAGGTAAAGGTCTGTGTATAAAATGCAAGCCACTATCATCATAAAAAAGTACTAAACTTCCCATGCAGCTCCAAATTTTGTGTCATGTTTGACATTTGCACAAGACCTAGAAATAAAAGTAGCAAGAGGGTGAAGAAAGAACATGTGCAACAATGACCGACAAAATGCGGAAACTTTCAGATTCAAGGTAAGAAAAACTGACTTGTCATCATTAGACAGCTTGTGGTACACTGCGTACCCACTCCCCCATCGAGGCTTTCATCACCCAGCATGACATTTCTATAAAGCAAGGGTGGGAGGACACTCAGTAAAGAGTGTCCTCTGCCAGGGCACTATTTCCACACTGCAGAGCTTGTTTTAAAAGAAATTTCAACACCAAATAAAGCAGGCATATACAAGGAACAGAAAAGGAAAACTGCATATGAAACCACAGGTCTTTATTATGTATAGCTCGTTTTTCTTTTTAAAGTCCATAATAAGTTCAACCTGTAGCTTTCCAAACTGCCCTTTGGGTTTCTTTTTGGCATTCCTACTGATCTCTTCCAAACACTGAAAAAAAAAGATGTCTTGATGACCCCTCTTTTCTTTTTCTATCCCTATGTCTCCCAGCTTCCTTAAAAAAGAAAAGACAAAGAAGAAACGGTTAGGACAACTTTGAGAAGGCATTCCCAGGAGCGTCAAGGGCAGTGACCGAAGAGTCTGACTTGGGTTTGATTTTTTACCATTTGCTATCTATGTTGGGGGGACACTTCCCCTCTTCTGTTTATTTCTCCACTGGTGAAAGAGAGAAGAACTTGTCTGGTATCTTTTATAGTGTTGAGAAGATAAAAAGAAATAAAGTATCCAAGCATTTTAAAACCATTTAAAAACTTGCCCTCAAAGGTCTGTTTTTTAATAATGTAAAAATTCAAAAGGACTTTGTCATCAGTCTCACTCTCTCATCCAGTCATTCAGGATTCACTGGAGTCTTTGCCAGCTAACCCAAGCTTTAAGCCCTCCACAGTGGAGGCCATTCATGGCCATTGGAACAAATTGTTCTCATCCACCCATTACGCCAGGGAAAGTCTTCTCATTCTTGGGGCTGACGCCCCTTAAGTCCCCAACAGATTTGCAGCCTGTCGGTTACCACATCTGCTGAGTCTGCCAGGGTGTGGCCACTGAACATGCTACAGCTTCTTGGAACCACAGGTGAGAGGTAAGTGCCAGGTAGATACTAAAGGTGAACGAGCAGCACCAAAAAGGGCTCAACAATCCCCCACCCCAGAGGTGCTGGTCCTCCCTGAAAACATTCCATATGCCCCTAATTCAATCCTACAGACACACTAAATGACTTCCTCCCCCTCAATCCCACCCATTCTCCTCCCCTCTGATGCTGACAGAGGGTAGGAGCTCCAGTAAATACTCTCATATGACCAACGACATCTGAGAAACTGCTCACAAATCCTGGAGGTCATCTTTGGCCACAGACTGAAATTGTGCGAAAACTCGGGGGCCTTGAACCCCATGACCTAGAGCCTCCTCAGCCTCCTTTTAACCAATTGTAAATGACCCAAACCATTACAAACATAAGCAACAAGTCTTCTGTTTACTCTTTTACAGGAAGTGTCTCTGTATTTCCTGGCATCAGAAACCCAATGTTTGGAAACAGGCCGAGTTATGCTTGCTGGTCCTAGGAGGGATATGAAATCTTTTCCCTCTGGATACTGTCTCAGAGGCAAAAATTAAGTATATTTCCAGACCACAGGGGAACTGTCCTTAAAGGCAGCCTTAGTGGAGAAAGCCTTGAATTTGGGGTCTGGGAACTTGTAATCCCCAATTCTGCCCAGCTCTGTGTATGTCATGTAGTTCCTCAGGCTGTTTCCTCACCCATAAAATGAGGCTATTTACACTATCTACTTCACAGGGCTGTTGTAAGGGAAAATATTTTGTAAGCTGTATTAAAAAAAAAATCACCACGGAAATGAGTTACAGAAATCTCATTATAGCTAATAATAAAAGGACAGTGAAAATGAATACTGGACTTGAAATCAAGGGAGACATGAATGTGAATTCTGCCTCTTACAGTAACTCATTGGCTTAATGGGAGCCTCTGTCTCCCACCTGCAAAATGTGAATAAAAACTGATAGTATTAAATGGCACAGGATTATTGTGAGGATCTCACAAGTGGTTTGTAAACCTTTAAGACATTATGTAAATGTTAGGTATAACTGTAACAATTCTGATGTCTTAAGCTTGTATCTAAACTTTGATTGAGAGAAACCCTTTTCTCCTCTCAAACATTTTATGGCTAATATCAGAGCTCATGTAGATCTTTCCTCTTGTCATAATTCCTTCTATATTTTTCTAAAATTAAAATTTTTGTTCTATTATCAAACACTGACAAACTTTAACTTTTCAGTATCAAGAAACACGAACATTTCAATATAACAAAGAATAGAACAATAACAACATAACAGAACACTATAACAAAAGAACAGAAAATGAAAAAAAAAACAATAACAAACCGTGACCATCTGTGAGTTTTATGGTTTTACCTTCTGCGTTCTCATAGAACAACTTACATCCTACCATCAGGCATATTTATATCAATCCTAATGATGACAGGTATGAGTCTTCTCTTCATTTAGAGCAGAGGAGTTCTTAATCTGGGGTCCGAGAATTTTTAAAAATGTATTTTTATAACTGTATTTCAGTATAATTGGCTTCCTGTGCAATGCTATGCTTGTTGTTTGATGAATTAAAAATCCTTATTCTGAGAAGGGTCTGGGTAGACAGGCTTCAGCCGACGGCCAAAGGGTTCCCTGAAACCAAAAGCCCCTGAACTAAAAGAATAAAAGCCACTAGAGGCCCAGGTTTCCTGCTGCTTCTTTCTGGCCTCTGGAGCCCCTTAGTACAGTATTATATCCACAGGGAGTTAAAAAGTTTGCTAATATGAACTTCCCTCGATATCCCCATTTAACAGTCATGGAAAATAAGGCATGGAGAGGCTGGGGGAATTGTCAGAGGGAAAGACGATAGAATCTAAGGTGTCACATTAGGTCCCAGGGATCCTGACTCAGAGCATAAGAAGTAAAGGAGTGCTGGGAGCCCTAGCAGGGCAATGGAGGCATCATCATTATCTTTGTAACAAGAGATTACATTTATGTGGCACCTACTACATGCCAAGCACTCTGCAGTCATGATTTCATTTGATCTTCACAACAACCCTGGGAAGTAGGTGCTATTATGATCCCCATTTTGCAGAGGAGGAAGCGGAGGCAAACAGAAGGTAAGGGACTTGCCCAGGCTCATGCAGCTGGGAAGTATCTGAGGCTGGATTTGAACCCTGGTCTTCCTGACTTCAGGCCTAGGTGCTATCCAGTGTGCCCAGCTGTAGGAAGGGGCACAGGCAGCAATGCAGCTGCAGGAGAAACAGACACTGGCAGAGCAGGCCTTCTGGGAAGAAGGGGCAGGAAGAGTTTCAGGGCCAAGGAGAAGGCAAGGCAGAGGGACAGTAAGGGATAAAAACAATGTGGAAAACAAACCTGGATCTTGCCCTTCACTACACTGTGAGTTTTATGGACATGAGTGAAGGAGGAAAAAGGCTCACTTTATGGAAGTCTTTTCCCTCCTTGGGAAGTTTTACCCTCTAAGTAAATCTAGAGAGTCTGAGGTTCCTGGAGAGTTGGGGCTCTAAGGATGGAGAGATGGTTTTATTCAATGGGCCCAAATTCTTTTTTGGGGGGGCTCAACCCCAAGGTAAGTGGAGGCTGACTGGAGAGAGGAGACTTATTCTGACTGTACAGGAGTGAGTGTTGTTGTGAGTCTGTTGTGTTTTACGTTCTGTTCTTACATAAAGTCATCTTTATTCAGTGTATCGTTGACCAGAGTGCTTGCATGGGAACTTATGGCCTCTGCTTTTACTAGAGACATATATCTTGGCCAAATTCCAATTTTCTCAAGAGAAATCCTGGGGGGGAGGAGTCCAAGTCGAAGAATTATTACTGAGAGGCCTCCCAGACTGAATCCAGGTCACATAAGCCTACAGCCTTCCATTCTGGAGCTGGGGTTACAGTTTTATCAAGTATTACATTTTACTTGAGCAATCAAGTCTTTGTGGTATTGTCCCAAATCAAAGATTTTTCTAAGACATTCATAAACAGTACAGACTGAAGGAAAAAAATAATTGTTCTATCAAGTCTTGTGTTTTTCTCCAAGTTTTAGCCTTATCTTCCACTGACTGTAAGTACATGCACATAATAATTCCCTCTAGCTTCTTCCTTGTTCTCTTCCCTCCTCCTTCCCCCCAAAAGAAAAACCAAAACAGTGGGCATATGGTAGATATTCAATAAGTATTTCTTGAAATGACCTAAATTCAGAGGCCTGGGGTGGCCCTGTCTGCTGCCAAGAATGTGAAAAATCTTGAGTAATCGCGTTGTAGAGAACACTTCCTGTGACCTACCCACCTGCACGGATGGCAGCTCCTGAGGACAGCTTACATTTGACTTTGAAGGATTCAGTTACAAAATAAACCTTATAATTACTCAAGGGGAGCTAGGAAAAAGAGACTCTGACCTTCACTGGTATGAAAAGGCGTAAGTATAGCTAAGAGGTGAATAAAGGGGAGAGTTTGTTTTCTAGTTCATGACTGATAGAACTTCAAACCACCCACTCAGCCTTTTCTCTTTGGTTCTGTCTCACTTTAACTAAGGGGAAAAAACCAAACAGTTAAATGGTTTAGAAGTATCTTTCAAATACATGGAATTTTTTTCTTACTCTTTTTTCTATGTGGGAACAGCACACTCACCCAGGATAGGAAGAGCTTACCTTTATTTAGGACCTCATAATTTACAAAGTTAGGGGGGCTAGGTGGCATAGTGGATGAAGTACTGGGTCTGGAGTCATGAAGACTTAGCTTCCTGAGTTCAAATCTGGCCTCAGACACTTACTAGCTTGGTGACCCAGGACAAGTCACTTAACCCTATTTGCCTCAGTTTCCTCATCTGCAAAATAAGCTGGAGAAGGAAATGGCAATCTACTCCAGTATCTTTGCCAAGAAAACCCAAAATAGGCTCACAAAGAGTCAGACAAGACTGAAAACGACTGAACGAATTTACAAAGTTATCAAAAGAGATAAGTCAAGTATTTTGCAAACTTTAAAGCACTAAATAAAAGCTAGCTTTTATTATATTACAAAAAATATATTTTTTAAGAGACTGAATCTCTGTCTCTTCAAGGAAAAGCACAGTGGCTCCTCACAGGCCAATGCCACTATTGATCTGCATGGAAGCTCTGACCTGTTTCCTTAAAAAGTCTTGTTCTCACAGTCACCTCCACCTCCCTTTTGATGCCAGACTTAGAGAGGACTGGCTTGGCTACTTCAAAGCTTAGAACTCCTGAAATCAAGTGATTCTCCAGCCTCAGCCTTCCCAGGAGCTTTGTTACTAAACTTCCATGGAGTGCTGACCAGGGTGCCAGATAGAAGTCAGGATGATAGCGTCTACATGCATCTTGGTGACTAACTAAACAGCAGGTAAGTATTTGCTTTTAAAATGGGCTCGTTTGCAAAATTCTCAATGCCTGAGCTATAATGCCCTTGGAATAGCTATTCCACAGTTGATTATTCCGGCATCATCACATTAAACTGACAAGCCTGTGTTCAAAGCACTAAAGAAAAAATGCTCTTCACTTACTACTCCCAGGTTCGTGGGTGTTACCATACCTCCCATAGGTATGGCCACCCAGACTTGCACTGGATCAAATCCTATCTTGTTTGGTGGTGAGGTCTTAAGAAGGGATGGAAAGCAATGAATGTAAATATGGAAAAGCAGTTTAGGGATCTTCTGGGTCAGTCATCTAATACAGGCCTGGGCCAACTCTAGGCAAATTCAAGTTGGTAAATGGGAAAAGATAAAAAAAAAAAATTAAAACAAAACCTCTAGACTAGAAGTCCAGGAACTCAGGTTCTAATCCTGGCTCTGCTGCTAACTTGCTGTGTGACCTCAATTTTTTCTAGCTCTCCAACGCAAAACTGAGGCTTATAGACACATTATGTTTTGCTAACTGATTCCTGATTGATCCAAAGAGCAGCAGAAGCCAAAGCACGTGTAAGTATAAATGAAATCTCTTTCTACCAACTGAAGGAAGAAAAACACAAGGATATTCTTAATTAACTACTCTACACCTGAAGTACCAGAATCCTCAGATCAGTTAGAAAGGGCCTTACTAGTTCCACTCCATAGGACTACCTTTGCACTTCGGGTAAGATGAGACCACAGTCCCATTATGAAGCAGAACTCATTGGGTCAGAAGCTCCCAGGAGGGAGGGTCCTGTCTTTGGAATGTTATCACCTCATAGTTCTGCAGAAGCCCAGGGAGAGCACTGCCCAGCAGTATGAAGACAGAACTCTTGACAAGAAGCAGAAGGTTATCTGAAAACCTTTCTAAGCTGGAGGTCTCTTATGAGGCTAATATTTGTTAAATCACTATGCAAAAGATTTTTAAACTTTCTTCCCAGAAAGATGGCCATTTCCTGATTGGAAGGCCATATAAAACTCAAATGTATCCACCAGCCTATTTACTAACTACTCAAAAGCTTAGTGAAAGAAACCAAAGCCACCTAGGAAAGTCAGCATTCTGTTTTATTTTCTGAAGTGTGTGTGTCTTTCCCTTAGAGCTACTTACTTAAGATCCTTAAATTGTACTTTGGTCCTGACTGGTGCATCTGCTCCTCCTCTAATAGGTCATTTTCTAATTACACCCACCTGCTGAGAGCAGTATCTGATAAGGAGAAAATCACTTCCTTCTGGAAGCCTAGCAGATATTCATTGAGCCCGGTGTGACAAATTGCAAGCTTTTATTCCCAGGTTACTAAAGGCTAACCTGTCATCCACTGTCAGGCCTTGTGGCTCGAGTCCTTTCTTTAGAGACCACCTGCTGCTAAAGGCCTAAGCAAGACAAAACCAGCATTGAACATTCCTAGGAAGTTTCTTTCCAACCTTTTCCTCAGAGACCAGCCAATCAATCTAGAGAGGACAGATATTGCATTTAAACTAGAACTAACCTACTTCGGGCCAAAATGACCTTGTTATCCTTTGAACTCAGTGCATTTAAAATCGAAGCTTTAAGTGCTTAAATTGTTTCAGTTATGTGGAACTGCTAAATGCTAACTGTTCCTGGTAGTTCTGTTCTTGTCCTTAACTAAATGCAAATTCACAAAGGCATGGTGACTTCACATGGATAACTTCAAAGGTCATCCAGTTCCAAGTCCCTAAATCTCACAGATATGTAAACTGAGGCTCAGAAAAACTGTAATTTGTCCAAGACCACAAAGGAATTGAGGAGCAGAGCCAGAGTTCGAGTTCAGATTCCCTGACGGCAAATCAGACCTTCTTTCCACCACCCTGCTCCACACGTTCATGAAACACCTAGACTTCCTACTGACAGAATGAGGGGGACAGGCCAGATGACCTCTGATGTCTCTTTGACCTCTAGATCCTATGAAATGCTACACTTAGTAAGTCACTATAGATATAAGTGTTTACCCTTGAAGAGTTCATAGTCTAACTGGGATCTGAGTATTAGATGTGATACAGGTACAAGATGAAGAGAATGAAGGAAGTTGGGCAAAGTACTGAGAAATTTGAGGAAGGAGGGGCCTTTCGTTCTGGGATAAAATAGACCCTGAAGAAAGTGAAGGACTGACTTCAAGAAGAGAAGGTTGAGGAGGGGAGGGCTAATCCAAACATTGGTCAGGAGGCATAAGTTAAACCACGGAGACAGGAGATGGCAGCATGACTAGGGACAGAAAACAATTCAAGTTGTCAGGAATTTAGGAATAGAAAGCTGGACAGGTAAGCTGGAACCAGAATGCAGAGCAAGGGTCCTTAACTTTTTTGTATTGTGGACCCTCTTGGCAATCTGGTTGATGTCTATCGACAAATGCTCAGGTTTTTAAACACACAGAATGCCAAAGGAAATAGACTGTATTGAAATAGTTATCAAAATGAAAAAAAAAAAACCAACCGGTTATATAAAGCCTCACTACCTAACAAAAATGTCTGCGATAACTAGACAGCAATATGAAAGAAATTAGATTTTGACCAATATATCATACTTTATATATCAAGAAAAACTCAAAATGGATCTATGAGCTAGATATGGTTACATCATAAGCAAATTAGAGAAATAAGGAAGAAATTACCTTTTAAATCTATCTATGAATAGGGGAAGAATTTATGACCACAAAAGGAACAGAGGATCACCAAAGACAAAACACAGTCTGACTACATAAAATTAAAAAGGTTTTGTACAAATACAACTGAGAAGGGAAACTTAACTGGGAAGAAGAAACTACATCAAGTTTCTTGCATAAAGATCTTAATTCTAAGGTAAACAAGAACTGACTCAAATTTCTAATAATAAGACCCACTGCCAAATTGATAAGTAATCAAACAACATGAACAGGCAGTTCTCAAGGAAAGAAACCCAAGCTATTTATAGGCATATGAAAAAAATGCTCCAATTCATTAATAATTAGAGAAAGGCAAACCAAAGTAACTCTGGGGTTCCACCTTACACCAGTCAGATCGGCAAAGTTGGCTAAAAATGTGACTGACAAATTTGCTTTGGGCACACTGATGCACTGCTAATGGAACTGTGAAACGGTCCAGACACTCTGGAAAGCAGTTTGGAATCTGCCCTAAAAGTTAATAAACTGTGTATGTCCTCTGACCTCTGGCAGGCAGTACTCCCAGAGAGATCAAGGACACAAGAAAAGGTAGCATTATGTACAAAAATATTTATAACATCTCTTTTAGTAGTGGCAAAGAACTGAGGGTGCCCATGAATTGGAGAGTGGCTGAACAACATGAATTGAATGGAATACATTCTGCCATAAGGAAAGTGATCATTCCTGAGAGAAATGGTTCAACCTGTATAAATGGATGCTAAGTGAAGTGAGCAGGATCAGAATAATTCATACTGTAATGTCAATATCATAAAAACTAACGATTCTGAAAGACTCAAAACTCTCGTGAACACCAGATCAACCACAATTCCGGAGGACTGAAGAACCCTGTCAAGATTTATTAAGTACCTACTATGTGGCAAGCAGAGATGTGACGGACTAACATGCAAAATCAGAAACATATTTTTAGATGGGGCCAACGTGGGAATTTGTTTTACTTGGCGATGCTTATGTGACAGAAGGTTTCTTTCTTTTTCAGTGGTTAGAGGGTGTTTTAAAAAATGCTTGGTAATGGGGGGGGTTGCGTGAAAAAACAATTATTTAAAAGAAAAAGGTCATAGGCCTCAGGTCAAGAACACCTTCAAGAGGTCTAGAAGTTAAATTTTATTCAGAACATAAGGGACAGTTTGAACAGTAATACATTCATAAAGCACCTTAAGCTATCAAATGTGCTTTCTTCACAAGAACCCAAGACAGACAATTCAAGTATTATGTCCATTTTACAAGTAGGAAAACTGAGATGAACTGACTTACTCATGATTTCATATAGTAGTCTGAGGTAGGATTTTTTTGGGGGGGACAGGGAGAAAGGCAGAACAATTGGAGTTAAGTGATGTGCCCAAGGTCACACAGCTAGTAAGTGTGTCAATTGTCTGAGGTGGGATTTGAACTCCTCCTGACTCCAGTGTCCATCTTCTATTCACTGCACCACCTAGCTGCCCCTGTTTTTTTGTTTCGGCTTTTTTTTTTTTGAGGTAGAATTTTGAACACAAGTTTTCTAACTGAAGTCCTGTACCCTACCCATTATACCAATTCAATCTAACAAGCGCTTATTAAGCAAATACTACATGCTAGGTGATGGGGATAAAAAGCTAAAACGGGAAAATAGTTGGTGCCCTTGAGGAACGCACTTACATGCAACATTTACACAGACAGTATTTCTAACGCCTTTAATAAAGTGCTTGGAATATAGCAGGTGTTCTATAAATGCTAGTTATCATATGCAAGCTAATTTGAGAAGGGAAAGAAGCCTCCCTCTCAGGGGGGATCAGAACACAGTAGGCATTATAGAATTGTTAGCAATTCTTATCATCATTGTTATTATTAGCAAGTTAACTTGAGAAGGGGAAGAACCCTCACTCCCGGGGAGGAATCAGAACCATAGACGCTACATAAATTCTAGCTATTAGTATTATTATTATGTGCAAGTTAATTTGAGAAAGAGAAGAACCCTCATTCTCAGGGGGAATCAGGGAAAATTTCATGTCCTTAAGACAATCTGAGTTGAGCCTGGAAGAAAGCTAAGGATTCTGAAAAGCAAAAAACTGAGGAGGGAGTGCTCTGCAGGGATAGTGGGGGACTGGCTGGAGGTCAGAGATGGAATACTGTTAGGTGAATCATAAAGCAGGTCAGTTAGGATGGTACAGAGTGACCGAAGGGAAGTGTGTGCAGTAAGTCTAAAAAGGTTGGCTGAAGCCACACTGGAAGAGCTTCAAATGTCAGGCTGAGGAGTTAGTACAGTGGCTCTGGCTATAACAATTGTTTTGAAAACTTGAATTAGGGAACATTTTGAGCATAATGCTAAATTTCTGAGATTTCTTCTGCAAGAAATAGGGGGAACGCAGAAAATTGAGATCTTTCCTATGTCCAAAGTAAAGTGCCATGTTTTTCTTATATCTTCTGATGCAGCAAGAGCTGTGAGCAGAGGAGAGCTGGCATGTCTCACCCTGCCACGCCCAACTTGTGAGAGATTTTGCCAGCCTGGACTAGAGGAATTCTCTATCACTTTAGTCTTCGTCAGTTCACAGAGATCTTCCCTATTTCTCTGAATTCCTCCTAGTCATCACTTCATTTCATTCCTTTTTTTTTTTGGAGGGTGGAAGGCAAGGCAATTGGGGTTAAGTGACTTGCCCAAGGTTACACAGTTAGTTAAGTGTCAAGTGCCTGAGGCGGGATTTGAACTCAGGTCCTCTGGATCTGCGCCACCTAGCTGCCCCCAGCATTTCATTTCTTAAGGAATAATGATAATCATTCATAGACCACAATTTATTCAGCCATTTCACTGTACTCATGTTGGCTGCCACAAAGAATGCTATGAATATTCTTTAAATATATGGGATCTTTCTTTTTTGTCATGCTTACCATCCACATTAACAGCGAACTCAAAGGGAGTGGAGAATTTAGTGCCTTTTCTTACAGAATTCCAAACTGTTTTCCAGAACAGTCTAACCAGTCTACAATTCAGTCAAAGTATCCTTGTGGAAGTATCCTTGTTCTCCCACAGCCCCTCCAATATTGACCTTTTTTGGCTGTTATCTTTATCAGCTCTAAGGAGTGTGAAGATGTTAACAGTCTTTCCTATAATTACTGATTGTATTAATTTCTCCTTTTGAGAACTGTTTGTTCACAGGCCATTAGAGACTGACTGACCACTAGAGAATAGTTTTCAATGTACTTTAAATGTCTATTTCACTGAAAGGAGGGAAGTGACACAGACTTGTACTTTAGGAAGTGTATTTTGACAGCTTTGGAGACTTTTGGGAGGGGAAAAGAACAGAAGTAGGGGCTAAATAGGTCTCTAATGCACTAGTCCAAGTGAAGAAGGCTGGGATTAAGATGCTGGCAAATGCTCCAGAGCCAAGTGTGTGGAGGGAAGGACACAGATGTAAGAGATGCTGTCCAGGCAGAATCTACAAGCCCTGCCAAATGACTAGATATGGAGGCGGTAAGGGAGAGTGAAAAGTCTAAAATGACCCCAACGTCTCAGATCTGGGGGATTGGAAAGGTTGGGATGCCTCTAAGAGAGATATCGATGTTTGGTGGAGGGGTGGATGTAGGTGACAGGAATAAGCATTTATGTGGTGCTAGATACTGTGTTCCAGCCAGGGGGGCTAGAATGAACCATTTTGGACATACTGAGCTTGAGGAACCTGGAGAAATCTAGGCAATATCTAGCATACATTTGGTGAGGCCTGAATAGAATAGGAGGGCTAGTTATATAGTACTGGTAGTTATCTGGAGAGAGATTATCTCTGGGCCCATGACAGTTGAACAGATTTTTTAAAAAAGAACCTTTTTTCCCCTTCTTCTCTGCAGAAGTGAGGGACGAAGTAAGTGAAGCACTAATTATAGGATTAGGCTTTTAAAAAATATATTGGGTTAGTTTTACAGATCTTTTTTTTCTTTTTTCTCTTTTAGAGAATAGAGGATGGCTATCTGGGAGAGAAGGATACAGTATTTAGGTGATATAAAAGCCAAATCTATCAACAGAAATCTAGAGACAGGAAGACAAAAGCCTTGAAGGATCTCCATAGTTGGGTGGTAGGACATATATGATGATTAAGCCAAGGACATTGAAAATCGGAGAGAGGCAGGGAAGAAGCCCAAGAGAGAGCAGTATTACAGAAGGCAAGGTGAGAGAAGAGAGTATTCAGAAGTAGGGGAGCAGCTAGGTATCCAAAGCTGCAGTGAGGTCCAGAAGGTTGAGAACTGAGAACAGGTCACTAGATTTATCAAACAGTTTATTGCTAATATTGGAGAAATGGAGAAGTTTCAGAAGTGAAGGCAATTTCAGAAGGTGAAAAAGTGGAGGCACTAAGTACAGATAACTTTTCCTGAAAGTTGGCCCAGGAAGAGATAAAAGATATAGGCTGAAAGACTGAGGGGTGACAGCATTAAGGGGAGTTAAGGAACGGGGAGCCAGTAAATAAGGAGAAATTTAAGATGAAAGAGAACGGATGATCAAAGAGGTGGACTAGGGAAGAGAAGGGAAAACAATGAGTTATTTTGTACTTATTGACCTTGGAAGGTCTAAGGACACCCAGGTGGAGCTACCCACTGACAGAGTGGAACATTAGAAAAATGGCTCCAGCAGTGGTTTGAAGGAGAGACTGAAAAGGGGATCCACTCCAAGCAAGAAGATCAGTTAGAAGGTAATTAAGATCATCTAGGTAAGGTGATAAGAGGGACTGAAGGACAGTGATTACAGTGGGAATGGAGAAGAGAGGCTGGATAAAAATGTGTGGAGGCAGACACAAGATTAACTAGGCAACTGATGGGACATGTGGGATGAGGGGCTGGGAAGAGTCAAAGCTAACTCAAGGTTAAACTGAACAGCCCTGGTGTGACTAGGAAGGCATCGTGTCCTTGCAGAAAATCCTCATTCCAATTCTCCCCCATACATAGCAACACTTTGCAGAATCAACTGAAACTGTGAAAAAGTGCCTATAGACTTGAACTCCCAAGCTTTTTAGGCACCTCCTCATCACAATTTCTCCCTTTCCTCCCTGCATCCCAGAGCACTGAGCTGGAAAAAGCTCTGGGATCCCAGCTCTCCCAAGCACAGAGCTCAGATATCAGCCTCTCAAGCCTGTTCCTAATCACAGTCAAGTTAATGAGGCCAGAGACAGATCCAACAGAAGGAGGAATTTTAGTACTTAGAGCATGTGACCACCAGGCCAAGGTGTAGAATGGCCCTAATAGCCTGAAAAGTAAGGAGGTCAGGGAATCTGAAAAAGGTCTCCCAGAGTAGTAAAAGAGAATGTTTCTGAATTACAGTGGCCAGTCAACTCCCCATTACCCAAGCTGATGAGAGGCTGACTAGCTTAGGTGGTTAGACCCTGGTTCTACCGAGGTCAAGGTCATGTGACTAATCCCTGTGTGGGCTACTTTGCTTCACTCTCTTCCATGTGGTAGCGCTCTGGTGTGATTATTTATGAAGGCATATTGACCTTGTTTGCAGAAAATCCTTATTCTAATTCTCCCCTTCACACTGAGCTGATTCAGCTAAAGCTTCAGTTTTCAAAAGGGCAAGGACCAATATGTCTGTAGCCTTAATGCTGCAAAATGTGCTACTGGTCACTTGAATTATAGCATTAAGCGTTATTATATTAAGTATTATTACTTAAAACAGTGGCTTAGATAATTCTTCCCCATTAGATTTAGAACTCCTTGAAGGCAGGAACTGTGTCACCTAGTCTTTATATCCCTAGTATTTATCATACACAGTCCTTGGCAAGACAATATTTAACAAATGTTGACTGTCACTTAATGTCTTTGTATCAGTTTTCCTCAACTATAAGACTAAGTGTGATACTAAACAGCTCCTAAGGTCCTTTCAACAATAACATTCCACAGAATATGGCTTTTCCAAGAACAATGAGAGTTGGATGATCAGTGAAAACTCAAGACTGGGAAAGATTCAAAAGTGTAAACCCTCCAGAAGAGTGGGACATCCCCTGGCCCATGGATTATCCTCACTTCCCCAGTCAAGGCTCAATGAACCAATTCTTCCTTTGCCTATTAGAGCTTCCCATGTGGGAAAGAGAGTTGGATTAGAACTCTAAATTCCCTTCTAACTTTAAACCTATGATCCACCCAAGGATAGAAGGAGCCATAGGGAAGAGATCTGTGATTTCATTAATACCTAAATTCCTGGATAAGGAAATTCCTTCTACCAATGCAGATTGGTACTTCCTCTGCCAACCCATAGTATATTACTGCCTGAGCCACTGAGAGTGATGTGTAACGTCAGAAGTGGAACTTGGATCTACTATTCCACAATATCTTTTGCCTTATTTCAGTATTTTAACATCTGTTTAAAAGGTCTGAGGGAAAGAACTTACTGGTAATAAAGAAACTTAGGGATGTACTAATAATGGTGAGATCAATTTTACATAGGCTACTCTCACCTGAAATGCCAAGACGAGCTGTTCATTCACAAAAGAAAATAGTTTTTCTCCCCTCTAAACAGAGTTAAGCTATTGATACCACATGAGTATTGAAGAGAAAACACAACTAAGGTTACAAAAAAAAATTCCAAGACTTTCCAACACATAGAATTTAGACAAACATTTTAACTGGTTTAAATAAAACTGCTCTTCAAGTAGAAGAAAAAACTCAGGAGCTCCTATTCCCATTCTCAAGTCAAATAAGAGAAATCTGTTTTTATCATGTCCATTGGAAGTCCAAAGTAAGGTTAGATCAGGAGTCTTTTAAAGTTCTATTTCCTGAGGAGTGGGTCTATGCCATCGGGAAAAATTCGTTTTTCCTCACCAATTACTTACACTCTAGTAGAAAAATCCTTTATCAGTTTTAAATGGTGGTACTAGCACAGACAGGTGCTTCTAGCCTATCTGTTCCATTTTAGCTTTCCAATGCCCATATGGAGATAGGGGGTGGGGGATGGAGAAGAGAGGGTGGGATAGAGATCATATTTCATCTTGCTGAATGTTTGGTTACCTTTCCCCACCTGCTTCCCCCTTCTGCCACAAGCCTTGGCCACCCGGCTTTGTGTCTCCTTTACTAACAGCCTAGCTTTCTTTCCCCCAAGGCGTCTTCAGCAGTCAATTTAATTGGCTTGTGGGTTGGGTAGTCAGCCCCTGGATGCAGACTCACATCCCACGGCGATTAGTTGTTTTCTGGGAGGGCTTTTTTTTTGTTTTTGTTTACTTTTTTTGCTTTCGAAGTTATCTAATTTGTAAACATCAAAAGTTATCAATATGCACAAATGTCTGGCTAGAATTTCACAAGACAGTTCTGCCTCATTCGATATCTTGGACAATAAATGAGCAGGACAGAGACCACGAATAAAAGAAAAGTCGGAGTCCGGAGTTCTCGCCCGGCAGAGCTGAGCTCAAGGACTACCGTGGGAGGGCGAAAGGGAGAGCCAACAATCCAGTCACCCCTAAAAGAACAGCTCAGCAAGCAAAGGAGGGAGTGAGGCGGCAAGAAACTGACCTTTTCTCTGAGCGTACAGTGGATATCCAATGCCAGGTGTCCTTCCCACCATCGCTCATCCATCATCGCTTCTCTCTGCTGGGGTTCGGGGCTGCCGTGGATCTCAGGGCGCACCTGGGCACAGAGAGACAACTTTAACCAGGGCTGTGGGGCACCCCACTTCGCTGGTCCTGAGCTCCCGCTCCCGCCCTTAGCCCCTCCACTTTCTCCAGCCTGGGGCAGCGCGGCCGTGCACTAGAAGGGCTGCGGGCTGGTCCTCGAGCCCGTGGAAGCCTGGGCACCTTCCCCCGCCCCCATTTTGCTACCTGCAACGCCCCCTCCCCTCTGGTTCTTCTCTCCAGGGTTCTGGGGTTTTTTGTTTTTGTTTTTTTTTGTTTGTTTTTAGAAGTTGTAAAGTGGGAAAAAAGTAAAAAAAAAACTTGCCCGGCTCCCGTTAGCTGAGCCCCGGGCTGGTGCTCCGGGCAGCTGCTCTCCCCGCCCCCTCGGGCAGCCTTTGTCCTACTCCCACATCCTGCCCCGGGAGCTGAGGCGAAACTCACGCATCCCTCTCTCGGCTGCAGGCTCCGGGGGCTGCAGCCGCGGGCGGGCAGCCTCCCCGCCTGCCCGCTCCGGGAGCTCAGCACAAGACCCGGCGCCGCCCGCCCCACGGCTGGCTCCACTCCGCGGCCGCCCAGGGCTGGCCCCAACGCCAGCCAGTGGCCGCTGCAAGCCTGTGCCCACTTTCGCCTGAGGTGCCCCAGCGCACACTAGTCCCGCGGCAGCTGACTCCCAGCCCCGGCAGCGGTCGCCGGGGACCTCCCTCCCTCGCTCCCTGAGAGAGTTGGGGGCCGCCCCTCGCGCATGCGCCGCCTCTCTGAATCCCCGGGGGCTGATGGGGATTGTAGTCTCTCTTCATCCGCTCCTCCGGCGCTTTCCCTTCTCCCAGCCCCGCACCCAAGCTTTCTGTCGCCTTTCCACGCCGCGTTAGGTTTAGGAGTCCTAAGTCTGAGGCGCAGCTTGGCCTTCTCCCTTTCCTTCCATCGCTAAGCTTCCGCCCTAACCCCTGACCCCCTGGCTGTTGACCCCTTCCAAGTTTGCATCTCACCCTGGGTATGGCAGGGTGGCATAAACTAGCTAACCTTCTTTGGGAAATGTCCCATTGCTGGCGCCTCCGGCTCTGGGGAACCGTCCATCCAACGTGGTCAGAAATCTCTCCGAAATTCTTTCCTGCGACCCTTAGAGCTGGAGCCTGGGGCGTGTTGGCTTCTACACGCTCAGATAAAACAATTTCTGGATCAGTGGGACCCCTTGGATCTCCCCCTCTCCTTTTCTTTTAGGTCGGGACGTCGGATTTCATCCACAGGCAGTTCTGTTAAGAGAACCGCCTGGGGAAACTTAATCAAGGTCGCTCAGCTACTAGGGGTTGGAGGCAGAACTTGCATCCAGATCTTACGTGCTCCACCCTACCTCCAGCCCCCTCCCCGCCCCTCTATAGAAGACTGCCCTATGACAAGCCTCTTCTCTTCAGGGGGCCTTAACGCAGTCCTAATACTGGAATAATTAGTCACGGAATCACTAAACCACGTGGCCGCATAAGTTAAAGACTTTAGATTTAAATACTTTGAGGTAAAGGAGAAGAAACCTGGAAACCCGAATCAAAGACCACCAAAGACTACCAGACCACTCCTCTCCCCTCCCTTATCCTCATTCCTATCCGCCCCATTCTTCTTACCTCCTCACCCTAATGGTGGTGGGAAGGATATCTAAGGCTCTGTCAGATGCTTTTCAGGCTAGCTTTTTCCTTGAAAAGTTTAGTTAGCTTGAAGAAATAGCTCTCAGGCAATTGGAGTTAAGTGACTTGCCCAAGCTGTTAAATGTTAAATGCCTGAGGCCGGATTTCAACTCAGGTCCTCCTGACTCCAGGGCCAGGTCTCCACCAAATTCAGTTCAATAAGCATTTATTAAGCACCTAGTATGTGTGGGCGCTAAACTGAGTGCTGGGGAAGAAGATGTAGAAGCACATATATACAAAGCAAGCTATATACAGGATAAATTGGAAATAACAATTAATAATTAACAGAGGAAAAGCACTAGAACTAAGAAGGGATAGGGAAATTTTCCAATATGAGATGGGATTTTAGTTGGGACTTAAGGAAAGCCAGGGAGGATTGTAGTCAGATCACAGGAGGCAGAGAATTCCAGGCATGGGGGAGTCACAAAAAACACCTGGAGCCTGTGGAATAAAACACACACACAAAACCCCCCCAAACCCCACAAAGGTCTCCTTGATGCTTGACAGATAGACCACTGTGAACAACAGCTCAGCTGAATCCAAGGGGTAGATATCCTGGATAAAGATTGGAGTTGAGAATCTTCACCCTAAGTGAATCTTTTGTTAACTCATATTCTGAGTATTTTGTTCTAAGAGGTACCAAATCAGAAAGGAAACATCAAATACACCATTTCACCCTGCACTTCCTTGCATTCCATACCTTATGGAAGACCCAATCAATTGTTAAGAAATTTCATGATATACACACACATATAATCCTTCATATTATAACATTTCCTCTCACACATCTCTTTGCAGTTAGGGAAAACTGCTCAGTCAGTTTTGTTTTTTTTTTCAGTCATGTCTGCCTCTTCATGGTCCCATTTGGGGTTTTCTTGGCAGAGATACTGGAGTGGTTTGCCATTTCCTTCTCTAGCTCATTTTTTTTTTTGCAGGGGGGGAAGGTAGGGCAATTGGGGTTAAGTGACTTGCCTGAGGTCACACAGCTGGTAAGTGTTAAGTGTCTGAGGCCAGATTTCAACTCAGGTCCTCCTGACTCTAGGGCCTGTGCTCTATTCACTTCACCACCTAGCCACCCCTCTCCAGCTCATTTTACAGATGAGGAAACTGAGGCAAACAGGGTTATGTGACTTGCCCAGGGTCACACAGTATTTGAGGGTGGATTTGAACTCAGAAAGATGTCTCCCTAACTCCAGACCAAGCAGTCTATCCCCAGTACACCCTAGCTACTCTTTGCAATTAGGGAAACTCCCTCTAATCTTCTGTCTTAAGATCCTGCAGCTCTGGCCATCCCAAGCAGCACTGGATGGCTGCCACACACTAGGCCAGGGGGAAGAATTTTGATGCTTTTTCACCACCATCTCTCAGCTACTTCCCTCTTGAGACTTACTACATCTGGAGATATCTCCCTACCCAGATAATGGTGGCTTTTTTCTCCTGGACCGGAGGTCTCCTGCTTTCTCCTTTTTCAAGGAGTTCAGTACCTGGCTCAGTCTTCTCTTCATTGTTTTCATTTATATTTGGGAATTTCAATTTATATGTTAAATATCATTGGGTCCATGACAAATTAATGTTATATCATTTCATTTGGGCCCTCACTACTGCACAATAATCTTTTTTACTCTTCTCTCTGATCGAATCCCTATCCTATTCTCCTCAAATCTCTTCTGCTTTCTGCAAGCCACCCCATGACCCTTTCCCACATTCTCATCCTTTGGGCCTTGCTTCAGACTTCACTTAAAAAACATTTGAGGTCAGTTGTCACAACCTTTCTTTCCTCCCCAACTCTATATTCAAAATCACCTCACCCTAATTCCCTTCCAGATCCTTCTTTCTTCAGTTTTTGAAAAGGTGCTCCTTGCAAATACCTGCCCTTCTACTTGTGCCCTTTTATATTGTGCCAGGAGCTGTCTTAAGGGTGTCACAATTATTATTTCATTTTACCCTCACAACAACCATGAGAGGTAGGTGCTATTATTACACCCATTTTACAGATAAGCAACCTGAGGCAGAGTGACTTGTGTGACTCAAGTGACTTACCCAGGGTCATACAACTAAGTGTCTGGGGTCGAATTTAAACTCAAGTCTTCCTGACTCCAAGCCCAGCACTATTTCTACTGTATTACCTAGCTACCCTAGTAGTGAATGACTATGTCAGAGTGGGGCCCAGATAGAATACTTAGTATATCAAGTTTCAAGGTTTCTCTTCCAAGTATTTAAATCTGCTGAAGTTCATCAATACATGTGGCTGTGTGATATGCTTAGTTAGTAATTCTGTGACTGATTACTCCAGCCAAACAACTGAGCAAAGAGAAGGCTTGTCATAGGGGAGGGTAGTGGATAGAGGATCAGGGAAAGGGTGGGAGGAGGAAGGACTTTTTGACTCTAAGAGCTGGGTGCAAGTTTTGCCTTCAGCCTCTAATAGCCAAGTCACCTTGGGTGAGACATTTAGTCAACTACTAATACCTAGTAGTATTGATTTGATAGCTGAGCACAGAACTTTAGTTCTAAACCTTAGGTTTTTAAATCTAAACCTTTAGGTAAAAAAAAAGGAGTACTGATGACTGCTTAGGTGGCAGAATGGGCTGGGAAGTATAGTCTGGAGCCAGCCAGATATAAATAGTTAGTTGAGTTTATAATTAGATCCCTTAGTGGGACTGTAGGACAACTAGGCAGTATAGTGAATGGAGTGCTGAGTCTGGAGTCAGGAAGACTCATCTTCCTGAGTTCAAATCTGACCAGATATTTCCTAGCTGTGTGACCCTTTTTGCCTCAATTTCCTCATCTGTAAAATGAGCTAGGAGAAGGAAACAGTAACCTGCTCCAGTATCTTTGCCAAGAAACCCCCAAATGGGGTCATGAAGAGTCAGATACAACTGAAAAATGATTGAACAACAAACTACTTCAGGAGATTTCTTATTCTCATTGAAGGGGCCTAACTGTATTCAGTCACCAGCCATACAGTTAGGCTCATGTCCTGGAGTTCCAAAACTGAATCCTGCAGGGACTGGGTTAATTTTTCTAGGGGTCTTATACTTCTTCTAGTGACTAGTATATAATGCTGTTCAATGCGGAACTGAATCATTGAGTCTGTCTGGACCCACCCAGGAAGCTGGGTTTTTTGGTTTACCAAAAAGACCTCAATACAGGGTAGGTTTTAAAACTCTAACTTGATCCCTTGCTATAGCCATAAGGGAAGGAGGTTCCACAATAAAGACATGCTATGGGGCAGCTGTGGGGATGGCGTGGTGTGGGGCAGGGAGTATCCTTCCTCCTTTCCCTTCTCTCCTTCTTCCCCTTACCCCTGGGCTGCCTGGACCCTATGGGGAGGTCAGGTGGGAAGAGCCATCAGCAAGGGCACTGCCTTCCCCTCCTCCCTCTCTCCTTATCGCTGAGGCCTTCCAGACCCCATCCAGGGTAGCTGGGCAGGAAGGGTGTCATAGGTTCCCTTGGATGTACTAGGAGACATCCACTATACTCCTTTTTTCCCCTAGCATTCTTTTTTTATTTTGAGTTCCAAATTTTCCCTCTCCCTTCAGTTCCTCCCTGACTCATTGAGTAAGCACAAAATATGATATCCATTATATATGTGAAGTCATGTAAAACATTTTCATATTAACCATGTTGCAACCAAAAAAAAGGAAGAAAAATGAAGTGAAAAAAATATGCTTCTATCTGCACTCAGAGTTCATCAGTTTTCTCTCTGGAGGTGGATGGCATTTTTCATCACGAGTCCTTTGTTTTATTGTGATCATTATATTGATCAGAGTACCTCAAACCTTCTGACAAGATGGAGGACCAGCTGACCTTACCATCTACCCTGCCACAGAATCATAAGGATCTCTAGGCTATCCTAACTGCCCTTAGGACTCTCCAACGTTTCCATCTGCTTTGAATCCTGTAGCTGAACTCTTACAAGGCTATCTAGTCCAAGCTGTTCTTTTTACAGAGGCAGTGACTTGCCCAAGGTCTCACTGATAGTAAGTTCTAGAGAAAGCACTCTAATTGCAGCATTCTTTCTACTACATCATGCTAAATTAGCTGATGAAAAGGAGAGCCATCACCCATAGATCAGAGAAAGAGCCACAAGGGACCTTGGAGAGCCTTTAGTTTAGCCCTCCTCATTGCCTAGCTGTCTTCCCCACTTAGAATGTGACCTTTTACTTCTCTGTACGCCCAGTACTTGGCACAGTGCTTAGCACATAGAAAGTATTTAATAAATGCTTTTTTCATTCATTCATTCATTCATTCATTCATTCATTCATTCATTCACAGTTGAGGAGGGGAGGCTGTCTTTAGTAGAAGACTGTTCTCCTTTCTCCCGAGCTTTGGAATGCTATGGAAACAGCTGCTAGGAACAATGGAAGGGCTGCTGAGAACTGGCCAGACCCCGGCAGGGAGAAATGAAAAGAAGTCGTTAACTTCAAAGTCTCTGAGCCTCCCAGTCCCTGGTTTCCCCCCTCTCACCACAGCAGACAATGAACAGGAAGGGGACTCTAAACTGGATAGTAAAAAGTGGCCAGACAGTTGGGGCCTGCCTGAATGGCCCTGAGCCAGAAGTTCCTTTAAACTGCTCGCCCTGTGTCCTGCTGTCAGCCTGGTGCTTCCTGAGTCATCTGGGATCTTCACAAGGTCATTTCAGTTGATTCTGGCTTGGCAAAGACACCAAGTGAATGGGGCTCAGGAATCGGTGACCTTGAAGATAAGGGTGACTTACACCAGAGGGCTGAGGACACATCCCTGGCACCTGCTGAGGTGGCTTTCATGCCCCCCAATAGAGCAATCCCTTAGGTTTTTGTAGCACTCACACTTTTCAAAACCACTTTGATATTCATTCTCTTCTTTGGAATCCTATGAGTATTAGAGCTGAAAAGCTTTTATGTTTTTATGATAGTCTGTAGCCCTTAGCTTTAGTTAATACCTGAGAAGAGAGCTTCTTAGAGGAGAAGTGTGTGATCAAGGCTGTGTCTGCTACACACTCTGGCACCTTCATAGGACTGCCATGGAGTTAGCTCTGGAAAATGCCAGGATCATAGTAATCCTGTGATAGATAGAGAACTGGAAGGGACCTTCTTCTTGTTATTCAATGGTTTTCAGTCACATCTGATTCTTCATGACCCTATTTGGAGTTCTCTTGGCAAAGATAGTGGAGTGGTTTGCTTCTTTCTCCAGCTCACTTTACAGCTGAGGAAACTGAGGCCAACAGGGTTAAGTGACTTGCCCAAGGTCACATAGCTAGTAAGTGTCTGGGGTCAGGTTTGAACTCATAAAGATGAGTCTTCCTGACTGTAGGCAAGGCACTTTATCTACTAAACTACCTTACTGTCCAGAAGGGACCTTGGAGGCCATCTAGTCCAAGCTGTTCTTTTTTACAGAGGAGTGACTTGCCCAAGGTCACACTGATAGTAAGTTCTAGAGAAAGCACTCTCACTGCAGCATTCTTTCTACTGTATCATGCTAACTTGGCTGATGGAAAGGAGAGCCATCACCCATAGATCAGATAAAGAGTCAGAGCCAGAAGGGACCTTGGAGAGCCTTTAGTTTAGCCCTCCTCATTGCCTAGCTGAGGCCCTGAAATTCCTAGAGTCTAGATCCAATGCTCACATAGCATTTGCCATGGATAGGAGCAGACCAGGATGACCCTTGGCATCCATGACCAACAAGCTGGTGCTTAGTACTGTGCCTTGCATCCAGTGCCTGCTCAGCAGGCTGCTTCTACTAATTCTATCTTATTTATGATCCTCTCAACACATCAGTGCTCTGGTTTTAAGCCAGAGATGAAAGGAGCTGTGGAGCTCAGTGCCTCAGCTTTATAGAGGGGCTTGGCTTTCTTTCCTTTTGCCTTAAAACAGATTTCATTGCCCAGGCACTTCTGAAATCCATCTGCCATTTCACAAAAATCAGAAACTCTGGTGATGAATGGTTTCTGACAGCTCAACCAGGAAAAGGTGTTAGGCAAAGTGATACTAATAAGTAATAGTTTTAATAAACTGTTGTGTTTTTTAAAGCCAGCCTGGGATACTTCCTGGGAGAGCTCTTTTGAGCTCCGTCTCTGGGAAAGTCAAGGTATGAGAATGTGTGTGTGTGTGTGTGTGTGTGTGTGTGTGTGTTCCAACAGCCACAGTCTCCCAGAGCCTTAGACAAGGAGAACAGAATGCAATCTGTCCATGAACCTATTCTACTTTCACAAGTATGTTTCTCCATTTGAGATGTTAACATTTATTTGTGAAAGTAAGAAGAGAAATGGGGCATGTGCTCTCAAAATGCCTCTGTAAGGCGTTTTATCTTGTGGAAGGGACATGGATGTGTGTTTAGTATATTGTGGTTAGTCATTGGTTTGTTTTTTCCTGGGCTTGTGATTTCATTAGTAAAGGGAACACTGGATGTAGAGACCCTCTTCACTGATGCAGAGCAGCAACTGACCTATAATTTACAATCCTAGAAAGTGACCCAGATACCAAGAGTTTAAATGACTTGTCATTAAATGACTTGTTTGACAGCTAGTGTATGTCAGAGGCAGGGGCTGAACCCAGGTCTTCCTGACTGGGGCCGGCTCCACTATCCACTCAGCCACGCTGCCCTTGTCATTTTTAGTTGTCTTTATGATGCTCTTCACAACAGCCTTCTAACAATTTAGCATTCCTATTTTGCAGATTAAGAAAGTTATGCTCAGAGAGTGTAAGCATTTTGCTGGAAGTACCAGAACCGAGAATCAAATCTAAGCCTCTTGACTCCAAGTTCAGTTTATTTTCCCATTCTTTGATGCTGTATCTCCACAGTGATGGCAGGAGAGCACAGGCTTTTGCCCACTGGTGTGTGCCTTCTGGTCTGGGGGATATCTCCCCCACTAAAATGAATTCTTCAAAAACGGGGATCGTGTATCTACCTTCCTCTGTTCACAGTGAGTATTTGGCATTACAGGCTTTTGGCCCAAGCCCAAGTAACCTAATAATGTTTGTCTAACTTGTCTTCAGCAGAAACAACGAGCTATGTTTTGGAATTTAACAAGAGGGTTGGATATGTCAGAAGCCACCCACTAAATTCATCTGCCCATTTGTATTTGTGAGATTTCAAGAACTGGAGTTATGTCTTCCGGCATAACCTTGAAGGCAATTGATACTCAGAGGCTAGAAAGTATCCCTACTTAGGCTTCTGCCTTAAAAATTTAATATTATTTCAGGACTCACCTTTCGTTCAGTGGCCTCGTTCCAGAAGGTTTTTTGCCAAAGGTCCTCACAGTTCTCATTTTTACTATCTCGGGTCATGGAATATCAGAGATAACAGGTACCACAGAGAACATCCAACCCCCTCCTTTTACAGATGACCAACTGAGGACCCAAAGAAGTAAAATGATTTCTTTAATGTCATCCAGGTTAAATAAATTGCAAACCAAGATTCAAACTCAAATCAGTTTACTCTAAATCCAGTTTTTCTTTCCATTAAAAAACACTGCTGCTCATAAAAATGATTGACCCTAGTTTAAAAGCAAAGCTAGCTAATAGCAAAGAAAGAAAGAGAACTGGGGTATCCTGATTGCCTTGTATGGAGTAACTTCTCTTTTGCATTAGAGCTTAATGTAAAACAATAAAAAAAGAGAGCTGCTTTTCATTTTACTTTTTCACTGTAGGGAACAAAGTCACGCCATACCTTTGGGCCAGAAATTTCATTTGCTTTCAGCTCTGCACCCAGAAAGGAATGGCAAGAGGACTGCGGGACAATGAGAAATGAGGCTCTAGGCTTGGGTCCAATGAGCCTTGCGGCATCTCTAGAATTTTGTGTGGTGGAAAGTCGCCCCCTGGAGGGAAAATGGAAGACAGCAGGCAGAATATAGCCCACCTTATTTAACTAAAAGACACAGCTGAGGGATGGATGTTAGAGTTTTTCTAGTCTGTTTCCTAGCCCAAGTGATTTTTTTCTGACTGGTAAAATGACTAATTTTTCTATCGAGGGGCACTCTGCCTTCTGAAGCTTTAGCATGGCTGAGGAAACAATGGCGAATGGAAACCGAAGAGGAGGAAAGTGTGAATAGTTGGAACTGGACAGTCGGGAGGAGAGACAGTCAGTTTTTTAACTGCAGGCATTTTAAGAAGTAAGGATAAGTTCTGTGGACTGGAAAAACTTGCAGCATCATCCTGAAGGCTGGTGATGAAAAACACTCATCTAATCCATTGCCTCCTTTATTACTGGGTAATCTTAGGCAAGTGATTTAACCTCCCTGCGCCTACTCTTCTGTCAAATGATGTGGGATGTTGTTCCACTGTTGCCCCTTCTAGTTCTACATCCTTTAATCTTGGTGGAAACTTGGACTTAAAGAGATTAGGCAAGAAAAGGTTTCCTTTTTTTAAAAAAATAGATATTAAGCAAGTTTACTTAGGATCATGTAGCTAATTTGTGTTAGCCCCTCTAAAAGTCAGATTTTCCGGCCAGTACTTTTCCCACCATACTACTGAGTTGCAGACAACCTTGGGCCTTTTCGTGAAGTGCTAAGGGTCAATAATCAACCAATCTGGATGTATCCTATGTGAACAGAACTGTGGAATCCCATGTTGGACTTCGCATCCTCTACCCCACTCTCCCACACACAGACACTGCTAGGTTAGCCAACAGCGGGATCATCCTTCACCTGTGTCAACTGAGAAGCAGTGTGTCCTGTGTATTTTTCCATGTGCCAAAATTCCTCAGGTCCACCTGAGAAGTCAAGGAGGGTCAAGGTAGCTGGGGCTGGAGTTAGAGGATCTAGGTTCAAGTCCCATCTCTGACACTTACTACCTATGTGACCTTGGGCAAGTCAATTTCCTCATCTTTAAGTCGAGGGGACTGGACTAGATGACCTCTGAGATAATTTCCAGATCTAGATTTATGAACTTCTTCCTCCAGAGGCCACGAACAGAATGGAATCCAGATTTCTCCCTAGGTTACAAACGCCTTAGCATTGGCCTCACTGAATATCCCTGCCTTGGGACTGGTTTGATCTGGACCCAAGCAGCTTGCTTACTCCAATCTCTTCTTACTCTTGAGGTCCATAAGAAGTCAGCTGGGTTCAACATTTAAATAATGTTTCTCTTTTTTATTTGTTGAATAAAACATTTTGTTCCGTGACCTCCCCAAGAAGTCTTTCTTGATGCTCCAGGGAATATTAGAGTGGATACAGCTAAAACTCACATAGACACAAGCAAACTTCTCAGTCCACTTTTGAAGGATATCCCTAAAATCTAGAGAAGAATGGGACTAAGGACGCAGTGAACTATTCAAATGCTCAAGTTTAATGTTGTGGGAGAAAAGATGCAGAGGAGATTAGTTAGGTAGCTCAGCAAGAACTTGGAATGGTCATCACATTCCAAGGGGCCTTTGCAAAGCCCAACCTGAGATTGGTTCTCACTGCCTCCCTTTCTCTGGGTGATAGTTTCCCTTTCTCATCAGCACCTTCTACAAGTCATTGTGACCATCCTCATCAGCATAGATGAGGAAGCCGGTGAATAGGCTGTCTGTCCAGTAAGGATCATAGAAGAGTCCATTCTGCTCTGAATAGAAGATCTGCAGCCACACTTCATCTCCCTGCTTCAGGGCTAAGATGGTGGAGCCAGATGCCACATCATGGTTCCCAGTGTTAGCATCAAACGTCCGGATGCGGTACTGTCCATTATGCACCAGCCCAATGGCCAGATGCTTGTTGGCCAGAGTGATGTCATAGGTGAAGTAGTAAATGCCAGGAAAGCCACAGACAAACTTGCCACTGGACACATTGTAATGGCCACCCTCATTCATCAGGATCTTGTCAAACTTGATAGGTAGCCTCTCCCTGGGGTAGCTCTTGGTGACAGCCACTGAGAATGCAGACCTGGCCCTGTTGGCACCACAGGTGCAGGGCCCTGGCATTCCTGTCTCCCCCTTCTTCCCCTTGGGCCCCTTTTTCCCAGTAGCACCATGTTTCCCTGGGGTTCCACTGATTCCCTTGGGGCCCCTGGGACCAGCTCGTCCAATTGCCCCTGCTTTGCCCTTTGGTCCTGGTTTCCCTGGATTCCCTACTCGTCCCCGAGCACCTGGAATACAAAATAGCACGCCATCAGCTTTGAGATATTCATTCATTCAACAACCACTATTTGAAGACCCAGCAACCATGCTAGTGTGATATTGGATGGAATCTTACTAATAACTAATATTTCTATAGCACCTTATAGTGTCTCATTGTTCCTCACAATAACCCTGGGAGATAGGTGTTATTTCTATCTTCACTTTACAGATGAGGAAACTGAGGCACAGAAAGTTTAAGTGACTTGCCTAGAGTCACACAGTCATTAAATATCTAAGGCCATATTTGAATTCAGGTCTAGTGCCTTGTGGTGGCAGAAGATGATCTTTTAACCTTTCCATTTTGCAGATGAGGAAGCTGAGGCCCAAGGAGGGGAAAGAGCCTACCCAGCATACTGAGAATGATTGGAAGTACCTTCTCAAGAGTCAGGAGAGTCTTGGGTTGCCTTCATTTAGGGCCCAGGATAAGGAGGGAGTATGAGGAAACAGAATCTCTGCCTGGAACACTTGGGTGTGCATAAAATAGGCATACCTCCCATTCATAGAAAATTTTATGTTTTACAGAGCACTTTTCTCACAAAAATCCAGCATTATTATCATCCCCATTTTACAGATGGAGACATTGGATTTCAAGATTCCTGCTCTTGTCACTATACTATGTTTCCCTCACATCTGTGAGGACTTTTTCAGAGCCCATCTCTATTTCCTATCTACTTATTTCATTTGATCCTGACAATGTTCATTTGAGGTAAGGCCAGCATTATTATCCCCAAATGACAACACAGGGAAACCAAGGCACCTAAAGGTTAATTAATTTGCTTAAGATCAGCACCAACTCAGCCCAGGATCCAACTTTGCTTACAGCCGCAGTCTATCGGTCACCAAATACTGACAAAGGGCCTGTTTTGTGCCAGGCGTCGTGATGAGCACTGAATGTTCTTCTCCCTGCATCGTACTGCCGCTCTGTATGGATGTAAATATTTAAAATTTTATTTTTAGCTAAAGGGAGCTGACATGAATTTTATTGTGAGAGCTTCATGACATTCCTTGAGATGAATGGAGATACTCTCAAGTGTTTCACAGCCAGAACTGGGGACCACTGGTTGGGAATAGTATTTGTAAAGTGTTTCGCAAACCTAAAAGCGGCATATCACTGCTAACTATTGTTATTATTATCATTATTATTTTGCCTTCTCCCTTACCTTCTTCTCCAGTCTCGCCCTTTTCTCCATCCTTCCCATCCTGACCATCTTTGCCTGGGAAGCCCATCCTGCCCACCATTCCTGAAAGTCCTGGGGCTCCTGGGAGGCCAGGGGGACCTTGGGGCCCTGGAATGCTGCAGATGAGCTTGGGGGGGTCATTCTGGAGTTCCCCTTGGGCGAAGGCACTGAGGAGTTGGTTGGCAGCACAGGGGACGGCCCAGGCTAAGCATACCCAGGAAATCATGATGGCTACCTGCAGGGAGGCAAGGGAGTTTTGGGTGGTCAGCCAGATTATTAGAAAAAAGAGCTGTCCCTAGGGCATGGCAAATCAGGCATTTCTCCCTGGGACTGGTGTCAATGTAGGGGACCAGACTGGAGTAGGGAGAGAGCAGCAGGGAAATATATGCACTTAACACCTGTGGCTAAAGGAACTCACTGAGATGCTTCTCATCCTTTTGTGACTCTTGCCTCCCACAATTCTCCTGTCTTCTGACTGTAGAACCTGATGCCTATGCCTTTGTTTCCATTAATCCAGACTGCTCTTAATGTGGTCGAATAATGCTTAATGATGATGGACCCTGGCTATTGGGAAATTGGGGCTCAAAGATGGTATCAGTAAAACAGGAAAATAATGCCTGACTTCCCTTTTTCATGGAGTTATTATGGGGATGTGGAGAGCACAATGCAACTATAGGGCAAAGAGTGGAGTGAGATTAGGGCCAAATGCCAAAAGAACTTCCTGCCACAGAGCAGACTACGAGAAGTTTGCCCAGGGCAGAAGAAGACTCAGGACCTGTTACAATGGCCATTCTTAGCATCAATAGTATCCCCGTTATTATCATTTCTGGCATTTATGTATTGGTTTAAGATTGGCAAAGTGATTTACATACATTATCTCATTTGATCCTCACAATAGCCCTATGAGGTAGGTCCTGATGTTACCCCTATTTTACAGAGGAAGAAACTGAAAAAAAGAAGGGGTAAGTGACTTGCCCAGGGTCATACAGCTGAGGGATATTTGAATCTAGGTCTCCCTGACTACAGATCCAGTGTTCTATACACTATGACACACTGTCTCTTTCAAGGTCTGGAAAGAAGGTGGGTGGTCTAAGCACTTAGTGATAACCTGGTTTGACATTTTACCAGGCTTTCCAGTTTATGGCATCTGGCTCTCCTTAGCTCAGCCTCTCTCATTTCTCTCCAGCCCCTGAGTAGCCCTGGCCCTGGCTACCTCTATAGGCTGCCCTTTTGTTGCTAGGCTTCTTTTCCAGGCAGCAGAGAGGCTACTAAACCATAGTAAGTCATCAGGCAAGTAATTTCCCTTCCAGAACTAACATTCTACATCATCCGTGTCTTTCCCACTTGCCTCTGCTTATTTTCTGCTTTAGAGTCTTCCATGTTCCCACCAGGCCACATCAGCCTTAGCACATTCTTCAGATATTTCTTTCCATGGTAGCTAGCATTGCATGATACTTGGAATGGGCTCAAGCTCGTGGCAGCCAGTCAGGCCCATTCCTCAATCCTCTGTGCTTGGGGCTCCATGTTTCCCTTTTTCTCTGGCTCTTGTCCCTTCCTTTTCTCATCCCCTTCACTGTAGGACCACATCTAGGCCCCCTAATTTTGTTTGGCTGTTTTTGGCTACAGGCTGACTCAGCTGGTGAGAGGCGGAGGATGAAAAACCAGTTCTTTCCATGTGGTCAGTAGGTACAGGATGAGGCTGAGAAGATCCAAGAAACAGATATTGCCCTTACCCAAACCGTGGTCATCATCTAGTACAGAAAATGGATAGGGGGAAGAATTTGGAGTCAAGGTTTTAGATCCTAAGTCTACTATTTATTATGGGTGTGACTTTGGGCTAGAGGCAAGGTCGCTTAATACAGAGTGAGTTGGTCTTCAAGTCAGGGGAACCTAAGTTTAAGTCTTTTGCCACATATTGACTATATGACCCTGGACAAGTAATTTCTCAGCAGGGGGTCTCCTGGAGTCAGTTCTAACTGCCTTGTGAGAACTTCTTGTTAAATTTTCAGTGTGAGCATTTATGTCTTAAAACCAGCAAACTACAAATCAGGATTTGATTTATTGGTTTTTTGATTGTCTATATTTAAGAAAGGCATGGAGAAAATGTTAATACTACAGATTAAATTTAAAAGCATGTCAGAGGTACTTCCCCCCCACAAAAAAATGCTGGTGGTTAAATATTTATCAACACAGTACTCCTCAGTATCCTAGGTTCTAAGACTTTATATTGCAAAGCAGATGCTGACCTGCCTTGGTAGATATGGTTTCATCTCTGAGAATTCTCTATACTAATGAAATCAAGTCCACTAAAAAAAAGAAAAGACTTCAGTCAAGGGAATTCACCTTTCTGGGCCTCAGTGTTCACATCTATAAAAGTGAGAGGGTTGGTTTCAATGTTTTTTTCCTGGTCTAAATTTTACCTTCCCCATCAAGAAAGCAGCCTTGTACTTCTTGATTCAGATGCCCTGTCTGGATCATCTATGAATCCATGCTCTCCCAGACTATAGCAGGTAAAAGAACCAACCCTTGGAGCAGGTCTGGAAGACAGGAACACTACAACTTATTAACTTACTAGAGTTTAAAGAGAGAGGGAGACAGGAACAGAAGGGAGAAAGAGACAGAGACAGAGAGAGATAGAGAGATGGAGAAGGGAACGTTAAAAAAGAGAAAGCATTTGTTTCACCTTATTTCTCTTCCTCTCCTCTGATATCCTTCCCCTTGTTTCTGCTCAAAGAAAAGGCGTATTACCTTGTTTAATTAATTACAATGCTGCTGAGACCAGCACCTCATTAACCTCTCTTTTTGTTTCTCATATTTAAGAAGCGAAAAAAAAGAGTGGGTGTCCTTCCTTCCTCTACCCACTCCCCTACACTTACTGAGTCGTGGTCTTTTACTTTCTGGGAAAGAAAGTGACTGAGGACTATTTTTTTTAAGGGTTAAAAAAAAAAAGAGTTATCATTTGGAAACTAAGGGTCCCAGCAGCACTAGAAGGAAGACCTGAGCCAAGTCCAGGGATTGTTTTGGAAATGAAGAGAAAGCTAGAGTTTTCTTGTTAATCTGGAAGAGAGGGACAGGAAACAATAGCCATCCTCAATGCAGAGGTGCCTTTCTCTCCTCAGTCCTTCTCTGTACACCTTCCTCTCAAGCTCCCAAATCCTCTTCCTCAGGTCTTGCTGTTGGTGTACCCTTCTCTGATGTCCCACATCATGGCTCCTTAGGGTTTCAGTTAGTTCCAAGTTTCTGGCACTTCATGGTGGCAAGCCAATTTATGAATGCCACTTTGTTTGAACTCTTTGGGGAGGCTTTTCAATAGGTTTAGAACCACAGAATTAGAAAGGATTTAGGAGGTCATCAATTTTGTCCTTACCATTTTATAAAAGCGGAAACAGGCCCAGAGATAAGAAGCAACTAGGTCAAGGTAACAGAGACTGCTGCCTTATAGAATTTAAGCTCTTTGGAGATGGGGACTATTTCTTTTAATTTTGTCTTCATATCCTTAATGCCTACAACTTTTTTTTTTTGAACTGGATCTGTGATTTCAATGATGAAGGGAACTTCCTATGAGGACATTCCCATTGATCAACCCCTTCTCAGTAGTTTTGTTGCCTATGGGCATTGAGTTACCCGGGGGCACTTACAGATTAAATGACATGTCCAGGGTTATTCAGTCAGTATATATCAATGATAGGACTAGAATCCATGTTTTTCTGTCTCCCAGGCCAGGTCTCTATCCATTGCACCAAACCTGGAATCAAATAGGTCCATAATAAACTGTTGAATTATTTTCTGAGAGCTTGGGTCCTCTGATACTTAGTCTTCTGCTGTTACTAGGCACTCAATAACTAATGATATAGTGGAAAAAGCACAGGATTTGAGAGTCAGAGGAACTGATTTCAAGTCCTGCACTTCTTGCTTGATATTATATGCCACCTTGTTGGGCCAGTTACTTATTCCCTGTGTTTCTGTTTCTGTTAAACAGACGGTACTGGATTAGATGATCTCCATCCCTTTTAGTCCTTAATTCTGTGACCTATGAACTATTGCTTTCCCAGGAGTTAAACTTAGGCTAACTATGTGATTGGTTGTGGTATCCAAATCAGGGCAAAACCCAGTTTTTGTACCCCCAGAAGTTTTCTTTCTAAAGATGACAAGGCAGAGGGCCACTGACAGTTTGACATCCTACCCCAAATAAACTAGTGGGTTTTTTTTTGTTTGTTTATTTCTCCTTTTGCCTTTAGTTTCTCTCTCTCCCTTTCTCTCTGTCTCTCTCTCCCTCTCTCTCTGTCTGTCTCTGGCTCTCTCTCTTTGTTGGTATAATGTAGAAAGAGCATGAAAGGGTTCTTTACATTCTTCCCACCATGGTGAGAGAAGCCCTTGTTTGGTCAAACCCCAGAAACAGAATTGTGGAATCTCATTTTGGCTAAACTCCCAAGACTTTGGCTTTAAGTTTTGCTCCTCTTAAGCTTCAGGGGTTATGATCCACAAATAAACTTGGAAGTTCAGAAATTAAAGGAATCAAGCTATGACTTACACTTTTGGGGGGTGGGGCCGGGAGTCAGGATGTCTAGGCATGGGATTTCATCCACATGGGGAAGTCCCTGATGTGGAAACTCCTTCCCCTGATGTGGAAATTCCTTCCCCTGATGTAGATCAATAACTCATCTGTGACATTCTCTTAAAGAGTTGGCTGTGGGTACTGAGCGGTAAAAGTGATTTGCCCATGGTCACAGGGCAGATGTCAGAGTCAGGACTGGAATCCAAATCTTCCTGCTGCCTAGGCTTCCCTTCTGTACTCTCTCCAAAGCTGCCTCTCAGTGTAAAGTTAAGAAGAGCAGGTGCTAATGTGTAGTGGTAAGTGGAATTTCCTCTCTTAAGAGTTCCAGTGAAATCTCAGGTCCAAACCAAAAAATTATTAATCCAATGAAGGTGATGCCCTAAATCTCTAGAGTCCTTTCCAGTTCTATGAGGCTCTGTCTATATGATCTGTCTTTCTCTGGAGAGTAGCCCAGCCCAGACTATTTGGATTTATTCCTCAAATCCTGGAGCATTAGAATTAGGGAGCCCCACCTCCCTTTCTGCAAGCTTGAGAGTCAAATAAACTTATACTTAAGGTTTTAAGCTTGTGGAATCTCAAGAGAAAGTCCAGGCTGAGCTGGCATATGGTTCCAGAAGAGTTTTAGACAAATTTTTGGACAACAGATTGATAATGGATTACTACACCGAACTAAGATAATTATAATGACTCATATTTCTCCAGGGCTTTACAGTTTTCAAAGTGCCTTTCTCAGTTTATGGTATAGATACAGAGGATAGAATACCTGTCCTGGAGTCAAGAAGACTCATTTTCCTGAGTTCAAATCTGGCCTCAGATACTCAGTAGCTCTGTGTGACCTTGGACTAGTCATTTAACCCTGTTTGTCTCAGTTTCCTCATCTGTAAAATGAATTCCAGTATCTCTGCCAAGAAAACCCCAAATGGAGTCAATATGAGTCAGACATGACTGAAAAAACGACTGAACAACAAGAAATATGAATATATAGATGAGGAAATGGAGGCTAAGAGGGCCTTGAGTTAAGTGACTTGCCCATGGCATCTCTGACTTTTGAGATTGAAACCAAGGATGGCAACTTTATTTTTCCACAACATAGCCCCTGGATGGCTTTGTCACAAAGTCCTGGGCTAAAAGACCTGACTAATATTATAATTATTGTGTTCTTACTATAGAGTTTAGATGAATGGATAGTCAGAGGGGCAGGATGGGACATGCATACATTACAGATGTTGGAAATGATTGGGAAAACCACTTTGATAGGAATAGGAATTCCCTGATGCAGAAAACTCCCGTACCCTCATGGAATTCCAAGAGGCAAATTAAAAACAGAGTTCTCTGTTTGGGCCTCTGATGGTTTGGGTTTTTTTTTTTTCTCCTCCTCTGAAATGCCCGGAGAAAACTAAGGAGAGATGGAATAATTCTGGGTCCTAACAGTTTGGTCATTGAATTCTCCTTATTTTCCACTTCACAAACCCTAGTATCTCCTCCTTCAGGAACAGATTTTAGATAGTCTCTGGCACCAGAGCCTGCAAGTTTTGCCAGCACTAAAATCCACAGGATTCATTTGCCAAGAAACCAGTGAAAACATGTTGACCTAAGCTGACATTTTACTGGCTAAATATGGGGGAAAAAATAGGTCACTATGAGAAACCTAATAGCCAGAGCTGTAGGCAGAAATTTTGCACTAATGGGTTCCAGAAGTAATTACAGGACATATCAAAATGTTAGTTATAGGGGAAGCTACTTTGAGCTGGGCCCAGCTGCCTCTAACTACTCCAGTGTGACCCATGGTTCAGATTCACAGACCTAGAGCCGGAAGGGTCCTCAGAGGCCATCTAGTCAAATTTTGTTGTTGTTGTTGTTGTTTAAATACATGAGGAAAGTGTGGCCCCAGGAGTTTAAGTGACTTGGTCCAAAGTCATACAACACAGGTAGTAAGCATCAGAGATAGAATTTGAACCCATGTCCTCTGACATCGAAGTTAGTGTTCTTTCCACAGGACATGCTACCTTCTTTTTTTTTTTGGAGGAGGGAAGGTAGGGCAATTGGGGTTAAGTGACTTGCCCAAGGTCACATGGCTTGTTTTTGTGTTATGTCTGAGGTCATATTTGAACTCAGGTCCTTCTGACTCCAGGGTCAGTCCTCTATTTTCTGCACCACCTACCCGCCCCGGACATGCTACCTTCTGTGATAGTCTTGCCAAGGTGCATTCGTTTACAATTTTTTGCCTTTCTTTGTATCCCTAACACTTAGAATGGTTCTTGGCACACAGTAGGTGCATAATAAATGCTTGTTGCTAATCAAATTTGAAATCTCCCTAAGTTGTAAGGGACCTACAGATATTTTAGTCTAAAAACTTATCTGAATAGGAATTCCACCTAACATCCCTGACAAATGGTTGGTCATTCAGCCTCCACTTGAAGATCTCCAATTTTGGGAAACTCAACTGTCTCATAATTCAGCCCATTCTAGATTGTGTCAGTTCTAACTATCAGGGTTGTTGTTGTGTCATGGTTGTTTTAATTCATCAAGTCAAAATCTTCTTCTCTATAATTTCCTCTCATTATTCCTGGTTCTGAGCACAAACATACTACACTCAGATGATGGCCCTTATCACCTCGAACCTAGACTTTTGTAATAACCTGCTGCTGGGTCTGCCTGTCCCAAGTCTCTCCCCACTCTAATCCATGCTCCATTCAGTCACTAGAATGGTTTTTCCTAAAGTGCAGACCCAATCATATCATTTGTGGGGGCCCAATAAACCCCAGTGGCTCCCTATTGCCTCCAGGATTGAAGGCAAAAATCTTGTTTGGTGTTCAAATCCTCTCCTACACTAGTCTCCTCTTCCCTTTCCAGTCTTCTTACACCTTACTTCCAGACACATATTCTTTGATTTGGTGACATTGGCTTCCTTTCTTTTCTACAAACAAGATACTCCTTTTCCCTGCTCTGGGCATTTTCTCTGTCCCTCAAGCCTAAGCACTCTCCCTTGTCATCTCAGCTTCCTTCCTTCTCTGGCTTCCTTTAAGTCTCAGCTAAAATTACATCTTCTACAGGAAGCCCTTCCCAGCCCTCCTTAATTCTAGTGTCTATTAGTTGCTTCCCATTTATCCTGTATATGATTTGTTTGTACCGATTGCTTACTTGTTGTCTCCCCGCCCCCCCCCCCCATAGACTGCAAGCTCCTTGAGGGCAGGGACTGTTTTTTGCCTCTTTTTGTATCTGCAGAGCTTAGCACAGTGTCTGGAACAGAGCAGGTACTTAATAAATGTTTATTGACTGACTATTATGCAGAATAGCTTTTTAATTACTTGAAAATAGCTCTTATGATTTCTCTAAGCCTTCTCCAGATGAACCATCCCCAGTCCTCCAAAAACATTTCTTGTAATTGGGGTTGAATTGACTTACCATCTTGTTTGCCTTCCTTTGGACACAGTCCAGCTCGTCAATGTCCTTCCTAAAATGTTAGAGGTAACAAATAAGGTCAGAGAAATTCAGAGTTGGGAGGGACTTCATAGATCATATAGGCCAACCCTGAATCGGAACCCCTTCTATAACATTCCAGGTGAGTAGTTATCTGACAATCTCTGTTTAGAAAGGTTAAATGATTTGCCCAAAGTCACACAGTTAGTAAATAGCAGACATAGGATTTGAACCCAGAGCCTATGACTTCATGTTCACCTTGGTGGGGGTAGGGCAACCAAGTTTTGAAATCTGTCTTTGTACAGGAGGGGCATTTCAGTGTCGCAGAGAGATAACTGGCCTTGATGGTCAGTTCCAGCCACTTTCCCTTTACTGACTGTGTGACCCTTGGGTGAGTCATTTACATTTTCATGCACCTTGGGATCTTTCTTTCTTTTTTTAAATTCAATTTTATTTTATTTTCAATTCCAAATTTTCTCCCTTCTCCTCCCTTTCCTATCCATTGAGATGGCAAGAAAAATAAAACCCATTACAAATTGTATAAAAATGCAAAACAAATTTTTGTATTAGCCACGTTCCAAAGGAAAAAAGCAAGAAAAAGAAAAGAAGAAAATATGCTTCAATCTGCACAGTGAGTCCTTCAGTCCTCTTTCTGGACGCGGCTAGCATGTTTCATAATGAATCGTTTGGGATTGTGGTTGATCATTGTATTGATCAGAGTTCCTAAGTCTTTTATAGTTGATTTTTTTTTTTTTTTGCTTTTTGGAGGGCAACTGGGGTTAAGTGACTTGCCCAAAGTCACACGGCTAGTAAGTGTGTCAAGTGTCTGAGGCTATATTTGAACTCAGGTCCTCCTGACTCCAGGGTCGGTATTCTATTCACTGTGCCACCTAGCCACCCTAGAGTTGATTATTTTAATAATATTGCTGCTACTGTGTAGATTTTCCTCCTGGTTCTCCTCACTTCTTTTGCATCGCTTCATACAAGCCTTCTCCCTGGGAACTTCCTATGACTATAAATTGCAGGATAGTTGCTGACTAGTGATAGCTCCCTACACTGGAGAATCACAGGCAAAAAAAAAAAAATTGGTCTGTACTTTACCTGGATTTAGAGGTGGAAGGGACTTTAGGGGTCATCTAATCCAACCTCACTGTGTGAGGGGAGAGAAGTCTTAGGTATGTCACTGCTTGTGAACAAGAGAAACTGGATTTTAGGGGGTGGGGTGGGGGTGGGATGGGGTGGCAAATTCTAATTTCTCTGCTATATTTGATGTGGTGACAGGGCATTTGGGTAGAGATTCTAGGAGAAGTGTACAAGATCAGGGAGTGCAAGAAAAGAGGAAGGTCAAAGAGACACAATGGTATTATTGCTAGGTGTTACAGATTAAGTAAGCACGCTTATTTAGGACATTTACTTAGGACAAATGCAGACATGGAGAATAAGCAAGAATAGATTTAGAGTATTATACATTGGATAACAATAGATACTATTTTCAATTTCTACGGCTAATTTTGCCCATTAAACCCAATCTGCCTGCCCAGTGCTATCATATGAATATCTTCAGTATGAGTTTTACTCTCAGCACATTGCCATTAATAATCATTTTTTAAAAGACATTAAATGGATAATGATAAAAGTTAGACATGGTTAAAAATAAAAACTATGTTTTACATATTTTTAAAAAGGATTTTTGAATCACAGCACCATAAGAAATTTAATAATTCTCCCCTTTAGGATTTGTATCATTATGAAATTATTCAGAACTTGGGTCCTTTAATCAACCATCAATTAACAAGTATTTATTGTGTTTGCCATGGGCCAAGAACTGTGCTAAATAGAGGCTGGGGATATGAACAGCAAACAATCACTGTCTTCAAGGAATTTACTTTCTTTTGGGGAAGACAACACATACATATATAGATATGTCCCAAGTATGTACAAAAATAATTTGGCTAGGGAAGGCATTAGAAGCTGGAGAGGAAGGAGAGGAAGGGAATCTCAGCTGGGAAGTAGTAGGTTTCAAGTAACAATTTATTTAGGTCATTAACTATTTGATGCCTTTGGCTTGAGACATTTATAAATAAATATAAATTTTTATTTTATTCACGAGTAAGAAGTCATACCAAAATAAAATATATCTACAATGTATGTAAATGAAGAGGAAATGGAAAGAGGGGATGGAAAAGCCAGGTGGGGAAAGGACTTTTTGTCTTTTAGCCTCAGGTCTGGAAACATAAGTGGGAGAGAGATGGTGAGAGAGATCACTTCAAATCCCCCAATACTTTAAGCCAGTTCTTTTCTTTGAGGAGAATGGAATTTTAGAAGCTAAGAAATCTCACCTTGTGCAAATCACTCCCCTTTTCTGTGCTCCAGTTTCTTCCTTTATAAAATGAAAGAGATGGACTAAATGATCTCCAATTTTCTATGATTCTAATGGGAATTTTAAAAAGTCTTTGGATTTCATAGTTTTGTGGAATTTAGAGCTGGAAGGGACTTTAGGGATGATATAGTCCAACTCTTTTTCTTACAGAAGAAACAGGAGCTCAGAGAGTTTAAATTAATTGTTCAAGATCATGTAGAAATGAGTCTTAAAAGTTGGATGAAAATATTTCCCCTTAAATAACATTTCCAAGTCTTTTATAATCTCCCAACATCAATATTGAGTACTTTAATATGTTAAGCAATGCAAGTGGAACTGAAACAACAAAGGTACTGTATGTACATCCTAGAGTCATCACTAAGACATTTTACATGTGTGTGCGTGTGTGTGTGTGTGTGTGTGTGTGTGTGTGTGTGTGTGTGTATAGGGATACCCTCATGGGGGCCCAGGAGAGATGTGGCAAGGTGACAGAACTTTGGGGGCGGCAGCTTGTGCTTTGTTGGCGGCATGGGCTGAACATAGAGGAAGTGTGGTCTTCTGGGAAGGAAGCACAATCGCCTGAATGTCAATGTCCCGTAGCAAAACCCATTTGCCTCATGCTAGTCATAGCAGTGTCCTCTCCAAATAACTGACTCCAGGAATGATAAGAAAACAGGTATTGATACTGGTTTGATATGATAATAATAATAATTAGCATTTAATGCTTTAAGGTTTACAGAGCACTACAAATATTGTCTCATTTGATCCTCAAAGCAATTCTGTGAAGCAAGTGCTATTATTATCCCCTTCATTTTACAGATGAGGTAACTGAGGCACAAAAAGTTTAAGTGACTTGCCTGGGGTCACACAGTTAGTAAGTACTGAAGCTGGACTTGAACTCAAGTCTTTCCGGCTATAGGTCCAGCATTCTACCTATCACACCACCCGTCTCTTTTTACTTAGGTTGTCAAGTTTTACATTATTTGTGCTGGTACATTCTTAAATGATTGCTGCACATCTGTATCAGTGCTTTTTGTGAGCTGATGGAGGATTTGAATGAGTGGGAGGGAATGTAGAGACAGGGGGCACATCTTCTGAGTCCCCAGCCGCTGTCATGTGTGGGTGAGTTGCAGAGAACAAGACGGTGTTTAAGAACACAAACTAGGGTGGGAGACTAGGAGTTTGAGATGCAAAGCCATGGTCCATCTCATCCGTATCACTTTTACACCAAGAGTAGAAGTCCCTTAGGGACTGAGTCTTGTGAATAGTGTACCTAGCAGGGAGAAGTCCAGAAAGATGTAGATTAACTCAGCAGCCACTGCTCTAAACTTTGCTTTGAGTATTGGGGGTGGGGCGTCTCTTTAGGTGTTGGACGGATGCTTCAGGAGATTTGGAGCATCCTATGGGGGCCCTGAAAGTAACTACCCACCCACAACGGCAACCAAGGATCAGAGTCCAAAAATAGGGAGTCTTATACAAGGTTAAGGATCCCTGAAAGGAAAGGGAATGACCTGAGGGAGTTTGGGAAGGCACTCATACCCAGATGTCAATTCTATTTCAGCAGCAAAGATAACATGTTTAAAACTGACCAAAGCTGACAGGGTCATGCAGTATAAGGAATGTTAGCCCAGGAGCTGGGGGATGGAGATGGGTTCTAACCCTGGATTTGCTGGTGATTAGCTATGAATCCTGGGCAAATTGCTTAGCCTCTTTGGGCCTCAGGTTCCTCAGCTACTAAATGAGGGATTTGGATTAAAGCTTTAATTCTCTACATCTTGAAAGGATACTCCTACTTTTGTTCCTCAGGGAACAGAATTTTGAGCAGTTTCTCTGCTCTTCCTGGTCCCTTGCATGTCTAACAAGCTACAATCCACCTCTCTGCAAGCTTAAAATTCTCCTAGCAATTAAGGTCAGGACAGAAGAGAGGCTAGCAGTTTAAAACTGCCATCAAAATCTAGATTCTCCAGCCCATCTCTCTAGTCCCTCAACACAGACTTTGCTTATAACTTTCGTTGTGACTGGAAGACCTTCCCCCTCTGATGAAGGGCTAAATCTGGAAGATAGATGTGTAGGGCAGGGGGGGCCATGTTTGGTATTAGTGAAGGGTCAAAGGTAAATGGAACTGACACTCACCAGGACTAGTCTCTTCCAGAGGATCCCTGGGGGTCTCAGGCATGCATGGAGGCACAAGGCCTCAGTGCCCAGGCCATGGGGAAACTAGGCTGCTGCAGACAGCTCCTCTCCCGCCCAGACAGTGCTGCAAATGAGCACCCACAAGCTTTTGCCACGGTTGCCACGGTTTCTCCAAGTTCTGATGTTCCCGGCTTCTCCTAGCAGCGCTCACAGCTCCAGCCTCTGGCTCCTTTTGCCCAAAGCATAGTTTTCCCATCCTGTAATGGGACTGAGCAGCTTCCTTCTGGTCACGTGCCCCAGCCAATCACACACATGTGCTGGGGCTTTGGGAACGTTCTCCCTTTGTTTTTGCAGTAAGTTGGAAAAAGCTTCAGTGCATGTGGCAGCCAGGCTTAGAGCCCTAGGGGAAAAGCCTGTGTGCTGCGTGGGTGTGTATGTATCACTTAGTATGTGTGCTTGAGTGTGTGTGTGTGTGTGTGTGTGTGTGTGTGTGTGTGAGTGTACACATGTGTGTCTGGGCATTCCTGTCTGTGTTTGCCTATGTTTACATGTGTCTGTGAGTGAATGGGGGTGGGCTTACATGGGTGTGTGCATCTGGATGGGAGTATGCTAGTGTGAGTTTATGTGGATAAGTTGGCATCTTATCATCCCTGTCTCTTTCCTTCTGCTATCACACAGAGATTTAGTGTAAAGTCAAGAAGCAGGAGCAACTAATGTGGGTGAAGGAGAAAGTGCCTGTGTACCAAATGCCTGGCTCTAGGTGGTTTATAGAAGAATGACTTAGGCGGACATAGTTACTTGAAAAGTCATGTAATATCATCACCACTTCCCAGGGCTCATAATATGCTGTGGAATCAGTGACCAACCTCAAGTTTTCAGTGTGTTCAGTTGTTCGTTCGGTTTTTTGTGAGCCCATTTGGATTTTTCTTAGCAGAGATGCTGGAGTCATTTGCCATTTCCTCATCTAGTTCATTTTACAGGTGAGGAAACTGAGGCAAATAGGGTTAAGTGACTTGCCCAGGGTCACACAGCTACTATGTGTTTGAGCTCAGATTTGAACTCAGGTCTTCTTGTCTCCAGGTCCTGGGCTCTATCCTCTGTGCCACCTACTGCTCTATAAGCTTAACAAGTCACTAAAAATTTGTGTCTCCCCCAGCGTCCTTGGTTACCTGTTGAAGCCTATTTGTGTTTAGAGTTCTCTGCTACTGTGTATCTGGCCTTGGCTTCTCTCCTAAGCTCCAGTCCTGCTTCATCAGCCACTTATTGGACATTTTGAGATGAATATCTCTTAGGTATGTCCAACTTAGATTTTCCAAAATAGAACTCATTATCATTCCCCTGAGCCAGGGGTGCACTGATAAATGTTTAATAAATAAATCTATGGAAAAAAAATACAGCTAGACTCACTTTTAAGTTTAATTTACACTCATCACTTTCATAAGTTGAGACAACTAATAAAACAATAAATCAGACCCTGTTTTGTAGCCTTTGCTGATTTCTGTGAGTAAATGCTCACACTGCAAATTTAACAGTGGGCTCTCCCAAAGCCTGTTTAAGCTTGCTCCAATACATCCCCTTTCAAACCCACCCATCTTCCGCACTTCCCTATTTCTGTTGAGGGCACCACCATTCTTCCTGGAGTCACAATCTGTGAGTGATCCTTCCCTCACTCTCAGAGCTTATAATATCCAATCAGTTGCCAAGTCCTGTTGATTTTACCATCATTACATTCCTCTCCTCTATCCTTTTTGTTTTACTCTCATGGCCACTGCCTTGATTCAGGCCCTTATCACTTCTCTTTTGGACTATTACAATAGCTTTTTGATTTGACTCCCTGCCTCCATTCTTTTCCTTCTTCAAACCATCCTTCATATTTGCCAATGTGATATTCCTGGAGCACAGGTCTGATGATGTCACTTTTCTTCTCAATAAGCTTCAAATGGCTCCTGATTTGCTTTTTGGATAAAATGAAAACTCCATTGTGTGGCATTTAAGGTCCTTTGTAACCTGGCTCCAGCATACTTTTCTGGCATTATTATACATTACACCCCTTGTTGTACCAAAAATGACAGTGAGTGAGACCATTAATCGTTTTAAGTGGTTAATAGCCGGTGACTGCCAGCAGTAAGCACAACCCAAATCAGGCAGCCCCAAGATACATATGCTCAGGGCTTATATAGACAAAAGTCACAACATAACTGTTACCAAGGAGAAACTACAACTTGACAGTTATTATGAGCAAGCAGGAAAATACAGAAGCCAAAAGGGAGCAATAAGTTTGTTGCCCAACTGGAAAGTTTCCAAGTCTATTTTGAGAACTAAAACAAAAAGGGGGGCTATGGGCTCCAGGTAGCAGATTTGGGCAGGTTTACTCCGCCTAGGCGGCTTTGTTGGGTTTGGGCAAGTCTCCTAGGCCAACTTACCCAAGACAGGAGAGATGGGAGAAGTCCACAAAATGGAGGTTACAACACCTTTATACACAGTTCAGTCAAACTAGTCTTGCTATTTCTCATATACAACATTCCATCTTCTATTTGTTCCTTTACACAGGCTTTTGCCCATGTGTAACATTTAGAAGCTACTAATGTATCTCAGGGATTGGGGCACTGCACCCATTCATTGTTCATGAGAGGCCCCTCAGCTCTGGACTGAGGTGTATGATACGGACTGGGCTTTTTCTTGGGGGAAGTTGGGCTCTAATGAGAGGGGACAGGACTCCCTTTTCTTTTCTTTTCTTTTTTTAAATTAATTAATTAATTTTCTTGTTTACACCATTCATTTCCACAAGATTTTGAGTTGCAAATTTTCTCACAATCTTTCCCCTACCCACCACCCCAAAACAGCCCTATCCCACTGTGTAACCCCTCCCCCAATCTGCTCTCTCCTACATTCTCCCCCATCAACCCTCTGACTTTCTGGTAGGGCAAGATGGATCTCCCTACCCCAGTGCCTGTATATCTTAATTCCCAGTTGCATGTAGTTAATAATAATAATAATAATATATATATATATATATGTCTTTAACATTTGATTATAGAACTTTAAATTCTAAATTCTTTCCCTTCCTCTCTTGTCACCCACCC
>CM053581.1:302554371-302605192 GCA_028627135.1 Pseudochirops cupreus | reverse complement strand
TCAAGAGGTGATCAGTGAATTCTTTGAAGTTCTATTTTGCCCTCTGGTTCTAAAATATCAGGGCAATTTTCCTTGAGAATTTCTTGAAGGATGCTTTCTAAGTTCTTTTTTTGATCATGTCTTTCAGATAGTCCAATAATTTTAAAATTGTCTCTCCTGGATTCCAGGTCAGTGGTTTTTTCAAGGAGATATTTCATATTGCCTTTATTTTTTCATTTGTTTGGATCTGTTTAATAGTATCTTGATTTCTCATAAAATCATTTGCTTCCATTTGCTCCACTCTAATTCTGAAGGGATTATTCTCTTCAGAAAGCTCTTGAGATTCTTTTTCCATCTGGCAAATTTGACTTTTTGAGGCATTCTTCTCCTCATTGGCTTTTTGGGCCTCTTTTGCCATTTGAGTTAATCTATTTTTTAAGGTGTTATTTTCTTCAGTCAGGTTGTGGACTCTCTTTTCATGATTTTCTTGCATCATTCTCATTTCTCTTCCCAATTTTTCCTCTACTTCTCTTATTTGGTTCTCAAAATCCTTCTTAAGCTGCTCTATGGCTTGTAACAATTCTACATTTTTCTTGGAAGCTTTTGGTGAGGGAGTTCTGACTGTGTTGTCCTCCCATTCCATGCTTTGATCTTTTTTGTCCCTAAAAAAGGAATCTAAAGTTGGATTGCTGTTCTTACTTTGCTTCCTTTGCCTGCTCACATTGCCAGTCAATTACTTGACTTTTTAGCTCTGTGGAACTCTGCTTCCAGAGGGGAGAGCTTTGTCCCACATTGCTGGGGTTTTCACAGCTGCTGGAGACATTAGGAGGCACAGTCTCAGCAGCCCCCACCAGCTTTGGCTCACTGAAAAGGCACCCCAGGACTACCACCCAAGAGCATGATCTCGATCCAGGCAGCTTAAGGCAAGAGACTTAGCCTCTGAATGATTGCTTGGCTCCCTGCAATCTGCAGTCTGGGAGCTTCTGAAGCAGCCATGTGGAGGCAGCTGCAGAGCCACTGCTTCTGCTGCTTCCTTGCCCTGGAGGCAGTTTGGCCAGATGCTTTCCTCCTCTCCCCCAAATTTAGCTGAGTTCCACTAACCTTTTACTTAGTCCTTATTTCTTATGGCTTGATAATTCTGGAAATCGCCACAGCTACTGCTGATCCACTCTCCTGAAGGCTCCAACTGTGGCTTGTTCTGTCCACCCCAAGGCCAAGCTGTGGTTTCAGGCCAGGCTGGGCTCGACTCCCAGTGTGCTGCAATGAGCTCTTCCTGTCCCCCCTGCCGAGCTGCCTTCAGCGGGAGATCTGTTTTTCTGTAATTTTGTGAGTTCTGGAGCCCCAAAATTTGTTTAGAGTCATATTTTATGGGTATTTGAGGTGGCTATGTGGGAGCTGCTGAATTTTCCTACTTCTATGCTGCCATCTTGGCTCTGCCCCCCTGACTCCCTTTTCTTATACTCTTCACTTCATTAAACTCTAACCCCAGGAACCTAGGGACAAATTATTTAAAGCTTAGGCCTTGGTTCATGTCAAAAAGTGTCTTCAAAAGTGGGGATATAAAAAGGACTGTTTAATGTGAATCAGACATGGGATAGGCCCTACATATATAAAAATGGTATAAACAGAAGAGACTCACAACATGCACTGACAAAACAACTTAAAATAGAATTTGGTAACTTAACTTATAACTTTTGTAGTGCATGTTCTGGGGTTACTATCATACCCCTCCCCCTTGCTCTGGGTCATCAAGTCCCCCAGACGGTGGTTATGATAAATCTCACAATTTTAGGAGTAGCTGTGAGGGGATTGGTGTGGTTTTCTAATACCATAGTATTTCCAGTGTAGGAGTCCCCATTGGTATACTTCTCCATTTATTATCAATTGGTATCAATTAGTCAGAATTTATTAGCTTTCAGAAATTAATATTTACTAAAGTGGTATGTAGACAGTTAGGTGATACAGTGGGTAGAACTCTGGGCCTGGAGTCAGGAAGACCTGAGTTCAAATCTGACCTCAGGTACTTATTAGCTATGTGACTCTTGGTGAGTCATTTAACCCTATTTGACTCAGTTTCCTCATCTGTAAAATGAACTGGAGAAGGAAATGGCAAATCACTCCATTATCTTTGTCAAGAACTCCCTTAATGGGGTCACAAAGAGTCAGATATGACTGAAACTACTGAACACAGTAATAACAGTGGTTAAAAAAATCCCCACAAAGTCCAAGGAAAAGTGGCTTAAGTTTAGAGCACATATGGCAAAAGGGAGTAACTCAGAGCCCCTGGAAGTCTTTTTTTCTGGAAGTTCTTTTCACCCATTCATGAGGCTATCATGAAGTTCCTCTCAGCTCTGGTGTATCTTTCTGCTGGCCTCCTCATCAAATTCTAAAGCTGCCTTTCCTTGGTATGTCTAGTTTGGCCTTAGCTCTATAATAGTAATATAATTTAATCCCTTTGTATTGGCAAAGCTAACAGGTACTTAGCAGTTAGTAATTAATCAAGCCTCTGTTAAAGAAACAGAAGGTATGAACCCCTGTTGCTGACATAACAGGAAGGGGTTGGCTAAAACAGGAAGGAGCTAATGCTGTGTGTGTATATAATGAGAAGCCCCTGCTGGGTCAGACAGATCTTCTTGGAGCAAGCTTAATAGAAGCAGAAGCTGCTGCTGCCAGGGAGGCTGAAGAGGAAAGCTCCCCCTCCCCCCGCCAGGTTGGAGAGAATGATTTTGATTTTGGGAACCTGGGTGAAGTGATTTTGTTTCTGGGAACCAGCTGGAGTTTCTGCTGAAGAGCTGCTGAGTCCAAGGGCCATCTGGAGCTTCCGGGAGCTGCCAAAGACGTCCAAGGGCCAGCTGGAGCTGCTGCAGACTGAGGAAGCGTGACTGTGATGTTGGTACTTTGCATGAACCTGTTTGTGGCTTTGTTAAGCCTTAACTTCCTGGGAACAGGGACTGTGAAGGATTTAAGGTGAACTGGACACTTTGAGCTTCAGTGTGGAACAGGAAGTGCTAGGAGAGCTGAACAAAACTTGCGAGCTGTCTGCCTTTGAACCCAGGTGACAGTTTGGTGAATCCAAGTAGGATCTGGGACCAAGGAAGGGGATCCAGGGAATTTGAGAGATCACCTGAGTCAAGGTGAAAGAAGACTGTTCTTGGATACTGTGTACTGACTGAGGAATTGTAATTTACTAGTAACCTAGGGGTGGAGGGCTTGTGTATTTTCTGATGATTCAATAGTGAATGATGACTGACTAGTAACTGATTTGTAACTTGGTGTGCCCCATGGGTGGAGAACTGTGACTATTGTACTTTGTGTCCCTTAAGGAGGCAAACCTCCTTAAGGATGATTGAATGATTGAGATGATTGAATGATTGAGTTACTAAATGATTGTTCTTTGTTCAAAACTTTGTGACCACTGTGGTGAAAACTATGTGGCCATTTTGATGATGGTGATAAGCTGTTGTGAATGCTGTATTTTGATTTTCTGTGATAAGTTGTAACATTGTGAATGCTGTATCTTGATTTTCTGTGAATGTTTTGGTCTGATTTGTTATTGAATAAATAGAGTGTTTACTATACTGTGTAATCAGAACCTTGAAAAACTGTTCACAGCAGCATTCTTCTAGAAAGCTGCTCATGCTTGGCTTTACAAGCTCTAAAGGGGCAAATAACATCACTAGTCTATACTGTCCTGGAGATGCTACTAGGACAATGATGAGTTCCTTTTGAAGTTCACCAGGTACTTTTCTGATCAAGAGCAGGTTAGGAGAAAGAGGCTTCTCTTCCTTCCCCCACTCCTAACAGCTAGTGATTCACTCTCAGGGGCGTTGCTGCAACTACTCCTTCTAACCTACCAGAATTATGCTGGGTTCTAAACAAACTTGCTATTTTATAGAAGACCCACAGGGAGTGACTAGGGTATACATTAGCCAATATTTTGGATTTATTGATTGATTGAGTTAAATTGTTCTCATCTGATAAAGGTATCAGAGCTAGAGTATCTTATTCATTACTCTAAGGTTATATGTATAGTAACTGATTGAATCAAATTGACCCCTACTCTTATACTACTCTTGTGCTTTCTTGAAAGGTTGATACTTAAATCTCATCAGAACATTAAAAAACAGACTGACTGCTTATTAGGAGTTTTACATTTTGCCTTGGCTCTTCACTGTCAAAAACAACTCTAGGTTCATATATTCTGCTAAAATTGGGCAGATTTGGACCTTTCCTCTTATTGGTGTTTGTCTTTTCCAAGAGCACTGGAATGGTTGACATGGACTCCTCCTCTTGCTACCAGTTGCTCCATTCATTGGGCTCAGAATCTTTGGCTCTCTCAAACTCACGAGGTTAATTTTAAGCCTGGATATGTACCCTTCAAGAACAATGTTTGGTCACCTTTAAAAATTATTTAATTTATTTATTTATATTACATTTTGTGTCCTGAGATATCTCCTTCCCTTCCTTCCCAACCTTGCACTAGAAAAGGCAAATATTTGACACAGATGTATATGTGAAACCAAATAATACATGTTTCCATATATACCTGTTCTTTCTCTGGAGGTAAATAGCATCTTCCTTCATAAGTCCTTTGTAGCTGATTTGAATATTCATATTTCTCAGAATAGCTCAGAATTACTCGGAATAGCAGAATAGCTTAGTTATTCACAGTTACACTTCAAACAATATTGGTGTTACTACATACAACATTCTCTTGGTTCTGCTAGCTTCATTTTATGTTATTTCATGCAAGTCCGTCCAGGTTTCTCTAAAATCAGCCTGTTAGCTAGTTCTTATACCACAATAGTATTCCATCACAATCATATACCACAACTTATTCAGCCATTCCCCAATTGATGAGCATCCCCTCAATTTCCAGTTTTTTCCCCTACAAAGAGAGCTGCTACAAATGTTTTAGAACATATAGATCCTTTTTCTTTTTTCTCTGATCATCTTAGGAATAGATCTAATAGTGGTGTTGCTGGGTCAAAGGGTATACACAGTTTTATAACTTTTTGGGTGTGATTCCAGATTGCTCTCCAATTGACCACCTAGTTAAGAGAAGAAATAGAAAGCGGAAAAGGAGGTCAGGGGAATTTCAGTGGGTTTGAGGGTTTGGACTTATTAGTGTCTTCTAATATTTTTGCTATAGCAGTGGCTGACCTTGAGCCAGGACAGACTTAACACACTGAGGAAAGAACTTCAGGACTGGGCAAGAAGCATAGCAGAAAGGTACATCATGCCTAAGGGAAACTTTGTGAAGGCCCCATGAAAGGGGCCTTCTAATAAAAATACTTTCAGGAAGACCTGGTCTAAGAGTTGTTTGGACAGTAAAGAGTTATGGTGAAATGTAAAATTCCTACTTAGCAATCCTGCAAAGGGCAGCCAGGAGCTCTAGGGCAAGTTTGCCTAATTGAGTCCATGCTCCAAAAGGAGTCAATGGCAAGGTAGGGGGAAGCCTCCAGTCATTCTTCCACTACCTTCACGAGAAGTCTAGAAATAGAATACTTGCTATACTGGAGGAGAAAAGCAAAGAGATTGAGATGGAAGCTGATTCTTTTTTAAGCTGATGCAGCACCTTATCCTCTTGTCCCTGTCATAGGGCAGGGGGAAGACCAAGGGACCAATCGGGGCTTGTTAGATTGTGTCAAAACCAAAAGTCCTTTTAGCACTGTGTCCCCACATGGCTGAAAACAGCCAGAGAGTTCATCATCTTTAACATACCCAAATACTGAGTCATGCATGTGGTTGACTGGAAGTCAACTGATAACCCATAATTGCTAATACCTCCCAAATGATCTGATACAGTATTTACTTTGTGCATATTTTGAATATATTTATTTATGTAGGTACATATTGTTTCCCTCAATAGAATATAAGCTTGGTGAGAGCAGAGACTACTTCAGTTTTGTCTTTGTATTCTCTAGCACCTAGCACAATACCTGGTATGTAGTAGTAGCTTTAAAAATGCCTGTTACCTGAGCATGATGGAGCACAGCTGCAGTCCTTGCTCCTGAGGGAAGCTTAGACTGGTGGAATTCTGAGTTGCAGTTGGACTAAGTGCATCTGGGCATCTACACTAAGTCTAACATTAATATGATGTGCTCCTGGGAGTGGAAGATCACTAAGCTGTCTAAAGAGGGACAAACTGGCCCAGGTCAGAAAAAAAGGGCAGGTTAAAGCTTCTGTAGCAATCAGCATTAGCATCAGCTGCTGCACTGCTAATCTGGGCAAGAGAGGGAGAAAGGAAAAAAGAAAAAAAAGAGCTTGTTGGTAGCTTGCTCCATTGATGTGGTAAGAGCAACATCGGCTTGAGAGACAAGTGACCTCTATTGTAGACCTGCGCAGGTCTGACTATGTCATTCCCCTACTCCAGAAGCTTCAGTGGCTCCCTATTATCTCTAGGATAAAGTATAACCTCCTTGCCTTGGTATTTAAAACCTCTTACAATCTGGTTCCAACCTGTCTTTGCAGACTGACCACACATTATTCCTTGTCATATATTTCAGCCAAAGTGGTCTATTTGCTGTTCCACATACACAACATTCTATCTCTACATCTTTGCTTATGGGCTGACCACCTTGGAGAGCTCCTTCCTCCTTACCTTTACCTTGTAGAATCCCCAGCTTCCTTCACACACCTAGAAAATAACAGGATTCGAACCCAAGTCCTTGACTCCGAGTCTAATCATTTATCCATTATTATTATATTTCTTCTTGTGAAACTATCAGATGTGATGTGAAGAGTCTCTTAGTCTTACAAGCAATGGTTAATTTACGCTGGAGATTGATGATGAAGCATGCTTACAGTGATATGCTAATAAATGTTTAACAACCAATTGTCTTGGGGGGGGATGTACCCACAAAAACACTTTTACATTTAATCTGCATCATTGACATTTTGCCCATCACCTTCTTAAGTCTAGAAATCAACAAAACAATAAATCAAGCCCATATTGGTAGCATTTGATGATTTCCAAGGCATGAATGCTTACACTAAAAATTTAACAATTGGCCCTGAAGAGTCAATTCAGTCTGGTTCCAGCTTGCCTGGGCATGATTCTCACCTCTTGATAGAGAAGTGATGAACCTGAGGTGTAGAATGAGACATCATTTTTCAAACATGGTTAAAAATAGTAATTCAGGGGGTGGCTAGGTGGCACAGTGAATAAAGCACCTGCCCTGGAGTCAGGAGGACCTGAGTTCAAATCCAGATTCAAACACTTAACACGTACTAGCTGTATGACCTTGGGCAAGTCACTTAACTCCTATTGCTCTGCCCTCCCCCCTCCAAAAAAGCAAGAAAACAATTTTAAAAATTAAAAAAATAAAAATAGTAATTCATTTCACTTCACTATACTTATTCTTAATAAAGGAGGACATCTGCTAGGGAAGGATAAGTTAGTAGGAAGTGTTAGAGATGTCAAAGAAAATATTAAGAAAGCAAAAAAATACACCTTAAAACAAACAAAACCAAAAAATTCAGAGGAGGCACTAATAGCAATTTTGTTGCCATCTCGTTATTTTAAAACATGCTTTTAAAAAGCAAACTGTACATAATACAAGTTCACAGTTTCACATATGATTCACTTTTTTGCTCCTCTTTGGAATGTTTCTATTTGTTGATCACTGTTAAGTTCATAATAAAAAAGAACACTTTTTAAAATGAAAGGTGTTGAATCTCTAAGGTCCTTTCCACCTCTGGCATTTTGTTTTTTTTTATTTTTTGGAGGGGGGGAAGGCAGGGCAATGGGGATTATGTGACTTGCCCAAGATCACACAGCTAGTTAGTGTCAAGTGTCTGAGGCTGGATTTGACCTCAGGTCCTCCTGACTCCAGGGCTGGTGCTGTCTTCACTGAATCACTTAGTTGCCCTGAGTTCTGACATTTTACTGCAAGACCATGAACCTCTGGGTCTCTTTTTCCCCTTTGGCATTATAGCTGGTTCCTTTCCAGGGGCAGATGGTAGAAAATGTGGTGTATTTCTCTGAAAGAGCATGAAACATTGGAAAGAGTGTAGGTAAATCCAGATGCAAACATGCTATTCACCCGTATGTATAACCAAACACAATTATACACACAAACACCCCCATGAAGCACACCCACATTCATCCATGCATACACACACACACATACACACACACACACACAAAATCATCTTTGTTCTTTTCTTCATCAGAGTCTCTGTCACTCATCTCCTCCCTGCTCTGGGCATGAAGTTGGCACAGAGCAAAAAAGGGACCAAGGATTTATCTGGACCCACTGAAAGCATTTTTGCATCTCGATGCCACAGTATCTGTTTGGGAAGCAAGGGCCTGATGGATGTCTCTGCTGGACAGCTCTTTTTCTTTTCAACAAGGCTCCCACAGACTGGAATGGGTTGGCACTGAATTTCACAGGGTGGCTGCACAACAGATGTTAGCCAGATGGCTTTGTTTGGCAGCCAGGAAGAATGGAATGCTGGTGGTAGGGAACAGAGGGTAGGGGCAAAGGCCACCTCCTGTTACAAGATTTTTTTCTTCCTCCTCTCTGCCACCAGATTAACCATTACTCTAATCTAACCATGGTTTGTAAGACTAAGAGACTCCTCAGATCACATCTGGTGGTTTCACAAGAGGAGATGAAATAATAGTAGATATGATTAGACTTGGAGTCAGAGGACTTGAGTTTGAATCCTGACTGTTATTTACTAGGTGTGTCACTTCATTTATTTTGGGGTTCAATTTCCTCATTTGTAAACTTAAGGTAGCAGACTTAGTGTGAGTCAGCCAATAAACATTTGTTAAGGTGCATACTATATGCCAAGCCTTGTACTAAGCTCTGGGGATACAAAGAAAGGTAAGAGGAAGTTCTCCTAGAGGATATCATAGAATCACAGAAATTCACTGTTGCATTACATCAGAAATCACTCGGTACAAGTCTTATTTGATTAGGAATCTCTACAACATAGAATTGTAGAGCTCATGGAATCATAGACATAGCCTTGGAAGAGACCTCAGAGGCAATCCATTTCAATCTCTTCATTTTAGAGATGGGAAAAGTGAGGCCCAGGGAGTCCATGGCCAGACAGGCAGCAAACATCAGAGGCAGGATTTGAACTCAGGTCCTCTGACTCCAGAGTCATTACTCTAGCCTTCAGAAGTTATCTACTTCTAGATGAGTTTGAATCTCTTTACTAGTGGTCCTACAGTCTCTGCCAAAAGACCTATCAAAATAGTCACTTTCATTTTTGGACAGTCCTAATTATATTGTGTATGGGGCAGCTAGGTGGTTCAGTGGATAGACAATTGGGCCTGGAGTCAGGAAGATCTGAGTTCAAATATGGCCTTGGACACTTACTAGCTGGGTGACCCTGGGTTACTTAACCCCTATGTGCCTCAGTTCCTCATCTTTAAAATGGAGACACGCTGGAGAAGGAAATGGCGAACCACTCCAGTGTCTTTGCCAAGAAAACCTCCATGGGGTCATGTAGAGTCAGATATGATTGAACAACACCAACAGATTATTGTGAAGTTCTTTATAGTTACCTAAAGTCTGTCTCCATGGAATTTCTACTCATTATTTCTAGTCCAGCTCTCTCAGGTCAAGTGGATAAAGTCTAATTTCCTTGTAATTGCAGCAAATGCTTGAACACTACTCTCAGGTATCCTGTCAAGGATGTTATCTCTTCTCTAGTCTAAAACATCCCCAGCAGCTTTTGCTGATCTTCCTATGATACAAGCTCTGGTTCTGTCTTCCTAGCTGCTCTCAGGATGTGTTTCAGGTTGTCATTGAGTCTTTCAAAATGTGATAACTAAATAGAATATCTGGGTTTTGAGCATGCCTAATTTATTTAACGTGGAGCTCTCTGCAACTCCTACCAGGTGGGTGGCGGTAGCCTCCTTGATTGTCTCTCTGTGTCTTTTAAAGTAGCGCCCCCAGACTGTTTACTCTCTCCACCTTCTTTTTCAGCTGTGTTCCTGGTTGCTGTGCCCAGAGTGGACGCGGACAGCATTAACTGAACCAGTGACCTCGGCTCCCAGAAATGGGACTGGAGGGCTTTGTTTCTGCTTTGTGCTCTTTGTCCTCAGTTTCAGATGCTGGAGGTGATCCCTGCTGTATCAGGAGTTCCAGCCATGGAGCCAGGATTACAAACCACATGGTACAGCAGCCAGCCATCCCAGCATGGAAGCCCTGAGAAGCCCTGGGACTCAAGACCCAGAGGGAGTTTTAGACTTGGAGCTGGGACTATGTCCTATGGGGTCTGAGCTAAACTAAGAACCTAATCCCCATTCCCTCCCTAGAGATTGAGGTGGAGCACTGGGGATGGGGGCAGGGAGGAATTATGCCTCTCACGTGTTGGGGGAACATACTTGTATATTTGTGATTATCTTTTGAATTAAATGTTCCTTTTTATAAAAGCTCTGCTGTGTTGCAATAATATCCCAGATGTGTATAGGCCGGAATAAAGAACAAGGGCACTACATAGAACCTTCTAGACACTATGCCCCACTGAAGCAGCCTAAGATTGTGTCACCTGCCTCATAGGAAGCTCTTAATAAAGGCTGCCTGCCTGCCTGCCCCCTGTGCAATGCCCCTCTAAATGAGTACTTATATTTGTGAAATGATGTGCCTGCTGATAAAATTATTTTAGTAAGTTCATTTTGCACTTAACATTCCGTACACCAAAATTTTGTTTTTCTGGTTTGGAGCAGATGGGAGCCTCAGCCTCTGATCTCTCCAGTGTTATCTACTAATTAACCACAATGGCATGATGGATGATGATGAAACTTTACATTCGTTTTGTGCTTAATAATTGACAAAGAGCTTTCTCATGTATTATTTTATCTGGCTCTTACAGCATTTTGAGATAGGTGAGAGTGGGTAGTATTAGATCAATTTAACTGATAAGGAAAGTAAAGACCCATGGTCACACTGAGCCAGGACTTATGAAAGTGACCTTAGAGATCAACTATTCCAACCCCCTTATTGGAGTGCAGTAGGACCATAGATCTATAGGAGGAAGGAACCTCAGAGGTCATTTAGTTCCACTCTCATTTTACAGATGAGGAAACTAAGGCCCAGGGAAGGTAGGAAGATAAGTGACTGACTTGCCCATGTTCATCAATTGGTTAAGTATCAGAGATGGGATTTGAACCTAGAGACAGAGCTCTTCCTGATTTTTATAGGCAAGTTAAATAATTGGACCAAGTTAAAAAGGTAGTCAGTGATTTGAACTTAACCCTCCAAACTTCCAACCCCAGTGTCTTTTCTACTATACTATTTTGCCTTAGACGGGCTTTCAAATGACAGGTAGAGTTTCTCAGTCACAGGCTAGTTCTCCCACTTGCCATCCCTCTACCTCTAGTTTTAATGCCAATGTTTTTCTAAAAAGTTTCAGTTCTTTTATTCCAGACAGCTGTGACCATATTTTCAAAGGCTTGCTTTTCAACATGGGCCTTTGATGCTGCAGTGTTCTCCAGAATGAGATCATTCCAGATGTGATCCCATGAATGTGGCAGTGCTGGGGAGTGTCAGAGGAGCTATGCAGCTGCTCAGGCCTTTCTGTCCATGCCTGCCAAACTTCAAAGCTGAGAGTCAATAGAGGAAACTGGTGGTCCAAACCATCAAGAAGAAGGAGTTGCAAGGCCACTTTTAGTTATGCCAAAGAGAAAACAGTGAAGTTATAATTTAGCCCCATTGAAGTTAGTTTAAGCTCATGAAATGAGATGCTCAAAAATCATTCCTTCCTTGTGCTTCATGTGGGAGTCTAGGACATCTTTTGGACCAAAAATGGTTTAGGAACCTAATAGTAGATTTGTATAGCATTTTTTACTGTTCGAAGACCTTTCATAGGTTTATATCCAATTTCCACGAGTGTGCTAGCACACTCTAGGGGGCATTATTATCATCCCCCTATCCCTTTTCCACTTGCTGCTCTGGACTTGGTAAGCAAATCAACACAGGTAGATCCAGAATAATGCAAATAATGAATCTCCTGTAACATTATTTAAATGTTTTTAGTTTTTTTGAATATTTTCATTAGGATGGAACAAATTACCATATTTTACATAATTAAAACTTCAAACAGTGAGAATTCAGATATGTGCAATGGTATCTGGCAGTACCACTTTTGTTTTTGGAAAGAGCATCTCAACAATTGCCGTATAGATCAACTCACCATTCTTGTGACTCTCTGGATTGGAACTTTTTTCCCTGCACCCACACCCCTATATGTATTGCCTCCCCCTACTAAAGTAGAAGAAAACTCCTTGGACTCCTGTGTTTGTGGTTACTTTTGTATTTGGATTCCCAGCATTGGCATTAGTACCTGGCATATAATAAATGCATTCATTTTCATCGATCTATCTATTTATCTATCGTCTATCTATCTATCTATCTATCTATCTATCATTCATGCATTCATTCATTTCTTTTATAAGAAATCCAGCCTTTAGATATCTAAACTCAGAGAAAGATCTAGAAAGACTATAGTTTAAATGGAGACTGAAGCAAAACATGCTATCGTTCTCTTTCATGTCTGGTTTTGCTTTTTTTTTTCTTTTCCAAGTGATCACTCATTGGTTACAACCCTTCTGTATAACCAAACTATTGTACAATGTGAAAGTATTTGCAGATCCTGTACATGATTGCACGCCACCATGGGGGGGGGAGGGAAGGGAGGGGAGAAAATCTGAAACTCAAGGGATTGTGGAACTGAATCTTGTAAATTAAAAGTAAATAAGCAAGTCATTTAAAAGTAAAAAAAAAAGAAATCCAGCCTTTGCTTGAAGGCTGACAATGAAGGAGAAATGCATTATTTTCTTAGTTGGTCTACGTTTGGATAGTTTCTAATTGTTAGGATGATTTTCTTACATTCAGCTTGCAAAAGAAATCAGGGCAAGTATTCATCCCCATTTTACAGATAAGAGGAACTGAGCTTATGACACACTTATGACATACGTGACAGGTAAAATCTGAAACAACTAAGGAAACAACAGTTCAAGTTTCTGAGCACATTATGTATTAAGCCATGCATGCCAACTGCTAACAAATTGGGACCAGGGCCCCTCAGCTTGACACCGGATCCTGAATACACGGGGGATCAGATTTTTATGCGTTAAAAGAAAATAATTAAAGAGATATAAACCAAGATACAAGATTAGGTAATCTGATTTCTAATTGGAGGAAAGGTTAGGAGTTTCCGAGTTGGGAGGGAGAGTAAACAGGTACAATTCCCCGAAATCAGAAAAAGAGGTGTCCCACTTTCCCCAAGTGTCTGTTTTCAATCAAAGGAACAAGGACACAGTAACTGATTGACCAGTCTGGGGGTCTGTTACGTATAATTGTGAGAAAACCCCTTGCATCAATCTTCAGATCTGACTGGATTTTGAGTCAGCATAACCTGTTGTTGGGTTTGTCCTTCATTTTCAAAGAGGACCATGGATGTTGACTTTGCAGTTGACTTTGAGTGAGGGAGAGCTGTGCAAAGTCACCAGCCTCACTTTCTCCTCCAGAGCCAAATTTTGTAACTTATCATCGTATGTGTTGTTGTTCAGATGTTTCAGGTGTGACCCCATTCAGAGTTTTCTTGGCAAAGACACTGGAGTGGTTTGCCATTTACTTCCCCAGCTCATTTTATAGATTAAGAAACAGGGAATCAGGATTAAATGACTTGTCCGGGGTCACACAGCTATTGTCTGAGGCCAGATTAAAACTCACAAAGATAAGTCTTCCTGACTCCAGACCTGGTACTCTATCCACTGTGCCACCTCACTGCCCTAAGCTTACTGTGTATTTCCCTCCAATAAAGTTTGCTTATAGATTTTATCATGCTGTGGGTGTAACCAAGGATTCTCAAAACCTATGCCAGTGAAGCAGGAACTCTGGCAAGTCTTACCATGCTGGGAGGTCTTTGAATACTGGCTTGGTGACTGACTCTGTATCTGTTTTTCAAGGACCACCTACCTGGCTAAGTCTAGAGAATCTCACTGGGTCAGTTGAATGGAAGAACATGATTTGTTTTGCCATAGCAATCTTGAAGATCATTAACTAGATAATGAGTTCTTGTTAACTGATTATTTTCCATCTTCTAAAAAAATATACATATCTATTCCTTTTAGAAAATTACATATAGACTGTGTTGGTCACATAGGTTATGTGTTATGTCCACATAGGTTTGTTTAAATGTGGTCAGCAGGGGGCATGATTATCTTAGAATTTCACCCACTCCTCTCAGAGAGACTAATTTCTCCCTGGAGAGGAACAGATGGGGCTCTTGGGCTGGCCTCTCTGCTCTCTAGAGGGAGGGAATACTAGACTAGAATTATATCTATCTGTGCCCCTAAACAGTTAGTCTAGGGGAAATAATTTTGTTCTTAGGGTCAAGCTGCTTTCCTGGTTGCTATCCCTTAAAAGAAAGACACAGCTTAAATCCCAAGGCTCGGTCCCTTCCCACCAAATGCTAGTTACGCACACAAATAGTGATGAGTACACAAACAGAAATCAGGGCAAGTTTTACAGATTAGGATATACCAGAAAACTCATAGATTGAATTAACTCTCCTATTGCTAGTGAGCTATCTCAGCTCCACCAAGACAGAATCTTTGATCTCACCCAAGAGGAAATTCCATACCAGAGGCACATCTGGTAGTGGTTTGAGTGATGAATTATAATGGGGAGGCCTTTCAAGGCAGTTACTGCAGAAGTTCAGGTGTCTGATAATGTCTATATTAGTGATGAGACAGCAAGAACAGAAAGGGAATGGATTCAAGTGATGTTTCACATGTTGCATTGGCACCACTTCATAAATGATTGGGTATTAAGAGGTGAGGGAGAAGATGAAGGATATGCCTGGGGTTTCACAAATGGGAAAGCAGCTGACAGAAATGTTAAGTCTAAAGGAGGAACAGGGAAGTTTAGAGGGAAATATAACAAGAATTGTTCTGAACATATTGAATTTGAGACGCTGATGGTACATGCAAGTACATATATCCTGGAGGCAAAGTTGTGTGCAGCATATTTTGTTATACACAAGGAACTTTATTTTTTAAGGTAAACATTTATTGAATACTTAAATCATAAGGGCATTCTTATTCATCAGACTAAAGAAACTGAAACTTACCTACATTTAACAAACTTCATTTTTAAACAGGAGCCAACACACACACACACACACACACACACACACACACACACACACACACACACACACACACACACGAGAAACATTAGGGTGTGTCAAGCTATTTGCAGCCATGCCTAAGCCTGTAGTAATTGAAGATCAAAATTTGGAATTTATAAACTAGGTTAGAACTAAAGATATAGATTTGGTCCAAGTATCGGAAATTTCTATTCCAATCTATTATTATATCAATCTGATGCCTTTCAGAATTCATTTTGGTTACTTTATAACCATGATTCATATCTGAGCTGTTATCATTTTCCATTTAACTCAGAATTTGGTTGTTTAGAAAAGTGGCTGTTATTAAAAATTCCACGTGCTCATATTAAGGTTTCTGAAAAACTTTTTTGTCCCATCTCTGTTCAACTTTTTGTTTACTTGAACTTTTGCTGCTATTGTCTCTATTAGGCTGCTAGTTGAGGCTTGGGGGCTCTCATGATTTCAAAAGGGCAGTTCCAAAGGGGTCATTCAAATTTACATGCTGGCTATCCTCAGGGCTCTTTGAGGTTATCTGTTTCACAACAGGCTTTACCTTTTTAGCATATTTTCCAAGACTGACACCTGCTGGATAAGAAGGTTAGGTGCAACTGATTTCTGAGTCTAATGAAATTTAATTCATGGGATCATAGGTTTGAAATTAATAGCGATCTTAGGAGTCATCTAGTCCAACTCTCTCATTTTGTAGATGAGGAAACCAAAATTCAGAGAAGTTAAATGAATCAATGATTAACATATAATTTAGCTCATTGCCAATTAAAATTTATTGACTAAAAATTACCACACATACTTAAGAGAATAAAAGATTTTTAAAGCTCAGTCTGAAGCCCAAAATGGTATATTGGAAAGAGAATCAGATTTGGGGTAAGAAGAGCTGTGCACAAAATCCAGTTCTGTTACTTAAAACTTGTGTGACCTAAGGCAAATCACAGCCTCTCTAGATGTCATTTTCCTTGAAGAAGTTTGGACAAGATGATCTCTCATTCCTATATTCTTCCAGCTCTAAATTCTATGATTGTTTAACTGAGGGTCTGCCTCTTCAAGAAAAGTGAATAGAGTGTCAGGGCAATGTTCTTCAGAGGACACAGCCTTTACTTACCAAAAATCCTGCCATCAGGAAAGTCAGTAACTACCTTTACTATTGTAACTTAATTATCAGATTCATCAATTAACAAGCATTTCTTGAGTGCCAGATTCTTGTTGGTTTCTACATAAAAGGTGACCTCTACACTAAAATCTAAATTTAAAATACCAGATAAAAAGAATTCTAAAAAAATAAAGTCAAGGTCATAAAACAAAGTTCTTTTTGGACAAAGAAATAACCAAATTCACAATACATATTTATTTGTGTCATTACAGGTTAGTGGACTTAGGTACACCGTTAGTGGAACTGTGAATTGGTCTAAACATTCTGGAAAAATATTTTAGACTTAAACTGTTCACAACCTTTGACCCAGAGGTTCCACTACTTGGCATATACCCCAAGGAAGAGATAAAAGGTCTCATATATCCAAATATTCCCAGCAATACTTTTAGCATTAACAAAAAACCAGAAGCAAAGTAGGTATCCTTCAATTTGGGAATGACTGGACAAATTGTGATATGAATGTAATAGAATATTATTACATCAAAAGACATGATGAATTTAGATAAACATGGGAAGATTTGTATAAGCTGACGTTGAGTAAAATAAATAAGACAAAAAGAACTATCACACTGTGACTATATGATAACGTAAATTAAAAAAAAAAGGAAGCTGAATTTTAAGTAACTGCAATGAAAAAATCCTTGTCCCAGAGAACTGATAATGAAACATACTTCTTTTCTTTCAGCAGAGCAGTGGGGAGCCTATGAGGACACAAATTTTCATTCATTTATATGTGATCATTGTATTGTTGTTTTGGCTTAACTTTATTTTTTTCTGTAATAGAGAACGGTTCAGTACTGGAGTGGAAAGAGATTCTACCTGGAAATGCTGTGTGATAAAAACAAAAAGGCATCAATAAAATTTATTTTCTAAAGGTCTAAGCTTAGGGCCTGGGAAAGGACACTTGGGCCCAGCAAAGGCAGTAGTATAACAGGAAAAGCATTGGATCTGGAACTTAAAAGACCAAAGTTTGAGCTTCAGTTCTGTAATTTACTAGCTGTGTGACCATGGTTAAGTCACTAAACCTTTCTGAGCTTCAACTTCCTTCTCTATAAAACGGATAGGGAATTGCTCTAGATGATCTCTCGGGTTTTTTTCAGTTCTAAATCTGATGCTGCTCCACACAATGACCAACTACAATTCCAAAAGACTCATGATGAAACAAGCTATACACCTTAAGACAGAGAACCGATGAACTCAAAGACTAGGGAGAAACATTTTCTCTTTCTTTTTGGGCATGGCTAATGCAGGAATTTATTTTGCTTGATATACTTATTTGTAACAAGTTTTTCTTGTCTTCTCTACGGGAGGAGCAGGGGGTAGTAGGAGAGAAAGACAAAGAATTCAGAACTGAAAATAACATTTAATATTTATGAAGCCTTTAAAATAAATACTAAACCTCCAAAAAATCATATGATGACTTCTCAAAATTAATTGTTGAAAACAGCTTGCAGTGAATGAATGAAAAGTTCTAGCAAATATCTCCAGAATACACTGCTTGCTGGTTTTTCCCCCTACAGCAGAAAGCAATAAACTGATGAAAGAGTTCCAGAAATTTATTTAAAAGACAGTAAGAAAAACAAATGAGGATTTTTTTTTATCTTTGTTAATCAAAAGACAAAAAAAGAACATATACAAGTGGGGTATCCTGAATCTCCTTCTAAGTCATGTCACTGCTGTCCAAGGAAAGAAGCCATGGGGTCATCCGGCCTCTGGCGCTTCATCCTGTATGCTTCCATTTCCTCTTCTGTAGGCTCTCGGGCTTCATATATGCTATTGTAGGGCCTCTTCCTCTCATCTAGGTGCATGATCTCCTTGACATGGAGGAGGCGGGCCTCCTCAGCATTTAGTGCCTAAATGGAAAAATAGAGAAATGAATTCTGGCACTTTCAGCACGAGTCTACTTGCCCAATACTGGCAGGGCAGAATGGATGCAGCCCTGGGCACTGTGACATCAGAAATCACTCAGCTGATAGATCTGAAGTTCTTCAAATAATAACTGGAACCAACTGTTATTCAGCTTGCCACACTTTGTAAAAGCCAATTGTCATTATAAATTTTTCCATCTGTTTCAGCTATTTTAGTCAATTTTAATGCATTTTTACTAAACAACAAAGACTGGACAGAATTTGTTTTTTTGCTATGTTTTCCTAGGCTTGGCTTCAGGTGGAGATTTAAGTCCTTCAGTTTAAGGTCAATGAGTTGGATTTTTTTAGACAGCTTAGAGACAATGAGCAAATTTCATTTGCAAACATTCTAAAATTTCCGAGGTAAGGCCTTTACAAAAAGCACATTCCTTAGGAATGAAGTTCAGGAGATGCTTCAAGGGCAGTTATGTTAAGGTCATTAAGTACCTTTTTCAGTTTTTCATGTTTCTTCTTTTCTTCACCCTCACTGTCAGAACTACTTTTCCTGTGTTTCTTCTTCTTTTTCTTCTTCTTCTCCTCTTTCTGTTTCTCTTGGTGAAGCTTCAAGGAAGGATTAAGATGTAGGATTAATAGTATATTTAAAAAAGTACATGATGAAGTCAAGTGACCTTGTTTTGAATCTAGCTGGGCAGTTCCTTAACCTTTTATGAGCCCCAATTTCTTTATCGATAAAATAGTAATAATACTTGTATGAATTACTGCACAGTGAGGAAAGTGCTTTGTAAATGATAAAATGCTATATAAATGTGAACTGTTATTAATATGCTCATGAGTGTAAAATGTCTACTTCTACAATTTATTTATAGACTGTAAAGACCACTGGTAACCTGTAACATGAACAGGGTCATGGCCTACCTCCATTAGAGTTTTTGGTCTGCTTGTTTGCTCTTCTCCCTCAGCACCATCAGGAATATATTCATCTGCATTCTGTTTAATTAAAAAGGGAAAGAAATTGAATTCAACTGGTGTATCATAATGAACAAATATCATGAGAAAAGGTACTATTCACATCACATTCACCTAAGAAGGGAGTATTTTTGACATGTTTGACTTAAAACTATGCTACAGTGGAACAAGCCGTGGGAGAACATGTGTTACAGAAGAGGTGGGAAATTCATGCCTACAAAACTCTTGAAAGTGACTGGAACTAAGTTAAAATATAATTGGAAAATTTTTAACAAAATAAAAACAATGTAACACAGAAAATGTTAGTTTGTGGTTTTCTAAGTCTATATACAGCCCACAGGGATCCAGATCTTTCTATTTAAGCTTGGTCCCTCTGTGCTATCCCTGCCTCCTGCATATTTTACCTTGGCAAGTTGTAAATATCCTGAGCTTCACAGCTGTAAAGTATGGATACTAACACTCATATGAACATGTTTTATAATAACAAAATATTAACCATACCATTACAATCTTAACTAATTATATAACTGTTCCTCAGATCAGGATAGGGGGACTGGACCTGTGATCTCAGCAGTACTGAGAACTACTAGGTGAGAAAATGCCTTCCATCAGTTCAAGTTGGCATAGTCTCTCCAACTTAATAGCCCTTGAGAGTTGCCTGGGGGCAACTGAGAGGTTAAATGACTTGCCCAGGCTCACACAACCAGGATGTTTCAGAGGCAGGATCTGAACCATATTCTCTGCTTCAGACTTGGCTCTCTTATCTACTAATACTAACCTGAATCTTTTTTAAGATCAAAAGGTAAGAGTTTTTTGAAAAATTCTAGAAAACGTAAAGACAGGTGGTAAGATGAACAAGTGATCCTAATGCTTAATAGTAATCAATCTGTAGTGTTTCTAGAAAAAGGGATACTCACAGCAATTTCTTTCCCAGCTTCTCCAGTACAGTAGGAAAACTTGACAAAAGAGTGACAGCACTTGTACCCCCATCTACCTTCTTTCCAATAGGAACCCCAGATATGCTGTAGATGAGAAAGACATGATTGAAAAATAGAATATATGCTACTTTAAAATATCCTGGTTAGATTCAAGAATGTATATAAAGCCTCCAGAACAGTTCAGTGAGAGGGACAGAGGAAGCAGATGAGGGCTAGAGATCTTTTGCATAGATTTTACTGTTTACTTTTTAAAGTGTGATGTTTCTGTAACATGTTCAAAGACAACCAAATAAAACTTCATTAACTTGGGCTAGACTAAAGTTAACTTCTGTTTAGCAAACTGTTTCTATACCAACAGGAAAATTAATAATATAATCAAGATTTTACTGATTATTTGAAATAGCACAAGTTTTGAAAATATTGTCAAATACTTAGGAAGCATTCATTCTAACTTCTATGAATCTTAGTTTCTTCATCTATTAAATGGGGATATTAATGCCTGGCCTATATACTTCACAGGGTTGGGAAGATAAAAGACAACAATGGATGTGAAAATGCTTTGAAAAAACGAAGTCTTCTACAAATGTAACTCGCAATTTAGCAACCCCATTCTTCTATTGCAATGGATATTTCCAATGGCATTGATATAATAATCACTGCCAAATCCAATGATTCTTTTTGTCCTTTCTACAGCATCTGATATTATTGGACCACCTCCTCTTTCTCTATGCCCTCTCTTCCCTAACCTTCTGTGACTATATTCTCATGCTGTTTTTCTCTCTTCTTCTGCACTGACCTCCTATACCTATTGCTTTCTACTTCCTCCTAAATGTGGGTGTCCCTCAAGGTTCTGTTACTAGCCCTCTTTTCTACTCTCTAGATGACTTCATCCACTTCCGTAGTTTCATGATCAGTTCTATGCATATGACTCCCATGGAATCACAGTCTCAGAGGTCACATCTACTAGCCTAACCCATATCTGAAAAGGAAAACTCTATTCTGCCATGTGGTCACCAAATCTTTACTTAAAAATGTCCAATGAAGGGGAAACCCACTCAGGTAGTTAATTTTTTGACAATGTTCTTCATTAGGAAGTTCTTCCTTATATCAAAGCAAAATCTGCTTCTCAGAAACTTTGTGCATTTTGTGTAGCTCTACCCTCTGGAGCCAAGCAAATAAATCTAATCTCTCATCTATGTGATAGCCTTTCTAATCCTTGAACATGTCAATTATGTTCCCCAAACTTCCTGTCAGTTCCCACTCAAACCACCTTTTTTTCAGGTCCCATCTATCTCTAGACCAGTGGTTCTCAACCTTACTAATGCCGCAACCCTTTAATACAGTTCCTCATGTGGTGACCCCCAACCATAAAATTATTTTTGTTGCTACTTCATAACTGTAATTTTGCTACTGTTATGAATCTATCTGATATGCAGGATGTATTTTCATTGTTACAAATTGAATATAACCCACGGGTTAACTGCTGCTCTAGACTATTAGAATAGATTTCTAACTGGTCTTCTTGCCTCTTGTACATCCCCTTTCTAATCCATCCTTCATACTGCTACCAAATTACCTTCCTAATGTATCACTTTGATCACGTCACTCCTCTACTCTTACTCAAAGACCTTCCCTGGCTCCCTATTTTTAAAAATTGATTTGTTTATTTACTTTTAGTTTATAAGATTCAGTTCCAGAATCCCTTGAGTTTCAAATTTTCTCCCCTTCCTCCCCCCCACTCCCATGGCGGCATGCAATCAAGTATAGGATCTGCAAATATTTTCACATTGGACATAAGTCTGGTTGTATAGAAGGGTTGTAACCGATGGAGTGAACAATGGCAAAAAGGAAACGAAACCAAACATGGAAAAGAACGATATCAGGTAGATTGCTTCAGTCTCCATTTAAACTCTGTTCTTTCTAGATCTTTCTCTGAATGTAGGTATCTCCTTCCATCCTGAGACTTGTAGAGTTGTCTTATAACTGTGCATTGCTGAGAAGAGTCCAGTTTTTCAAAGCTGGTCGTCACACATACGATGTGTCTGTGATTGTGTACAGATTTTTCCTGGTTCTGCTCTTCTTACTTAGTGGCTCCCCATTTTTTAGAAAGGATACTAACAAAAGGAGCTTTACATGTGTTATCTTAGTGGACCTTCACAACAACCTTGTGCAGTAGGAATTATTATTATCTCTACTTTATAGAAGAGAAAACTTGCCCAGGATTGGTCACACAGTTAGGAAGTATACACAGCAGGATTTGAACTTAGGTCTTCCGGACTCCAGGTCCAGAGCTCTATCCAATATGACACGTGGCTACCTCTTTTATGAATTTAGATTTTACAAACTTAGGTTATCTAATCTCAACTGAGACTTCACTATAATAAAACAATCCTTTCACTCCTCTCTAAATGATTCTCTATCCTATTCCCCACAGAAGGTTATTTCAAAACCTTTGAAGTCACAAGCTACTCACCCTATCCTCTTCTCCCTAGCTCAGGATCACACCTCACACCCTAAGAAAAAAAACTGTTCTCCATGGGCTCCTTCTTCTCACCTTTTCCACATCTCAAACCCTCTTGATAATTATCCTTTATTCTCTCCTCCTTTACTCTAGTTTCTGAAGAGGTGATCTTTCTCCTCCACAAAGTTAACTCTTCTATATATACCTTTGATTCTTCTTCCTTCCATCTTCTGAATATTGTTCCCACAAGCATCCCTTTTATCTTTCTAATTATCTATCTCTCCCTATATACTGGTTCCTTATTTGCTTACTCAACCCCATCATCCGTCACTTTGAGCTACCATCTACCTTTCCTCCCTTTGACAGATGAACTAGAAAACGTTGTCAACATCAGCTGCTCCCACTCTCATTCTCTACTCAACTCTTTGCCATTTGGCTTCTGACCTCATCATTCAATTGAAATTGCTCTTTCCAAGGTTATCAGTGTTCTCTAACCATAAAATTGGATGGCCTTTTCTCAACGAACATCTTTCTTGTCCACTCTGAAGCATGACACTGCGTCATTCTCTCTGCTTCAATGCTTTCTCCTCTTTGGGTTTTTGTGACAATGCCTTTCTTGGTTTTCCTGTATGTCTGACTACTCCTTCTGTCTCCTTTGGTACATCATCATCCATATCATGCCCTCTAATAGGATGTACCTCCATACTCTGTGCTGGATCCTCTTCTATTCTCTCTTTATACTCTTAATAGATGACCTCATCAATTACCCTTGGGTTTACTTATCATCTAGATGACTCCCTGATCTATGTATCTAGCCCCAGCCTATCTCCTAGGTCCAATTGTACATATCTAACTACCTACTTACTGGTTATTTCAAACTTGATGTCCTATAAACATCTCAAACGTGACAGGTCTGAAACTGACCTCATTACCTTTCTCTCTAAACCCACGCCTATTCTAGACTCCCTGGCCATGAGACCACCATGCTGCAAATCTCCTGGGTTCTAAACTCCAATATTATCCTTGAGTCCTTATTCTTCCACACCCTACATATTCAATTAGTAGCCAAATATTTTAATTACTACCTCCACGGTATCTCTTTCACCTGTCCCCTTTTCTCTATCTACTACCTTAGTGCCCCTAATCCTTTTTGCTGAGACTATTACAAGAATCTCTTAATTGGTCTCCCTGCCTCAAGCCTCTCTCCTCTACGACCAAACATCCTCCCAAGTTGTCAAAGTAAGTTTTTACTAAAGCACAGATCTAACTACATCATTACCATAACTCACTCAAAACGGCTTCCTACTGCCTCCACGATCAAATATAAGTTCCTTTGTTTAGTTTAGTTTTTAAAGTGTTTTAACACCTGGCCCCAACCTTATTATACATTATTCTCCTTCCCACACAGCCCAGGCAAACTGCCCAATTTGCTGTTCCTAACACATAACGTTCCATCTCCTGTCTTTGCACCGGCATCCCCCATGCCTGGAATATACTTCCATATTATCTCCACCTCTTATTTCCTTTGGCTCAAGTGCTATCTTCTACAACAAGTTTTTCCTTATGTCTATAGCTAGCAAAATGTTGGTAAAGTGACAGTGTGATGGGGATCTTAGGGCTGGCAAAACAGAAAGAGAAGTAAGGATCCAAGTGTGGTATCACAATTAACATGCTGGGTAAGATAGTCTCAATGTGCCAATCTCTAATATGGGTTAATGAGCTTCTCAAAAAGACAACTGCTACCTTACCATTATAGACACATTAATTAAAATAGACAAATATGAAAACAACATAAAGCAACAGCACAAAGCAGTTCTGATCTTCTGAGCTTACTGTATGATTATTGATCTTGACATCCTCCTCATACTTGGAGCAGGCAATAGCTCGTTCTTGTCCTTTGATGACTGTTCCATGTCTTGAATATTCCACATAGTCTTCTGTTTGAGCCAACAGTAACTCAGATGGGGGAGCATCCAGGTGTTCTTGACCTCCATACTGAAACAGAAATTATGCCTGGTAAAGTATGTTGAAAGCATTTACTCAAAGATATATTTAAGTCATTCGTATAAATCAGTGAAATCTAAAAAAACTTTACTGAATTCTTCTCAAGAGAAAAAGAGTAACAGATAAAAGTGCAAAAGAAAGAGACAGGTAATAACACTGAATTTTTAACTACTAAACAAAAGATATCTTAGAGTGGTATAAAAGATTATAACTGGTAAAAACAGACAAAATAGTAAACAGAAAAGCTAAGTTTATATAAGTAAAAGTTTTTAGAATTTAGCTAACATGAAGCAAAACATGTTAAAAGGAATTTTTCTTTTGACAGTATTGTTATTCAACTTCAGTTTTGGCCAACATTACCTTTTCTAGGATGCTTTCTTTCTGTTGTTCTTTGAAATCTTCTTTCTTGACTTTAAATGATTTATACAGCAACTCCAGTTTTGTTGGATCTGCTTGGAGATGTACTTCAGACCCTTTGTCATAAGCCTCCCAGGCAAATACTAAAGTGAACAAAGATATTGAAAAAAATAAGTTATTAGTTAAATATCGCATTCAGAAAACATGAACTGAGCACCTACCATGTACAGGCACAGCTATAGTTGTGTGTGTATGTACGTACATGTACACACACACACACACACACACACACACACACACACACCACACACACAGTCAAAGAAACTACAGAGATAAATAGGACCTGAAATAATAAATAATTATAGCAAAGTTGCAGGATATAAAATAAACCCACATAAATCCTCACCATTCCTATATATTTCCAATGAAGCCCAAAAGTAAGAAATAGAAAGAGAAATTCCATTTAAAGTTACAGTAGACATTATAAAATATTTGGGAGTCTACCTGCCAAAATAAACCCAGGAACTACATGAACACAATTACAAAACACTTTTCACACAAATAAAGTCAGATCTAAATAATTGGAAAAACACCAGTTGCTCATGGTTAGGCTGAGTTAATTTAATAAAAATGACAATTTTACCTAAATTAATTTACCTATTTAGTGCCATATCAAATTATTTCATAGAGCTAGAAAAAAATAACAAAATTCATCTGGAAGAATAAAAAGGTCTAGAATATAAAGGAAATTAATGAAAAGAAATGCTAGAGAAGGTAGCCTAGCCACACCAGATTTTAAACTGTATTATAAAGCAACAATCATCAAAACTACTTGGTACTGGCTGAGAAACAGAGTTGTAGATCAGAAGAATAGATGTAATGGAAATGGGAATTTGAAAATCTTGCCTGCCCTTTAATAGACCTAGGGGGGAATTCGGAGACCTCCCCTGCTTTTAAAGTAAACTCTGCCGCCTAATAGGCTGAATGTAATGACATGGAGCCTGTGGTGGGAGGAGTTTGCTGAAGGGAAGCAGAGCCCACAGGAAGCTGGGAGTCAGAGCCAGAGAGAGGTTTGTGAGTAAATATTGATCTAATATTGGTTTGTGGGAAGGCTAAAGGATGGTTTGGCTCTTAGTGTTATTATGGCTTAATATCTCTGGTACTATGATGGAATCGGTTTACTGGTTTTGGTACTGGGTTTTCTAGTATCTAAATAAATGTTTCAGTTCTGTCCTCTATATGGAGAGTCTGGTATATTTTGCAATCCAACATCATGTGATATTTATAGTCATAGTCTTTACTGTAATCATGGGAGCTGTAAATATTGCACTGGCACTACAATAGAATAGGTATACAAGACACACTAGCCAATGACTATAGTAACCTACTGTTTGATAAACCCAAAAACTCCAGCTTCTGGGATAAGAACTCACTATTTGAAAAAAACTGCTGGGAAAACTGGAAAACAGTATGGCAGAAACTGCGCACAGACCAGTATCTTACACCATATACCAAAATAAAGTCCAAATGGGTTCACGATTTAGATGTAAAGGCTGACACTATAAGCAATCTGGGAGAGCAAGGAATAGTTTACCTGTCAGATTTATGGAGAAGGGAAGAATTTATGACCGAGATACAGAGCATTACAAAATGCAAATTTTGATTACATTAAACTGAAAAGACCAATGTAACCAAGATTAGGAGGGAAGCAGAAAATTGGGAAAGATTTTTATAACCAATGTCTCTTATAAAAGCCTCATTTCTAAAATATACAGAGAACTAAGTAAAATTTACAAGAATAAGAGTCGTTCCCCAACTGATAAATGGTCAAAGGATATGAACGGACAATTTTCAGAGGAAGGAATTAAAGATATCTATAATCATATGAAAAAATGCTATAAATCACTATTGATTAGAGAAATGCAAATCAAACAACTCTTGGGTACCACATCTCACTGGTCATATTAGCTAACATGACAAAACAAGAAAATGATAAATGCTGGAGATGTGGGAAAATTGGAACACTAATGCATTGTTGGTGGAGTTGTGAACTGATCCAACCATTCTGAAGAGCAATTTGGAATACCAAAGAGCTATAAAAATATGCATACCCTTTGACCCAGCAATACTATTTCTAGGGCTGTATCCCAGAGATGATACAAGTGGGAGGATGATCTGTATGTACAAAAATATTTATAGTAGCTCTTTTTGGGGTGGCAAAGAATTGGAAATTAAGGGGATGCCCATCAATTAGGGAGTGGCTAAACAAGTTATGGTATACAAATGTAATGGAATACTATTGTGCTATAGGAAACGAGAAGCAGATGGACTTTATAATAACCTGGACAGACTTATATAAACTGATGCTGAGTGAGGAGAGCAGAACCAGGAGAACACTGTATACAGTTACAGGCAAATTGTATCTGTGATGACTTTGATAGAATGGGCTCTTCTCAGCAATGCAAGGTTATAAGACAACTCTAAAAGACTCATGATGGAAAAGGCTATCTACATCCAGAGACAGAATTACAAAGTCTGAATGCAGATTGAAGCAAACTACTTGCTCTCTCTTTTGTTTTGTTTTGCTTCTTCTTTCTCGTGGTTCATTCCATTGGTTATAATTCTTCTTCACAACTTGACTAATGTTTAATGTGAAGGTATATGTAGAACCTCTACTGGATTGCATGCTGCCATGGGGGTTAGGGGAAGGAAATCTGGAACTCCAAAACATGTGGAACTCAGTGTTGTAAACTAAAAGTAAAGAAATTTAAAAGGAAAAAAAAAACTAGAATCTAAGAAGGTACCTTAGATTCCCCATTACAAATCTGGGGAATTGCTAATAAAATTGTGGTATGTGAAAATAAATAAGATGAATAGGACCATCCATGGTCTTGCCCTAAAAGGGCTTATAATACAGTTGGGAAAGGGGAATAATACTATATTTTGAAATATTTACATGAATTATAGTAGTATTGTATACTACTGGCCAGGGATCATGTGACTTGGGCTTCAAAAGCAAAGCTTAAAATTTTTTTGGTCAATATTTTCACTAGTTGGTCCATTAGAAAGCAAGTCCTTTCTTTTAGGAAAAACCTTATACCATCAAGGTCTAATTTGATGAAAATACTTACACTGTGTTTGTGCCATTGAAATTGTATCTCCCGTGTAGCGAACGAAATTGTCTCCTGCATAACTAACTCTAAAAGAACAAAAAACAGATTGTTTAATGAGGCTGACTTCTCAGAAAGGTAGGTTTTTTCTTTTCTGATCTTGTCACAACATTATATTAATTTTAATTAAGAGTTGTTGACTCATCTCACCTTCAATTTGAAATACCCTCTCACCTTGCAATGTGCACACAAAACAAACTTTAGAAATACTTACTCATCAGGATTCTTTCCTGCATTGGCATAAGGATTCTCTCGCATTGCTCTTGTTTTTGGATCATAGTAGGCAGAATTGGGATCTAAATTTCGCAAGTACTAAAAAAGAAAAAACATATGAAGTATTATCATTTACTTGTACAGTAAAAACTTTTCAATCAAGTGCTATACAGCTGAGAAAATAAGAGTACAGGATGTACAGCACTGAGGAGGAAGGAACAAGAATTAGAGATATATCTCAATATGGTCACTATTCTAGGCTCTCAAAGGCCTTGCCTTGGAGATGTTCTTACTTCTAATAAAAAATATTCCATCACAACTATATCAAAATTGATTCTGCCATCTGAATTTTTAATGGATTACAAATTAAGACAACTCAGAGCTTACTTTAGCAATGTCTTCTCGAATCCTGAGATTTCGGACTGTAATTCGTCTTTTAGAGTCAAAATTTTGTCCAGGCATATCAATATCATCTGCATACTTATCTTCATCCTCATCTTCACTGTTATGGTCTCTTTCCTAAAGCAGAACATAGTTAGAAAGCGATTAAAAGAAAGGATCAGGGTTTTAGGATTTTATTTTAGGTTTAAGTGGGTCCATTTGAACAATACCAAATTAGTATCAATTAATCAAAAAATAATTATATAGTGTCTACTTTGTATCAGGCATGGTAAATACAAAGATAAAAGTGAGATAATCCCTGCCATCAAAGAGTTTACCTTCTAATGGGAGAAACACAATGTATAAATATAAATTAAAAATAAAAAACACAAAGGTAGGAACTATACAAGTGATTTCATTGGCAGAGGTAACCTCCAGATGAGGAAACTCCCTCCATCAATGCAATCAGCATCTTCTCTGTAATTTATAGCCTCAAAAATTTGTCTACCAGGTGTTGGCAAACTACAACTCATGGGTTAGCAACCTGTTTTTGTCTAAGAATTTTTAGATGCAATAAAACTTTTAAAATGTAAAAGCCATTCTTAGCTGTACTCCTTCTGCATCTCTGCCTTTTAGAAAACCTAGTATCTTTCAAAGTTCAAGTCAAGCACCACTTGAAGCCTTTGTTGAACCCTGGCCTAGAGCAGCAAGAGGTTAACTGACTTGCCCAAGGTCATACATAAAGCTTTTATGTGTAAGGAGCAAGACTTGGACCCTGGCCTTCCTGGCTCCAAGATCATTTCTCTATCCACTATACCACACTGCCACTCTTAAATTCAAAGTATATAAAAAGTAAATACAATGTAACTTCATTTGTGAGGGTAACCTAGTCAATGGGTGAATCAGGAAAGGCTTCACGTAGAAGGTGGTACCTGACCCGAGCCTTGAAGGATGCTAGGCAGAGACAAAGAAGGAATATGTTTCAGACACGGGAGACAAAGGCACAAATATAGTATATAGAATGTTGTAAATAAGGATCAGCAAGCTCGCTTGTTTGGGTGCAATACAGGACGTCTGAAGAGGAAGAATATGTGAAACAAAGTAATGGGCAATAGTCCTGAAGAGACAGGCTGGACCCAGATCAGGAAGGGCTTCAAATGCCAAAGAGAGGAATTTCTATTTGATCCTAGAGGCAACAGGAGGCCCCTGGAACTTTCTGAGAGGGAGAATGATCTTGTCACTGTGCTTTAGGAACATCATTTTGGCAGCTGTGTGGAGACAGAAGAGATGTAAGGCAGAGAGAACAATTAAGAGACTATCTCAATAGCAGAGCTGATGGAGGTCTGATTTGGTGGTAGATAAGTGGAGAGCAAGAGGGAGATGAGAGATATTGTGGAGTTAAGCCTCCCAGACATGAAGTGTCAAGGATGAATCCGAGTTTGAAATCGTGAGTGGTGCCTTCAACAAAAACAGGAAAGTTGGGGAAAAAAGTGAGATTTGGGGTAAAGATAACAAGTTCTGTTCTGAGATTCTATGGGACATCGAGTGGGTTTGAAATATGTATAGAACATCCAGGTGGAGATAATTAGTAGGAAGTCAGAAATGCAAAGCAGACTCAGGAGAAAGATGGATATTTTAAATATAGATCAGGGAGTCATCTGCATAGTAATGATAGTTTAACTCATCAGAACCAATGAGATTACCAAGAAAAAGGATGCAGAAAGAGGAGAGGACCCAGGAGCCCTGGGGGAGTGTACATACACGTACACGTATACACACACACACACACACACACACACACACACACACACATGGTGAGACATGGATGATGATATTTTAAAGGAGGCTGAGTAGTTAGACACGAAGGAAGATAAGCATGAAAGAGTAGTGTCATGAAAACCAAAGGAGAAAAGAGTACCAATATCAAATGATGCAGAGAGGTCAGGAAGGTTGAGAACTGAGGAAAAAGGCCATTAAATTTAACATTAAAGAGACTAAGAGACAAAAAAACCTCAGAGAGAGCAGCTGAATAACAAGAGACTGAAGTAAGACTGCAAGGGGTTGAGAAATAAGTGGAAGAAAGGAAGGAAGAGAGAAGATAGTTTAGGATCACAGATTTAGAGCTGGAAGGAACATCAAAGAATATATAGCACAGTCTCCCACTGTACAGATGAGAAAACTGAGGTCCAAGACAGTTAAGTGATTTGCTTAAAGTCATCCAGGTAGTAAAATCTTGCTATTAAATAGAAGGAAAAAATATAGGACAATACAGATGGTAGGATCAAGTTAATTCTAAGGATGGGGAGATTTGGTCATGTTTGTAAGGAGTAAAGAAGGAACTAGCAGACTAAGGGAGGTTAGAAATTAGGAGTTAGATGAGATGATTCAAAGAGCAACCTGCTAAAGGAGAAATGAGGAATGGGATTAAGGGTACAAACAGAGTAAGGTTAGCATTGATAAGGAAAAGGAACATCCCATCCTCTGAGACTAGAGCAAAAGAGAACAAAATGGGAGATATAATCTGAAGTGTGGAAATGGGCAGCAGAATAAGTGTGTGACAGATGGCTTTGATGTTTTCAGTGAAATATTTGGCAAAATCAGGGGCAGAGTGGCTTACAGAAATAACAGGTTTGAAATAGCCACTGTGGAGATAGGGATAAAGTTCATCAAGTAAGAGTAAAAGAACTGGTATGCTTAAGGACCTAGTTGACTAGATAACATAAATTTGCAAAGGATCTACTCAGCATAATCATGTGACTTCCTACAGCAATATTCAGTATATAGGGGCAGAGAAGGTAAATGGTAAGGTTCAGTCCAGTGTTAAGGTTTGGAAAGGGATGAGCGGTAACAGGACAATGGGGCAAAAGATTCAAGAGGAGATGGCACTGTAAAGTTGAACTGGTTAACTAAAGATATAAAATTTTGAAAAGAGGAAAGTGAAGCCAGAGCAATAGTTAGGATCTAGGAAAGTAGGTAGAAGTTTTGGTGAGTACAAAGTCAAGGGTTAAAAAGGGTGAGAAACATAGAGAGATGGAAGGACAGGAGGTTACAGCTAGAAGAATTTCCTAATTATGCAAGTAGAACACTTGTGGATGATGACAATGAGTTCAAGGGTATGACTTTTTCTGTGTGTGTGGCTAAGGTGAAGTTAAAAGCAGGCTGATGATCTGGGAAATGAGTGTATTTGAGGAAATATCAACATATAAATCGAAGTCCTTCAGTATAAGGTCAGATGTTGGAATAGAGAAGTTTACAGTAAATCAGGTAATTAATTTCCTGACAAAGGACAGAAAATTACCTGGGGACCAGTAGAGAACAGGTCCCAGGGACTGGATTGGCCGATATATCGGAAAGGACTGAACCTCAAAGGTACAAAAAGAAGGAAGATGCATTCCTACATACCAACTAGACAGCATGGATCCCCCTCTCTCCTCCCATGCTTGCTCCTAGCATTGAATGTTTTGGCAGGATTTCAGAGATGGTACACCTAATACTAGATAGAGTGGCATGGGATGCAATGTCTTCTGGAAAAAGCCATGCTTCTGTGACTGCAAGATGAAAGGTTTGGGAGAGGAAGTGGCCTAATAAGAAGGAATTCTAAGTGGAGCCATAGGAGAGAAGATAAAGTTATATGGAAAGTGAGGGAGTGAAATGGGGTGTAATGTTGTTTAAGGAGAGCAGCAAGACAAATGGTAAGAAGTCCACGATCTGGCTGGGCCTTGGTGTTCTAGTAGGATGGCTAAATGGGATGTAACTCAGTTTAGGAACCAGCCATGTATATGGTGCTGAGGTGTTGTTTGATTTCCTCACATTCCAATCAACAGCCAGGGAAGCAAATACCTGTTGTTCTGTTAGTTAAGAAAGTTAAATTTTAAACATAATGGTTTCCTGGAAATGAAAAGTTAATATTTTTTTCTTAGGAAAATTTAACGTTGATATTACCCTACATAGGAATTCTCAAACTATCAGTACGATGAATGTCATACAATCAAAGTAGGCTATTCACCCCTTCTCCCCTGAGTCAACAGTAACTATGAAAATTCAATGCAGATCCAATTATTTCTGAAGCAAAAATTTCCTACCGTTTGAGAATTTGGTTCTTCTTCTCCCCACTGATGTTTTGGAGAATTCTGCATTAAGAAAGAAAAAAGGATTTTGTAACTTCTGAATGTGGACATATGATAACATATACTGTAAGACTTTTAACATCATTAATATTCTCTAATCATATTAACATCTACTTTGTCAAATATTGGGGCCAATAAGAATTCAAAATACAACTATCACCACACATATTTTAATTGCATCCCATTATCAATAGTCAATACTATTCAATCATTTAAGTCTATTATTTAGACTTTTTATTTAGAATTCTATAAACTCTTCATGAAGGATTTATAGAAAGACAAGCATAAGAAATACACAGGAGGACAAAATAAATTTTGGTTGTAATATGCATCTGTATAAGAAGTACCCAATAGATGAAACTGTGGATACATCAAAGAATAATCATTTGAACAAACTACTGAGCGTATGTTGCTGCTGTTCAATCACTTCAGTCATGTCTGATTCTGTGAGCCCATCTGAAGTTTGCTTGGCAAAGATACTAGAGTAGTTTGTCATTTCCTTCTCCAGCTCATTTTACAGATGAGGAACCAAGGCAAAAAGGGTTAAGTGACTTGGCCAAGGTCACACAGCTAGTGTCTAAGACTGAATTTGAACTCACAAAGATCAGTTTTCTTGACTCCAGGCTCAGCATTCTATCCACTGTGCCACCTAGCTGTCCTCTGTGCATACAATTCAGTGCATATAATAAAACTATATTTGCTATCAAGTCCAAAGAGTTGATTGGATCAGTGGGTATAGTTATTGCCCAAGCAGGACTTAGAAACATTGGAGGCTCAAGTAACCAACTCAGATGTAATATTTTCTAGGTTTAATTGCAAGCAATTTCCAGTATGTGTGGCATAGATGGCACACAGATTTAGTTGCTGCTGCCATCCCCTATTTTCTGCTTGGAGCTACTGCCAGGCTTAGGAGTTAATGATGAGGCAAAAACACTGACAAGTTACTGAAAATACTATCCAAAGATTTTCAAAGTATTTTATGTAACCACAAAACAAAAAACCCACCTCATAACTAAATGAACAACAAGATAATGGTTAAATAGATTGTGATCCAATGATGTGATAATTACATAATATTTTAATTGAGAACTATGTACATAAAGAAAACTGGAAGATCTCTATGAAATAGTTGGGGGAGGGAGAAAGGAGAACCATAAGAATGATATACACACTACAATGGAAAAAAATTCTTTGTGAAATGATTCTCTATTCACTGAAATAAATTAGTTTAAATGTAAAAAGTAACCAAGCATGTTTAGTTGTACTGATATTCAATATCAAGTTTTTCATAAAACAATTTTTAAAAAGTCTTGGCCTCCATGCATTCCCCTTCCTGTTTTGTAAGCTGAGATCAGGAGTTTAATTTCTCCTACCTCCATATCTTCAAATGGCATTTATTCAATTGCCTGTTCTATCTACCAAATGCCTAATGGAAAGGAGTTGGTGCCTTGGGATACTACTTTTAAAAGGCTGCAAACCTTACCTTAGGGTAACAAACAATATATCCACAAGCTGTTATTTCAACAAAGACAATATTATTGAGATTATCTAAAGCTTTTTTTAAGGCATTTAAATCTAATACTGGGTAACTAGAGATTTAGCAGAAATTTTCTTAAAGTGTGTGTATTCTGGGTGATATGGGGAAAATGAAAAAATGTATGGGAAAGTAAACCAAAGTTCAACCAAGAGAGACAGATCATCTAACTTCCTTTTCCTCTTTCCATTACATACAAAAAATTACTACCTCAGTGGCCTCTGAATTACAAAGGGGTTGGAGATTCTGTTTATTTTATAATTACCAAAGACCATCATTTCCTTTTGACATTTTGCTTAATAGTTCAGATGTCTATCCATGTTGCTAATTGTCAATTTTCTTAAAGTGACTATTAATATACATACTGATAAAAATATAATGGGGGAATAATAAAAGCTATTAGATATTTTTTTTGTTTTCCCAAGGTATAAGAGGAACTGAAATCGGCTCTGCTGATATAAACACTGAAAATATAGTACCTGCACATGAAAGGCTATGATTTTATGTACTAAAAACAAATCCTGTATGAGACATATATTGTGTATAGTTTACCTTGTAGCAAGGTTACATAGACTTTTGCCAAATATATTTTTATTGAAAAATGGAAGTTATTATATTCAATTACTTACCACTTGTTCCATTAACTTTCCTGAGGCTAATTCTTCCTGCAGCTTCTGAGCTTTCAGAGTACGTTTAGCCTATGGAACAGAAATATTTTAAATCACAAACAAAAATATGCAAGCTTCTGACAAATTTTTTTTTAAATTCTAATAGAATTTTGCCCTACTGGAAACTATCTTGCCCTACCAGAAAGTCAGAGGGGTAATGGGGGAGGATATAGGAGAGAGCAGATTGGGGGAGGGGATATACAGTGGGATCACTCTTTTGGGGTGGTGGGTAGGGGAAGGACAGGGAGAAAATTTGCAACTCAAAATCTCATGGAAATGAATGATGTAAACTAAAAATAAACAAAAGTTAATTTTAAAAAAATTCTAATAGCACAAATAACTAACACTTTTACTATTTTCAATAAAAGCAGGGAACTGGACCACATGCTCTTCTACCAGCCTAAAAAAATTATATTTATAAACATAAAATAAACTACAATGTTAGGTAACAAATAATTTCTATCTATCAGTTCCTCAACTTAGGCACTAAAATTAACATCTAAAAAATGAAAGATAAAACATTCCTGCCAGTTGAGTTTTATGTCTAATTAGTTAAATCCACCATTACTACTACTAACTTAAAAATGAAGCACAACAGCTATATGTCACCCTAGACAAAAATCCTCTGAATTCATTCTGTTTTACTAATACAGAATGTGGAACAGAACAAAATGCATATTTACTCATTAGGGATTATAGAAAACCAGAGAATTTTACTCACCAGGTCAACTTTGGCATATTCTTCCACAATCTTCATATGTTCCTCTGAGTTGTAGCCATTCCACCGATCCCTTTTACCATCATAGTCAAACATAAGCTGAGGTTGTATATGTTCATCTGGTGCTATGTTAGTTCCTGTGAATTTGGCACCAACACGCCTAGGTCTCTGAAAATGGCATATTATTTTATCTTTTTTAAAATAATTGTATTCTAGAAGAAACTTTCATGTCATCTTTCTTTCACAGCAATTGGAAAGACCATCCCACCTTAGAGAGAATAACTGTAAGTAACTCTAATGACTGCTTTTCCTTCATTTGGGATTTTCTGTTGATTCTGATCAAATGTTCTCATAACACATTTCTGTTCACTAAAAAGAGTATTACAAAAAACGATTTTCATCCGTTCTCAGAAAAATAAAACAAAACAGACAGCATCTCTGACATGAGCATCCAAGGCCTTGAACACAAGCTTACCTCAAAGCAGTCTTTTTTTTTGTGCGTCATAGCCCCACAATTTTCACATGCTCCTTTGCGGTATTTTGTAGTCACAATATTCTAAAAGTGCAAACAAAATACAAAGAATTGGTTCTATCCAGATGTATATGGTGGAAATAATTTGTTTTTGGAATATACTTCTCAAGATGTCTCTCATACAGATAGTACCCTAAAACAGTGAAAGATTTGATATGATAAAGTAAACTATTGTTGGAATAATTATTAATTTGCACTAACTTAGAAAAATCCTCAACAGGTAAACAGTCCAGTTGACATTTGGGACATTTACTGAGGGAAAGTCTGGAGAATCTGGCAACACAACTTTAAATAATGAAAGCCTATAAGCTAATGTTACACATATGAATTTTAAATTTCAAAACATATTTCTATTTTTTATTATTTCTTAAAATAATTTTTTTGGGGCATTATGTTCATGATTTAAAATTTTTCTACCAGCCAACACTCACAGTTCACATACCTCTTTTACGCCCCTCTTATACCATTCTCCAGATGAACTGTACTCTTTTTGTTTCTCAGGTTGGGGTCTCTGATGCTTTAGTGTGGGTCTTTTTGATGGATCTATATACCATGGCACAGAGGAGATGTACTGTGGAATATGAGGATTGATATCTCTGTGATAGAATACAAATAAGAAAGTTCAACAAGGTAGAAATTAATGAGTTTAGTATAAATATGCTTTTCCAAGAAAACTTAAAACACTTACTTTCCTTCCTCATCTACTTCAGCTGGGGCATTACCCAGTTTTCTCTGTTCTTCTAGCTCCTTCTTCTTTCTCCAGTCTTCCCTTGTCATTTTCTTTGGTTCTTCCAAACCCATGTCATTTGATCCCCCTGGGGGGCCGGTGTTTATTGCTTCTGCAACAGCAGTCGACATGGTCCTGGTTATATTTGAGGAGGAAAAATAACTTAGATTGGATAGAGGTTGTCTTTCATTATATCATTTTTAAGCCACTCTTGAGTATATGCCAATAATAAGTAATTCTGGGGTTTTATATAATCTTCTGAATTTTTATATTTCACTGATTAGCACAGGTATATTGATGGAAGTCTTCCACTGATTTCACATTCTCCTAGCATTTATACATATACATATGTATATATATATAGATATATACACACACACACATACACATATACGTGTGTGTACCTGAATCTATAAACCTGCACAAAAAGTCCATAGGAACATAGAATTAGAGCTAGAAGGAACTTTAGAGATCATTTAGTTCGATGCCTTCATTTTACAGATGAGGGAACAGGTCTAGTGAAACTGAGAGACTTGCTCAAAAATACAGGTAGTAAAGTTGCAGTTAGGATTCAAGCCCTGGTCCTCTGATTCCAAGTCATTCTCTCTAGAAAAAAAAGTGTGGGTTTTAAAAAAAAATCTATTCTGAACTTAATAAACAGCAAATAAAATGTACAAGTCCAGATACAAAGTAGAACAGAAAGAGGACTGTACATAAAACAGCAAATCTCTATTATATATATATCTTGCTTTTCCTTTAAGGACATATATAATAAATTCAACATGTTAATTCTGAAAGCTGTTCAGCTTGCCTGTAGTTATTTCTGGTTTCCATCTATTCTTTTCTATGTATTTAAACAATGTTTCAATGACCCTCTCTACTTTGTTTTTATCTGCTACATTCCTTTCCTCTTTTCATTCTCCTTACACCATGCTGCTTCCCTCCTATAAAGTGAGGTACACTCTCATACACTCCTACTGCCCACTTTACCAAGGCCTGGCAGGGATTATCTTCTTTCTTTCTAACCAAAGCACCAAATGCACCCTTAATCCTGACAGGCCTCTCTTTGAATGGTACCAATTGTGTGGGAGGGCCAGGTTTGTGAGAATCCTTACATTTTAATGAAGATTTTGTTCATTCCTAGCATGTGTAAAACTATATACAAGGAGCTACTCAAGGTGATGTTAGAGACAGCAAAGAAATGAATTGTGCTTTCTACACTAAAGAAACTTAAAATACTAATGAAGGCAGAGGAGGAAAGAGTACTTTATAGGCATGAGAGATGGCTTAAAAGAACAGAATGAGAGTCAGAAGTGAATTCAGAGGTCATCTGATTCAACTTGTACCTGACTGTGAATCCCCTGCAGGAGTGTCAAACACCATTCACAACATTCCTGAGTGTGGCTAGCCCAAAACAAATTAAAATGCAATTGGGAAATATTTAACAAAATAAATTGAAATACAGTTGAACACAAATAATATCAATATGTAATTTTCTAAGTCCCTATGAGACCTCACGATCTTTCAGGTAGGGGCCCTGTTTCTACATCCTCAACAAGTTATGGGCCAGCTGCCTGTGAGGTGGAACTCTGTGACATGTGGGGGTGAGAGAGTACAGTATAAGATTAAGGAGGAGGAACAGAATGAAATAAGGCTGTAAATATAGGCTACAGCAAGACAAGAGTAGGCCAAATGCTAGGTTAAGCAACTTGCATTTATTCTTTTAGAAATGAATTTATTTTTAGTTTTCAACATTCACTGATAATATGAGAAACACAAATCAAAACAACTCTAAAGTTTTATTTCACATCAAGTAAATTGGCAAAGATGTAAAAAAATGAGAAGAGTCAATGCTAGAGGTTGCTTTTAGACTTGACCTAATACAATGTTGGTAGAGATATAAATTAATACAAACATTCTGGAAAGCATTTCAGAATTATAAAAATAAATTGGATATAATGTCTATACCTATTTAACCCAGAGATTCTACTGCTAGGTATATAATCTAAGGAGGTCACAGAAAAAAAGAAAAGCTCTATATAAAAAAATACTTATAGAGGCATTTTTTTGTGGTAGCAAAAAATTGGAAACAAAATAGATGCCCATTGTTTGGGGAATGAATGAACAAATCTTGGTATGTGACTGTAATAAGAATAATACTGTGCTATAAGAGACAATGAAGGGGTGGCTAGGTGGCACAGTGAATAGAGCACTGGCCCTGGAGTCAGGAGGACCTGAGTTCAAATTTAGCCTCAGACATTTAACACTCACTAGCTGTGTGACCTTGGGCAAGTCACTTAACCCCAATTGCCCTGCCCTCTCCCCTCCAAAAAAGCAAAGCAAAGAAAAGAAACAATGAATATGATCAATATAGAGAAACATGAAAAAACTTACATTTTCTGATGAAAAATAAAGTAAGCAGAGTCAAGAAAATATACACAGACTATAACAATGGAAATGGAAATAACCACCACAAAACAACTGAATGTTAAAAAATAACAAAAGTTAAGCTTGGCTCCAAAGAAAAGATATGAGGAGACATGACCCTCAATTCCTTCACAGAGAAGGAGGCCCCTAGGTGTGAAATATTACTTAAGACCGTCGTATTTTGGGAGTGGCTAGGTGGCACAGTGAAGAGAGCACTGGCCCTGGAGTCAGGACCTGAGTTCAAATCTGCCCTCAGACACTTGACACACTTACTAGCCGTGTGACTTTGGGCAAGTCACTTAATCCCAACTGCCCTCCAAAAAGGGTGGGGGGGGGGGGAGAAAAGACCATCATATTTTTCTCATGTATTGACTGGTTTTGCTGATTTTTTTCTCTTTTTCTTTATTAAGTTTTTTTAGGGGGCAGTTTACAAGGGATGTCTCTTTGGAAGGGGACAGGGCAGTGATATAAGAAGAAATGTAATTAATGTAAAAAGAAAAGCTATCAATAAAAATTTATTTATTAAAAACAAGTGAGCAAACTACACATTTTCTTTGACCCAAAGATCCTACTGCTAGGCATATGCCCTAAGGACATCCAAGACAGAAATAAAAATTCCTCTCATACATATCAAAATATTCCCAGCAATACTTTTTGCAGTGGAAAAGAAGTGGAAAACAATGTACATGACGACCATAACAATGCACACAGAAAGAACAATAAGCAAAGCCCCTGAACACTGCCATTATGACGCTGCCGTCCTCTCACATCGGCAGAGGCAGCCAGACATGGGCGTGGGATATTGTATGGATTGTCAGACACGGTTATCAACTCACGAACATTTATTCAAACGCCTATTATGCACCAAGCACTGTGCTACAAGCTGGGGATACAAAGACCAAAAACCACAAACTAATCAAGAACTGACTAATTTTGTTGAAATGCTTCCTTCTCTCCTCTCCACCCTTTGCTGTTTTTTAATCTTTGTCATAAAGGTTTGGGGGGGGTGATATTTGGAAGTTAAGGTGAAAGAAAAATAAAATAATCACTAAAATTAAGAGCTTAAAAAAAAGTCAATAGTATGTATGACTTGGTAGCCAAAAAGATGCACTTTTGGAGGACTAAGTTTAAGAGAAGCACAGTGTCTAAGAAGAGGGGGTGATAGTCTCTTTGTACTCTCCCTTGTGCAGGTAACATCTGGAATACTGTGTATAATTCTGTGGGTTACAATTTGGGAAGTATATCAACAAACTGTCCGATAAAAAAGTTCTAATCCAATAGCTTATTAAAGAATGAAAGTGACTCTGGGTTATTAAAGGGTAAGCCAGAGCTGTTCAACGTCTGACAGATTTACCAAGCTAGAATGGCTTCTCTGATAGAGTTCTGGCAACGTTTTGTCTGCTGTTTTGAGGACTAGCCTAGCTAAATACAGAAACCCTTTTATCAGCAGGTTGGCTACTAGCTGATTAATTCTTCGGCCACTATGATTCATGAAACAATGCTCTGTAGTCCTAGGAACCCTGATACTGTAAAGATGGTGGGAAAATGGCAGAAATAAGGGTACTGGATACTGAGTATTATATTGGTTTTAGAGAATCTAAAAATATTAATTTATCTGCTAATATTCTCCAAGTATGAGATCTGTGTCCAATGACCAGTAAACAGTGGTGGAGGAACTCTATCACACCCATAATGCCATTCATGCTATAAGTAAAACTCATAAACATAAAGAAATTGTTGACAAATGGAAGGATGGCTCACAGATTTCTTTCTCTTTAGGGAGATGAATACAAAAGTTGGCTTTATAATGTGGTCAGACAAGAAACGTTATTTCATGAGACAATTTGCTATATTGCTTTGGAATGTTTATTACGAGCATTTGAAAAAAATAAAGACCACCATTAATATAACTATGTGCCAAATCTATTTCTGAAGATGAAGTAGTAGTGAAAGCCTACAAAAAACTTAACATCCTTCAAACCAAATTACCATACACTTTCATGTTCAATGACTTCAAAGAGATGATGGGCACAGCACAGAATGGCAAAAAAAAAATCTTGGAAAATATGGTTCAGGATCAAGAAATTAAAGAGTCTAAAGGCCTGTAGATGACAAAGAAGCTTCATGTCTGCATACCACAAGGACCTTCTTTAATAAGAGGCATAAAAGGAATGAGACTTGATGAGCACTGGTCATCATCATAAGAAGAAAACTATAATCTTAGGAAATAGCTGGTTTACTGACAATGTAGTCAATTCAGAATCAGTTATTTGAATGCAGCAAGATCATCAAATGATGAGTTAAGGTTGAAGTAACACCAAACTAAAAGAAAGGATGAAGATAAGATATTGTAGACCAAGGGTCCTTAACCTTTTTTGTGACATGGAACCCTCTGGCACTCTGATGAACCGAGGGGCCTCTCTCAGAATACTACTAACTCTCTTAAAATAAAAACAGTAATGGCTAGCATTTATACAGAGCTTTGCAAATATTATATGATTTTATCCTCACAACCCTGGGAAGTAGCTACTTATCTTTATTTTACAGATTAGGAAACTGAGACAGAAGTTAAGTGTCTTGTACTGGGTCACAAAGCTAATGGGAGTCTGATGCTGGATTTGAACTTGGGTATTTCTGACTCATGTTACAATACTCTAACCATTTCAGCACCTAGCTGTCTCTATAAAATATAATTCAAAGGAAACCAAGTGTACTGATATAAATACATAATTTTTCCCCATACATTTTCACAGGCCCCCTCTCCCCTACTCCAATCTATCTAAAGGACCCACTGGGGGTCCATAGATGTCAGGTTAAGAATTCCAGTTGTATATCATTACAGCAGTGCAAAATGGATCTTAAATATTTAAATTAGCTACTGACTCTGAAAGATAGGAAAAGGATAAAAGATATGAAATGGAACAGATCTGTTGGCATTTCTATAGTGTCTGTTCCCATCATTAATGATAGCAGTACCACCACATATGGACTATCACTAAGCTGATATGCTGTGTGAGGAAGAAGGAATCACACTTATAAAGACGAGTTTGGGAAAAGTAACTGGACCTGAATAAACATTACAGAAGTACAGAAGAAATCTATGCTTCAGACAACACAAATTTAAAGGTCCTAATCAATCAATATTGGGAAACGCAGGTAGTGTAAAAAAACAAAAGTGATTAAAACAAGTTTTAAAAAAATTAAGGCAACCAACAGATGCTATTAATTATCAATCCATACTTTCTCATATCTATAAAATCTTTATGAAAATGATTTATGCACATTATTATTGATGAATGTATGAGAAGCGAACAATTAGATTTTTATGATTATTTCCTACAGCAGAACACACCACTGGATTAAGAGGTATAAGGATGACAAGACTCTATTATATTGAATGCCTATAAAACAACATTCCTTGGCACCTTCAATACTTCTCTAAAAAGCTATCTCCCATGTATATATTAAGATTATATAAGCTTTCCAGATGGATGGAGCCACAGGAGATAACTTTGTTCAAGGAGCTCTTTCTATAAGGAACAAACATGGTAACAGGAAAACATGCAGGACAAGCTGTTCATCACTGTTATGGAGGATATTCTCTGGGAAAACCAGATGTCAGGAAGATTTCCTCTATGTGGAGAGGTTTTCCAGATCAGTTGTCAAACATGGGTCACATACATCCCAAAACACTCCTGACTGCTGCTGGAACCAGATTGAAATGTAATTGGGAAACATTTATCAAAATAAAAATACAATAAAACAGATAATATTACATTTTATAACAGAGTCAACATGTGGCCAGAGGCATACTTATGTATGGATTAGTGGTTTCAATTTCTATTTGAGTCTGATACCACTACTCTAGGTTCTCCCATTATGAAAGACATTGAGCTATAACATAGCAATGGGTTCTGGAACACTGCAAGTTTTATCTAGTAAAATTCACAAGCTCTAAAAAGAGACTGGTCTGGCAGTTTACAAAGAAAAATCAAGTTAATGAAAATTTCTTACTGCTCAGATTACAAAGTGTATTTGGATTGAATTAATGTGTCAGTATCTATATCCCGGAAAGGCACTGAAGACAGACAGTGAGATGGGTCCCACATCACAGAGGTACAGGACTGTAGGCTGAATTACTTTTGGGAAACTGCAGTTTGTTCAATAATCACCAGGCAATACCTTACCATAAAAGTCACAGTTTTTAAAAAACCAACAACCACCTAGGGACATTATATAACTTCAAATCACGGAATATTATGATTCTGAAGATTCTGTGTTGGGAACAAATCAAAGGACAATGGGAAAAAGCAAGTTTGGAATGCCTACATCCATGCAATCGATACCTGATCCTTCTTAACAAGCTGGAACATATCTAGGGGGATGGTAAACAAAGGACCAACACTTTAGGAAACTTGGGTCCAAGTCTCAGCAAATGCCACTACTTAGGTAAAATTGCCTTGGGGAAATTCCCTCCTTGGGCCACTTCTTCATTCCTTAAGGACTGGAATAAATTATATCAAAGAGCTAAAAATCAATGAATTTATGAAGATGAAACTGCTGGAAACCATGCCATATGAAATTCTGTTGAAAGAACTGGGTATATTTAATTCAAAACAGAGAAGATTTAGGTAGGCCAAGTTAGCTGTCTTCAGTTATCTGAAGGGAAGACTTAGAGAAATGAGATGAGTTGTTCTGCTTGCTTTCAGAATATAGAACCAAAAGAAATAAGCGTATGTTGGCAGGACAACTATTTCAGATTGATTAAAAAAAAATCCACAACAAATAAACTAGCATTTAAAGTTAAGGTTCCCTAGTAGAGTTGACTGTACTGTCTAACTTTCTATCACTTAAAGGTCCCCATAAGAAGAATAAGCTTTCTTAGGAGACAGTGAGTTTCCCATGATTAATTCATTCAACAAGCATTTGTTAAACAAGTTAGGTTTTTACGTGTTAGGTACTAGGAAAACAAAGACAAAATAAAACAACATAAAAGAAATAGCTCCTGCCCTCAAGGATCTTATATTTTATAGGGTAGAAACATGTATATCTAAAATTAAATGTAAAATATGCAGAAAGTAATTTCCCTCACCTCAATTTTATTTTTGATATCATACTTTCACATTCAACTCACCCTGTGCCCTCTGTTTATGTATGCACGTACACACACACACACACACACACACACACACACACACAGAGAAAGTAATTCCCTAAGGCAATGGGGGGGGGGCGGCAGGAAAGTACAAGACAGACTTTCTGAGTGGCACTTCCGCAGAACTTTTTTTAAAATTACATTTTTTTTTCAATCAATGAAAATACACTTTCTTTGAAAAATAAAGAAAAACCAAACTTTGAAAGAAGTGAGGTGAGGGAGTATATGCAGTGGAAGTGAGCAAGGAGCATACTCCACACATGAAGGGTGGCAGCCTGTATACAAAAGCACAGAGATGGGAAAAGCAAAGTCATATGCATGGAGAGCAGCAGAAGCTGTAGTATCACCTCTTGGGGATAGTGTGGACAACATTCCTGCTTGGGTACAGGTTAACCGTTAGACCAGGATAACAGCTATCGTTTAAACAGCAATGTAAGGTTTGTAAAGTGCTTTACAACTACCACCTCATTTTATCCTCACAATAATTTTCACTTTACAGATGAGGAAACTGAAGCAAACAGAGGTTAAGTAATTTGCCACAGTCGAATTTGAACTCAGGTCTTCCTGACTAAGGCTGTCCTCCCTGTCTGGAATGCTCTACTGATGGGGTGCTTGTGCTTGGACCCCAATTTCAAGATCACATTTCTCCCTAGCTTCAAAACACTATCCATGACAGTTTTCTCCCCAGCTACGGACACTATGCCAAGCAATTACTCATGAGTAGGCCCAGTATGACAAACTATCTTTCCCCCTTATAAGAACAAGCTGACCCCTGAAGAAATTCCCTTGTAAAAACAGGACTATCTTGTAACTACAGAATTGCCATGTATTGATTCCCACAGTTATCATACACAATCCAGAGGTCAAACTACAGACATCAACTCTCAAAGCTGTCCTGCTACAGACATAACAGGCGCAAAATACACCCCTTAGAAATCCCTTGCCCTGGTTTCCAGTAGTGAATGGTGCAGATGACCAAGACTGTATGTTATCACCCAACAGGCATATCTGCCAGATAATCCCCACTACTTTTCTGTATAAGCTTTAGCATCATTCCTGTTAAGTGGCAATTTCTCTAAGGAGTTCTGCCCACCATGGCATTACAATAAACCTGTGCCACCTTGACTTAAAGAATTCTTGCCTCTGTGAATTCCAGAGGACCCTCTTCCTTGAGGGGTCCCTGAACCCCTCAAGCCGCATCATTACTGCTTCCCCCCCCCACCTCCCTGACTTCCTTTAAATCATAACTAACATTCTATCTTCTACAGGAAGCTTTTCCCAACCACTCTTAATTTCAGTGTCTTTTCTCTGTTAATTATTTCCTATTTATCTTGTACTGCATATAATTGCTTATGTATGTTTGCACGTTGTCGTCCCCATTAAACTATAAATTCCTTGGTGGCAGGGATTGCCTTTTGTCTCTTTTTGCACTTTCGGCTTAGCACAGTGCCCGGCACAGAGAAGGCACTTAATGCATGTTGGCTGAATTGACTCCAGGTCTGCCTCAGTACACTGACCAAGCTAGCCGTGTGATGACCCCTCCCCTCCCACCCTCACCCCCGACCCAGATATGGGGCTCCGAGAGTCCAAAACCTGCAGCATGCTCCAGTGTAACAGGCACTGCCTCTGGCATCAGAAGCTGTTGCCCGACCCTTGGTGACGCTCTTCGGGGTTTTCTTGGCAAAGATACTGGAGTGTTCTGCCATTTCCTTCTCCAGTTCATTTTACAGACAAGGAAACTGAGACAAACAGGGTTAAGTGACTTGCCCAAGATGCCACAGCTGCTAAGTGTCTAAAGCCAGATTTGAATCAGTAAGAGGAGTCTAGGAGACTGCAGGCCTGGCCCTCTCTCCACTGCACCAGTCGGCTGTCAGAAGATCCGAGTTCAAATCCCTCTTCGAACACACAGCAGCCGGACACCCACCAACCTTCCCCGGCTAGTGTCATCAAGTTTCCTTATCAGTAAAAGGTGCGGGAGAGCTTGGCCCAGATGCCCCGACAAGCCCCCGGCTCCACACCCGCGACTCTGGGATGCTTGTTCCCTCACGCCGAGCCCTCCACCCGCCTCCAGGCCACTTTTCCCCTGGGCCTGGAACCTAATTTTACCTTCTTGTCCCCAAGGCCACTGGGAAAGGAGGCAGAGAAGCCCCGGCCCCGAGGCCCTCCAGGCCCGGCGCGGAAGCGGGAGGCCACGGGCCGAACTCTGGGGGGCCGCTGTCCCCCGGCATTCTCCTCCCGGCAGCCCAAGAGTACTCACCTGGTGGCGCCCCTGCTTCTGTCTAGGGGAAGACCCCAGAGGAGTGACCCACCGACTCCGACTCCGACCCCGACCCCGACCCCGACCCGGACACACTTTTACGGTGGCCGAGCCTTGTTTACATCCTGGAACTTCCGCGAGCGTCCCACAAGCCACTGGGGCTGACGTATCTTAAAGAGACAGAGACGTGTTTGCACTTGTCGCCGCGGCAGATGCGGACATGCGTAGTGACTTTGCTTAATCTTCTGAAGTCCCTCCGCCTCCGCCCTTCCCCCGCCCATCCTTTTCCACAGCTGGAGGATGGAAAGTTTACTTAATATCAAAAAGCTCACTCCCAGGAAACTCATGTGTAACTTAATCATGAGTGTTTTTAGTACCACTAGTGCTCATGTGTCAATTACACCAGGCAGCACGGGAAAGAGAACTTAACTTGGCTTTACTCGGCAATTACGTATTAAGTGCCAGTAGGGGTTCTATGTTCGCACAGGATGTGGAACACGCCTTCGTGGAGCTGTCAGACTAATAGCTCGTTCAAAAACCTCAGGGGCTCGGCGAAACTAACGTATCGAGACAAGCTTACATTCCCTGCAGTATTCCACACCCATGGGCCCCTCACTTCTGTAAAGGAGCAGAGGGAAGCGTCTTCTCGTATCTCTTCTTTAGGGCCATATTGAGTTATAGCTTCCTTGCATGGGTTTTGATTTCTTTGTTGTTTCTATTGTAGTCATTTGTATGGGCGGCTAGGTGGCGCAGTGGATACAACTCCGGGTCTGGAGTCCCGAGGATTCCTCTTCCAGAGGACTCCTCTTCCAGAGTTCAAATTCAGCCCCTGTAAGCAGTGTGACCCTGGGTAAGTCACTTAACTCCGCCTCAGTTTCCTCATCTGTAAAATGAGCTGGAGAAGGAAATGGCAGACCCCTCCAGTATCCTTGCCAAGAAAACACCAAATAGTCACAAAGTTGGACAGGACTGAACAACAAGCCATTGTATATGTTGCTTTACTGGTTCTTACTTCACTTTATTTGGGTTCATTTTGTTATAAGTTATGAGTTGCGCTTCTCTGTATTAATCATGTTCATTCTTTCAGCACAGCAATATTCCATTATGTTCACTATTTAGCCATTCCCCAAATTGATGCGCATCTGCTTTCTTTCCAGTTCCTTGCCACCACTAAAAGGGCTGCGAAGAGTATTTGGGGGCTGTACTTATCTTTTAAGAATCGGAGTTGGTCCATAATTTCCATTGCTTATCTCTTTTTCCTCTGAAATTTGCACATACGCATCTACACCACCTGTTGGTACATATGGCTCTGCGTCATCATTCCATAGAAAGCAAGCAGCTGTTTTCTCTTTAGAGGGTGCTGTTCTCATTGAGGGGAGGAGCAGGGAAGCACCTCATATCTATTATTTGGTTTCTGGTCTTCAGTGGTAATTCTTCCCTTTCTCCCTTGTGCCAAATTCTTCCACCGTCTTATTCTGTAACAGGTCGGAATTCCCTTTACTTCTTAAGATACTTTAACTTTGCTTTTATATTGAAGCCCTTCTTTCTTTAAAACAACCACCTCAAGCACAACACTTATTTCTCCCTGATAATTTGAAAAGGGGAAGGATAATTTTCAAGATCCTTTACCTTCCCTTTTGGGAGGGAGATCAGTTTGTACTTTGAGAATAGGTAGCAGTTAAAAATTTTTTTTGCATGAAATTGAACTTCTTTATTACAAACAATTGCTTTTCTTTTTTAAGTATATAATAAATTCAACATGTAACTTTTTAAACTGTCTTGTTTGTATTTCCTTTTGACCTTTCTGTTTTGTTCTGTACATTTATAAAAATGTTTCAATATTCCTCTTTTTCTTTTGCTCTTTTTTTCTCCCCATCCCTATTCCTAAACCCTCTTTTCCAACCAATATCCTCTGTGCTCATTGAAGAAAAAAACAAAAACAACAAACTCTTTGTAACAGTTATGTATGGGCAAGTAAGCCAAATGTCCACATTGGCTGTGTCAAAAATTGTGTATCTCATTCTGCAACTGGATTATATCACTTCCATGTCAGAAGGTGGGTAGCATCATTAGTACTCTGGAATTGACGTTAGTCATAGATAACAGTTACTTGCCCATTGCAGAAAAACAAATATCTCACAAGTTAATTCAGATCACTGCAAAATTATTCTTGGTCTTTAAGTTTGGTGAAAGCAAGATCCTCTGTTCTTTGTCTTTTTTATTATTATTATTTTTTGGCTAATAATTCTTGGGTGGTTAATTCTTCTCAACTTTAGTGCCAAAATGACATTGAATTTCTTCAGTTCTTCTCACCTAGTTAGCACCTTCTGTAACAGTAATTAATTTAGCAGGTATTTAGCCCTAAGGGCTAAGTATTTCTGTGAAAGAGGCTGGGGGGAGGGGGGGGCGTGAACTCTCCCTCCTGTGTGAAAGAGGCAAAGGGTGTGAACTCTGTCTTGTTGCTGAAGTGGCAGGAGGGGGGTTGGCTGTGTGTGTGTGTGTGTGTGTGTGTGTGTGTGTGTGTGTGTGTGTGTGAATTTTCCTCCTGGTGGCTTCTGGTAGAGGGAGCAGAATTTGCACAGCATCTGGAAGCTGGGCTGCTGGACTGAGAACTGAGTTGAAGTTTTCTGTGTGACCAGAATCTGGTGAAGGCTGAAGCCGCTGCCATTGGAAGGTGGCCTAGAAGGCTAAGATCTTTTCTGGGTCTTAGGGCCAGATGAACTGCTGGAGAACTGAGGAAGCATGACTAGGATGTTAAGACTTTGTGGCTTGCTTGATCCTTGAGTTCTGGCAAGAGAAGTGGTGAAGGTTTTGAGATGTTCTGGACCCTGTGAACTTCAGTGTGTACCAAGAACTGCCTGGAGGACTGGACAAGGACCTGGGAGCTATCTGCCTCTAAATCCAGGAGACTGGTGGATTCAGGTAGGAGCTGGGACCATGGAAGGGGATCCAGGGAATCTCAAGATGAAGAAAAGGCCTCTCCTTGGATATTGAACCGAGTGATGAAATTGAAGTTTACTGGACACAGAGGGGTGGAGGGTTTGTGTAATTTTCTAATGATTGTATTTAGTGATTAATGATACTTAGTCATTGTGAATCTGTATAAGTGACTGATTAAGTTAATCTATAATTGCCCCATGAGTAGAAGATTGATTATTGTATTGTGAGATGATTGAATGAGTGAGGAGGCAAACCTCCTTAGGGAAACCAGATGATTATTTTGTTCTTTGTTCTTAATACTGTAGCCACTTTGGTGAAAACTATGTGGCCATTCTAATGTTAAGCTGTTGTGAACACTATATTGTGATTTTCTGTGATAAGATATAATGTTGTGAATATTATATTGTGATTTGTTGTGAATGTTTGCCTTGATTTGTAATGGAATAAATGGAGTGTTTACTGTACTGTGTAATCAGAATCCTAAAAACTGTTCACGGCAGTATTCTTTTGGGAATCTGCTAATACATGGCATTACACCTTCTCACGTCATTAGCACTTTGTCAGAAATACCTAACTTCCTCTCCCTGTGACCTTCTAACCTCCTTTCATTTCCTTCCCTCTCTTAGTTTGAATCCTTTTTCTTTAACTTTAGTCCTCTTTCTTCCTCAGTTCCTCCCAAATTGCCTGCCTCAAATATTTATCTTTAGCCTTCTTTACAATTTCTAAACCTTTCACATTTTCATAATTAGTTCTCCATATTTTCCAGTCCTCACAAAAGCTTGCTTTGAGAGGCAGTATCTTTTTTTTCCAGCCTGACACCGCTACTAGGTTCAGAAATGGTGACTAGAAAACTTGTTCTTTCTCCCTCTGATACTTGGTGTATCAGCAATGCAATATTCACAATGCCTACAGTAACTATAAATATGCTGATGTAGTTATTAATCACAAAATGGAACAGGCTCTCTACATAAGAAATATAGATAGTGCATTCATTTAAATACCAGAAAACTGAGTCCCAAAACCAGAAAGTCAAAGCCAACCCAGTAGTGATGAAGTTGGCACATGTGGTCAAAGTAGTAAACACCCACATCCT
>CM053581.1:302489180-302553871 GCA_028627135.1 Pseudochirops cupreus | reverse complement strand
GCCACTGCCTCTGACGCTGCTTCCAGTCAGCACCACACGGAGACTAGCTTGGTTCTGGCATTCTCTTGCTCCACCCCTTCCTGCTACATCAGCAAGCTCAAGGGGCGTGGAAGATCTTCAAATCCCAGTATCGTTACACTTGGGAATAGTGTTCTGCCAACTTGAGGGAACATTCCCCACTTTTCCAGGAACAGATAAAGCACCCCAACTTCTATTAAGACCTGCATGCTTAAGAGAGCAATTAACTATTATTTTTCAGATCATCCTGGGACAGGAGGAGTCCTTCTCCAAAAATTCCAGAATTCATTCTACTAATAGATACTTTTCACTTTTGGGAAAAAGAGAGGAAAAGATCCTAGCAAGACTCCACTTAAATATACTAGGTTCTATTAATTGAATTTTCTATTTTGTTACATTAATCTGTAGGGTAAGTTTCCCTTTGTACTGATCTCTGGCAAATTCTGTTTCATAGTTCCTCATATATTGCCAATCCATTTTCTCATATTAATGTTCTGTGGTTTTATCTATTTTAATTAATTAATATTTTATGACTTTTATCTATTTTATGGCTATGAAATAGCTTATTGGTATTTTATTAAATCTATAAATTAATTTGGGAAGTTTGAGCATTTTTCACTATAATTTGCTCAACTTAACATTTTATTGAATCTATTTGTTCAGTTCTTTATTTTCAGACAAACTATATTGAAATTGTTTTTACACAGATGTATGTCTTGACAAATTAATCCCCAAATACTTGCTAAATTTTGTCATTATTATAAGCGATATTTCTCTATCATTTTTTCTGATTTTGTTGGTGATAAATATAAATGCACATGACTTTTATGGATTTATCTTATGCTCTGCTATTTGCTTAAGTCATTCATTAATTTATTTAACTTTTTGGTTGTGTCTTGGGTTTTATAGCTATAAAATCATCCATATAAACATCTATATCTTAATTTCTTCATTTCCATTGCTTATGACTGCTTGTGTATGTATGTGTGTGTTTCTAGTGCAGCCTTTGGTCTACTCTTCTGTTATCCCTTCTTCTTCTTATGTGTCTAGCTCATCTACTTTCCCAGTTTTTTGGATAATAATTTTTTATGACCCTTCTTACATACAAAGCATTGGAGTCAACCTTTTCACACTCACCACACATTTCTCCATTGTCCTCCTGATGGAATCCTAATAAAGCTGCCCCCAACCCCAATATTCTAACTTCATTATAGGCCTGGCCCCACTGAACAGCAGACCCACTGTACCTATCTAGTGCCCCACCACTCCTGCCAATGTCCTAACTTTACCTATATGCCTCACTGCTCACTGGAACAACAGGTGTGTCCCTGAACTCTTAGTTCCTACAGAAACAGTAGGTGTGTCCATGTGATGGGAACCCAGCTACTGCCTTTACCTAGTCACTGCCCCCAGACCCATTCCAACAGAAACAGGTATGTTCTTGTATTCAATCACAATCACATCATCTGTCTAGCCCAAGACAGGACCACAATAGCTAGCCAATTGGAGGGCAGCATAACTAGAATGTTTAACCACTGAACAATAGATGAGACCCCTCCTCCATTACCTAATCTCTTAACAAACTTCTCCTGCCTTTTTAATATTCATTATTTTTGTTGTGTAATTGCATCTTTACCCTATAAAAATCTATCCAGCTTTTCTGAAGTTGCTGGTTCCTCTTGGAATTTAGCCCACTTCATGAGCGGTTTCAATCCCAGTAAATGCCTATATTTGAATTAGAAGTGGTCTAACTCTGAATTCTTTGAGATGGTTCCACTACAACACATCATGAAACCCTAATTTTGAGTGAGCAGAACCCCCATCACAACACTCCTGCAACTTTAATTCTTTGGAGATCATGGTTTCCAAAAAATGGGTCTTTGTATAAAGGAATAATTTAGGATTGTCAAAAGCACTGCATGACTTAACCTCATCCCATCTGCTTGCCTCCTCCTATTCAACTTCTTACCCCTCTTCAGGGCTTGTCCAAGACACATGTACATATGAGCTAAATGGACTCCCCTGTTGACCAGCAAGTCACAGTGTAGTACTTTTGCTGTACAATGCAATGCTTTGAGAAACTCAAGCAGGGGGAATCCCAGAATACACCAGTTGGTGACCTGTTCAGAACTTAGACTTCTACTGTGGTGCTTTTGGAAAATTTTGGGAGGGAGGAACTTGAAGAGAAGAATATATTCTCCATCTTGGGACCATGCAGATGAGCAGGGCTGAACAGTGCTTCTGGTCTTGGAGTAACCACTCCCATGCTTTTTCATTCTGAGATTTTGATGGATTATTGCTGTTGGATATAAGTGAGGTACCAAAGGGACCTCCAAGATCTAAGAGCAAGCAACAGTCGGTGAAACAATTAAGCACTTTAGGGAGCAGCTACCATTAACTGCCCAGCTCCTCCAAGTCTTTTGTCTTTTCTTCCTTCCTACAGTGGGAAGGAGTCAAAGGCTGAAGAAGCCAATTCTGTCTCTACAATCCTAAATGGTTTCTTCCAATCCAGATTCACTCTTCCAAACATCATTGCTCATTGTCCTTCAATTGTTATCATTTTACTGCCCTTTTTATGTTTAAATAAAACCTAGAGGCTGATAGTCTTCATCTCTGTGATTAATAATGGTGCAGGTAGAGATTTGGGGGAAAGTGTGGGTGTTCGTGAAGAGGTGGCTTCTGTGAAGCTGAAGCTTGAGAAAAGAGAAGGAGGAGATAGTGACTGTTGATATCACAAATACAGTGGAGGTACATTGAAATATCACCCTTAAGCAAGTGCAGGTTCCTATAAACAGGAGACCCTATAAGAAGAAAGAGATTAATAACATAAATATAAATCAATGCTTAGAGTGCAAAAGAAACAAAGAAAAGGGAGATGTGTGTTACTGGTGCTTACATATGGGCCTCTTTTCTTTAAACCTGCTTAAATTCTCTGGTAAATGTTCTACATCAGGGAATACCTTCCTAGCTCTTTGCAATAGCTTGGGTAATAGGCAATTTTTACCTTTTTTTTCCTAAGTACATTGTTATACTATTTTCTTTTGAGTGACTGTGGATCTTATTGAGACACTCTTTCCCTGGGTTTTATGCCATTAGGACACTTTCAGATCAATATTCTCTACTAACTGTCCCTACTATCTGTTGTTATTGCTCAGTTGTTTTTCAGTTGTGTCTGATTCTTTGTCACTCCATTTGGGGTTTTCTTGGCAAAGATACTGGAATGGTTTGCCATTCTTTCTCCAGCTCATTTGACAGAAGAGGAAACTGAAGGAAACAGGATTAAATGACTTGCCCTGGACCACCAAGCCAGTAAGTTTCTGAGGCCAGATTTGAACTTAGGAAGGTGAGTCTTCCTGGCTCCAGACCCACTACTCTATCCACTGTACCACTTAGCTGCCCCTTGTACAAGGTAATTGATGGTAAATAGTTAAATTGAACTGGGGTCCTAGTCACTGTTAGCTAAGGATGGGGGAAACAACCAATGGGGACTCAAGTTGAAGCGAAGCATTACCCCAAAACCCCCAGGGTACTCCTAGAGCCTTGAGAGGGAGATGGAGTGGCCTGACTCTGGGATAGTGTCCCCAGAGACACATTCACTACATGGAGAATATTAAGATATCAATAAATTTCTCTCTCACATAGCTTCAGAGCTCCAAGGAGGGCCAAAAAGAGTGACAATTTCAGGGGTAGTTCTACTTTTCTTTTCCCTCTCTCTGTACTAAATATGTCACTGCCCTTCTCTCTGGCTTCCAGTTTCCAAGAATGTAAACATACCAATGAAAAGCTGTTTTGATCAATCACGCTTTTTTTTAAGTTGACAATCAATACTAATTAAGCAGAAATGCAAACAAATTTTAAAGAACAGAGATAAGCTGTGGAATTGGGTACTCACTCTCCCTGAGAGGATAGGATGCAAGAAGGAGAGAGGGAGAAGCATCACCTTTGCAGTTCTCAAAAAACATGGACAATTATATCCTCTCTCATCATTTCAGTTCTGGATGGCATCTGTATGTTGTAACTACTTCCCTCTCCTTCATTCCCTTTTTCCCCTCATTGTGGCAGAGGCACTGTTGATCCCTAGTATTCCCTCCATATCTCTTTTCTCTCACTCAACTTTCCTCTTTTCTCTCTTCATTTCTGCTCATCCTTGCCTGTCACGTTATCTTTTTTTTTCCTGGGTTAAGGGAAAACAATGTTGTTTCTTTAAGGCACAATCCCTCTTTAGTCCATGAATCAAAACAGATAGAACAATCTCTTTTCCAGCCAGCAAAACTTTATTCCCTGTATGTATATCTCCTTGGTAACAGGATCTACATACAGATGAAGAAACTGAGATTGTTACTGTAAGGATGCAGATCTGTTCTGCCCTGATTGTGCCAATGTAAGAATGAAAAATGTTCAGAGGAACAGTCCTACCCTAAGGGGAAAGTACTGAGATACTAAAGAAAAAAAGGCAATCCATGCCACTGTGGTATGGATAGTTTTTAGGATTTATTGGGTTAATTGGGAGAATTTAAGGGAGTTTACTCACAAGACCAGCAGTCCTAAGTGGCAGGAAGACAGAATAATGGATCCACCTTTAGGTCAGGTCAGATATTACATAGGAACAGAGCAAAGAAGTCATAGTGCCAGGCATGACCCAGGATGACATGCAAGTTTTCCCTTGAGACAGAGCTTCTTTTGCTTGTTTACATTCTTTCGAGGTAGCCTACTTTAGCAGGAGTCATAGGTTACATTCTCACACTTTGGCTTCCATCATACAGTTATTAGCCAAGGTCACATATCTAGTTAAACATCAGAGTGGGGAATTTGAACCGACTGATTCCAGGGCTGGTGGTATTTCCATCACATTACACTGCATCTTAATGAAAATGGCACAACTTTTTAGTTATATTTTGGGGTGGTGGTGGTGGTGGTGAGGAAATATCATTTAATACATGGTCAAGAAGAATCTTGTGTTAATTTCTTTTTAGGGCTTTAGCCTTCCCAATAATATCCCTCCAAAGTTACTGTTTACATTCACTCAGAGCTAGGATATAGTTATTAAGTGGTTCTTGGACAGGGATCTATTGTCTAATCTATGAACTCCAGAATAAAATGGGTTTAAGGTCTGGTCTTTGAGGAAAGAAAGAAAGAAAAGGTGAATGTAAATAGTAACTGTTTCTCTTTTGGCCAGCTACCCTGAGAGTCTTCCTCGGTGTGATTTTTTTTTTCTTTATTAAAGGGACCATCCCTTGACTCACTTCTTAAAGGGGCCTATTCACTGAATGGGTGTTACCTCACTCTAGGAAGATCTTAACCTAAAAGGGCCAGGGTCTCCCCGTGCATCTGGATCATCTCCAGTTGTCATGATGAATATCTATCTGGCCACTGGGCCCAGATGGCTCGGGAGGAGAAAGTGAGGCTGGTGACCTTGCACAGCACTCCCTCACTCAACTCAAAATCAACTGCAAGTCACATTATCATCTCCCTTATGATGTATGTATATACGTCTTTGAAAACAAAGGACAAACACAACAATCCCCCCTAAGGTAGTTCTAAGCTGCAACAGAACGCTAATATAGTTTTCCTCAGTAAGAATCAGGAAAAAAAATCAATCCACGTATAGTTTAACTAAATATTTTTGATCTCATAATAAAATTCACAATTTTTAATTCAAATGACAAGAAAAATAGCCAGATACAGAATGTTTGAGCTGAATGAGACATTTTAGAGATTCTCTAGTACAATTCTTTCATTTGGCAGATGGGAAAACTGAGGCCCAGAGAAGTTCTTAAAGAGTATGACTAAATAGGAAGAAGACACTGGGCTGTGATTCAGGGAATGATTTTAATGTCTCTGGAGAGAATTTCTAGAAATGAGAAGTAGATGAAATCCTGGATAAAGACTGAAGAAAAAAAAGATTCCAGTTAATGAAAAGAAAATTAAACAAAACCAAAACATAACAAAAAACATCCCACATTGATGTTCACCTACTGCATCATTTTTTATTTAAGCTGTGCTCTCTAAACCAATCTGTTCTACTCAACACAAATTCAGGACATAGATTGTGAAACATATTTTGCTAAATTTGAGAGATAAGGTTGGGAAATTACAGAAAGAAAAATGAAAACAGCTGCCCCCTTGACAAATGTTCTTGGAATACAAAAATACACACTTGTTTAAAATAACCAGAATTGTTTGGTGATGAAAGATGAAGAGCTCATATATTTCTAAAATATATGATAAATTCTTTTTTGTTAGGCTTCTTCTAGTCCTTTGGTTAAATATTCTTTTCAGTTTTTTCTCCTTATAGTTTATTAAAACGCTAACCCCTAACGAATGATAAACAGATTTAGAGCTAGAGGGACCTTTAGAGGTCGACCCTCTCTTATTTTACATAGCTATGGCTGTATCCTATGGAACATGATACCAAGGTCCCCCATATATGTGTAACTGATTCACTGCTGAAGAGAGGATGAAGCAGTACCTTATGTCAGTGAGCCCCAGTAAGAGTTAATGACTCAGTGGATCTTTAAAAAGGAGTGAATGTCACATTGCCCTCCCCTCCCTCACCTGTTTATAGGACCAAAGAGATCATAGGGTCATAGATCTAGAACTAGAAGGGGACTCAGAGGCTACTTGGATCATCACCCTCCTTTTATTGATTAGGAAACTGAAACCCAGAAAGTGAAAGTCACACAAGCAGCAAGGTTAGAGGTGTGGAATTTCAATTCAGTTTATCTGACTCCAGGCTCAGTGCTCTTTCCACTTTGCCCAGAGCCACAAGTTGGCCTTCTAAAACTTACAATAAAAAATTCAAAGACTTTTTTTCCTCAAAGGATGAAAACATTTTGACAATTTGGGGGGGGATGGGGGGTTAGGTTTTTTTTCTTTGCCTTCTATGAAAGTCTCATATTTGTTAGTCCTATGTTATTGATTATGCAAGATGACTTCCCAGGCACCTTCTAATTCTGGTATTGTCAACAGCTGATTCCTAGCTCTATATTGTCTCAAAAGATGTTCTCTAGGTACATGCTGCTGCTTTGCCTAGAAAGTCTTTTCTGGTTTATGTCCTTACCTGAAACTAGAGGATGGGGCTAATAGCTAAGTGTTTTTGTATATATATATTTTCTAATAGGAGTTAATTTCTCTCTCTTTTTTCCTTAATAAAATCAATTTTAAAACCCCACCTGAGAGACTACAATTTAGCCAGATAATACAACCTTTATCTTAACAAAATGCATTAATTTCTGCTGTTAAGGATACGTCCCCTTTAGGCTAAGGATTGAAAGGGGCAAGCCAAAACTGAGGTAGTTAGTACCCAGCCAGCTCTGAAGCTAAAAATGGTGAAGACTGTAACTGCTTGTCCAGAGGAAGCTCAGGAAGCCTACCAGATCGACCCTCCAACAGAGATAAAATAGTCTGTGGAAAAACCCATTGACCAAACGATCTTTCTGGCCTCCTCCAGGAAGATGTGACTTGGTGGCCAAGCAACCTGCCTCCCAGGAAGGCAATAGACAAGTCCAGCCAGGAGCCAGCTCCACTTCTGAGTGACCTGCATGATCCAATTTCACATTGGAGTGACCCATTTAGTTTGGACAGCTTGCATTGGGAAGAGACACCCCAAGTGAGGATCAGATTGATTCATTTGACATACACCTCACAGTGACCTTTAGGACCGACTCCTCAGAGAAAGATTGAGGCCTTGAAATTCTGGAGTTATGAGTTGCCCATATGTGTTCCTTATATATATGTCTCAATACCAGTGTACTATAAGTTCATGGTCACTCCTCCTCCTATAGACTTTTTGTGGATTTGTGGGAGATTATGCTCGTGTTTTTTGTTTAAATATTTTCAATGCTTTGTAACTACTTTGTTTCCAGTGTCATTTGAGCAAATGCTTTTTTTCCCCTCAAACTAATTGAGCCTATTGGCAGAAAAGGGAAGTATTTGATGAAGCCTCATGAGCCACAGTATTAGGAAGATAGTCACCCAACTGTTTAGGGCCAGTGTAGGTTAAGGGAGTGAGCCCAGAGTAGGTGCTATATCAAGTTTAATTTTCACAGCAAGAAAAGTTTCTCAGTTACTCGCCTTACCTTCCTTTCTTATATTGATTGCTCTTTTGTTCCCCAAGACCCCTAAGAGAGCTAAGAACAGTAAACACCAAAACAGAGGGTGTGGCGTGTTAGTTAGAAAAAAAATGAATAGAATCCTTGATAACAATGAGCAGATTTTTTCCCTCTATTTTCCCCATGGGAGCCTAGTTTTGTAGTCTCTGTCAATATTTTGCTAAAAACTAGTGAGTGAGTACCTGCTGTGTACATAGCACCATTCTGAATTCTAAAAAGGACCTATTAAGTTGGAAGAAGAATCTGGTCTCTAACCAATTAGCTGTATGACCTTAGACAAGTCACTTAACCTCCATGCACTCCAGATTTCTTAGTTGTACATTGGAGGTGATAATATTTGTATTACTTGTGAGTATTGTTGTAAGCATTAAAAGAAATGATGTATGTAAACCCCTTTGTAAAGATAAAATGCTTTCTGTCTATCTATCTATCTATCCATCTATCTATCTATCTACCTATCTACCTAGCCCTATATGCCATATACCTAGCTAACTATGTAAATGATTATTTTTTTCTCCCTGTAAATCTTTTAAAAATGAATCCTTAGATTATTTATTAGAGCTGTAAGTTCACTTCACCCCTGGACTTCTCACATAGGAACTACTCTCTGCCCCTGTAGCCTCTTCCTTTGATTGGCTTGTTCCGCTCAGAACTTCTATTTTAAGGAAGACACTTAACCTAGTCATATCTTAAACCCACTCCAGAATGCACCCTTGACTCTCTAGATGTTTTCTACCAAGTCTTGTGAGTCTCCCCGCCACCCCCCCCCCCCCCCCGCCTTTACCTTTATCTTCCTTATATGTGTTATTTTCCCCTATTACCATACTAGAATATAAGCTCCTTGAAGGTAGGGACTGTTTTTCTTTCTGATTGTGTTTGAATTCCCAGTCCTTTGCACAATGCCTGGCACATAATAAGCACTTAATAAATGCTTGTTTGGCCTTCTTGCTTGCTTTTTAAAGATGGCTGTAATTTAGTACAAACAGTCAAAGTACTTATTAAAGTAAACAGTTAATACTGAAGTTAAATTTGACGAAGAGAACTACTGAATCTCGCATTTGGTCCTACCAGTTAACCCAAAATGAGGCATTCGGCCTTTGCTTGAAAATCCCCAGTGTGGGGGAACCCATTTCTTCCTCCTCCATCCCATCCCACTTTTGAGTAGATCCGTGTTTTTCTGTCATTATATTATATTGCCAGGACTGAATTTATTGCTTCTACGAGGAGCATCGCTCCAAGATTCCAAGTGTTTGAACCAGACCAGATAAATATGCCACTTAGGATAATCCCAGAGACACTGGGGTCATACCTCAGAAGAACAACACACTTCCCAGGCACTTCTGGCCTTTAGTGTTTTCTTTTGATTGGATACAGCTATGCCACGTTTTATAAGTTGTCTAGCTTTTCCCTAAAAACGTATCTACAAAGAAATGAAGTGCTATGAGACAGAATAATTACTCACATTTCTATAATATTTCAAATTTTATAAAATACTTTTATCATAACAACCTTGGGAAGTAGATAATAAAATATTATTTTCTCCATTTTATGTCAACAGCTAAAGTCAGCCAATGACACTGGAAAGAGTGTTATATTTGGCATTAAAGTATCTTCGTTTGAATTCTTCCTCTGCCATTGATTTTCTAAGTGACTTTGGGCAAGTTATTCACTTTTCTATGTCTCAGTTTTCCCATTTGTAAATTGAGGGAGTTGAGGACTGAATGACCTGTAAGATTGCTTTTAGTTCTAAATTTATGAGTATACGAACCAGTACTCAGATATCACAGCCTCAAGGCCCTTCATCATCCTGGTTGCTTGTTCTCTGGACATTGTGGAGATGAAAAAGGTTTGAGAATCATAGTTTCTGGATAATTTAATTATTTTATTAATAAGACCAGCATGTTTATTAATAAAAGGACAATCATTTGATCATCTCTCTTAGACCAAAGACAATTTGGGGGCTCGCAGAGTTTATATACCCTTCCAAGAGCAGGTGTTCTCCAGGGTGGGAATCAACTCTTATTAGTTAACAATTAATGAGAGAATGAATATTACAATGAGGGGCTGAGAATGACATCATGGTACCCTTGAACAGAGAGACTATTTCTATACCCAGACCATCTCCAACTTTGGGCAATTTAGACAAAAGGGTCTGTGTTCACCCAATTTGGACAAAAGGGTCTGTCTCTACCCAAGTTTCATTGAATGGGATTCACTTTAGACTAGAGATTCCTTGTAAAGTTGGGTGGGGTTGTTTAAAGTAGAGGGTTGACTCAACCTTCAGAGATGGAAGTCATGAAAATAGAAAAAGAGTGAACTCTGAATCTCCCCAAATCATTGGTTATTAATAAACATTTCTCTCAACATTCTCTAACTTCTCAATATCGTTTCTAAAATGTGTCATCTAAAACCAAACATGGCACTACAGGTGTGGCCTGACCAGTGGGACCATTGCTTCCTGAGTCTTGACCACTGTACAGACTAAAATCACATTAGCTTTTTAGGCTATCATGTAACATACTATTGACTCATACATAGAGCTGACCCATTCATCTGCTTCCCCGCCATCTTTTTAATTGAACTGTTGTCTAGCTATGTCTCATTCATCTTGTATTTGTGCAGTTGATATTTTGACCCATGAATAAGACTTTACGTTTATCTTTTTTTAAAAATAGTATTTTATTTTTTCCCAATTACGTGTAAAGATAATTTTTAACATTCATTTTTTTAAAATTTGAGTTCCAAATTTTCTCCCTCCCTCCCTCACCTTCCACCTCCCAAGAACAGTAAGCAATTTGATATAGGTTATATATGAACAGTTGTGTATTAAAACTATTAGTCATATTGTAAAAGAAGAAATGGACCAACAGAAAAAAAACATGAAAAAAATGATACTAGATCTGAAGATTTTCTCTGCAGGTAGATAGCATTTTTCATCATGAGTCCTTTGAATTGTCATTGATCATTGTATTGCTGAAAATAGCTGAGTTATTCACAATTGATCACTATACAATATTGTTGTTATTGCATTCAATGTTCTCCTGGTTCTGCTCATTCCACTTTGCATCAGTTTGTGTAAGTCTTTCCAGGTTTTTCTAAAATCAACCAGCTAGCTATTTCTTAGAGCACAATAGTATTCCATTACAATCATATACCACAACTTATTCAGCCATTCCCTTCAATGGGATTGATTGGGCATCCCTTCAATTTCTAATTCTTTGCCACAATAAAAAGAACTGCTATAAATATTTTTTGTACAAATAAGTCCTTTCCCTTCACCCCTTTTTAAAAAAAACCTCTTTGGGTTACAGACCTAGTAGTGGTATTACTGGATCAAAGGGATGTACGGTTTGATTGTACTTTGAGCATTGTTCCAAATTGTTCTCCAGAACGGTTGGATCAGTTCAGAACTCTACCAACAGTGCATAATTGTCTCAATTTTTGCAAATCCTCTCCAATATTTATCATTTTCCTTTTCTGTCATATTAGCCAGTCTGATAGTTATGAGGTAGTACCTTAGAGTTATTTTAATTTGCATTTCTCTAATCAATAGTGACTTAGAACATTTTTTCATATAACTATAGAAAACTTTGCTTTCTTCATATGAAAACTGCCTGTTCATATTCTTTGACCATTTCTCAATTGTAAAGTGGCTTGTATTTTTATAAATTTGAATCAGTTCTCTATATATTTGAGAAATGAGGCCTTTATCAGAGTCACTTGCTGTAAAAATATTCCCCTAGCTTTATGCTTTTCTTCAATCTTGGTTGCTTTGGTTTTGTTTGTGCAAAACCTTTTTAATTTAATGTAATCAAAATAATCCATTTTATAGCTCATAATTCTCTCTATCTCTTGTTTGGTCATAAATTCTTCCCTCTCCATAGATCTGACAGGTAAACTATTCCTTACTCTCCTGATTTGCTAATTTCCTTCATGTCTAAATCATGTACCTATTTTGACCTTATCTTGGTATATGGTATAAGATGCTGGTCTATACCTAGTTTCTGCCATACTATTTTCCAGTTTTCCCAGCAGTTTTTGTCAAATAGTGAGTTCTTGTTCCAAAAGCTGGGGTCTTCAGGTTTATAAAATTTTTTCTTTTTTATTAGATTCAGGTCAATGTTTCAACCTGTTAAGATTGTTCTAGCCTTTTTAGATCTGAACTCTATCATTGTGTTAGCTTTGGCTCTTAGCTTTGTTATTATCTGCATATCTGATAAATACACCATTTATCCCTTTATCCAAGTCATTGATAAAAATATTGAACAACAGAAAGCTGTTAGAGCACAGATATCCCTGGGATATACCACTGATGATTTCCGTCTAAAATGACATCAAATAATTAATTACTACTCTTCCAGTCTGGCCACTGAATGTCTGCATATACTTGTCCTGTCATCTAGGCAAATGGTCTCAGTGGTAGAGGCTATGGCTTGACCCCAAGGAAAATGTGACAAGTTAATCAGAAGGGGAGAAGGTGGGTCCTATCCTACTCTCCCTGCAATAACAATTGTGGGATGTGCCTCCAGCATATCCTCCTCCAATACCCTCCCTCTCTGGTACCCTCCTCCTGCCCCTAAATCACCCTTCTAGCAGGTACTCTTTCAGTGAATAATAGCCCCACCTCCCCTTTTTTATTTTTGGGTGGGATAGAGTAAGTCTCAAAGGTAAGCAAACATGGATGGAATTGTGATCTGCACCACAGATTTCATCATGCTATTATGTCCCCTGAATTTCTAATTAATTTATGAAATTATGAAATGGGGCAGGCATGCCAGATTCTTTGGATACTTGCTAGGAAAGACGATAATGGCAGTGGGGAGTGAGGCTTCAATCACACTTTAATAAGGCTATAGGATAATAATAATAAGGATATAGGAACAAATAACTCAAAAAGTACAGAGACAAGTGGGGTGAAAGGAGGTACAGAGGCAGATGGAGTGGGAACAGGGATGGGGTAATGAATGATATCAAGCAGCATGAGGAAGAGGATGGGGAGGAGGAAAGGCTTAGATAATCACTCATGGAACCATTGTTTAGAATTTGGAGCACTTGGCAGCATGGACTCAAATAGAGATGGAAAAGAGCTGGGGTGGGGGTGAGGGGAGTTGGGACAGAAGTTTGAAGTCTCATATTTATAGGATTTGGGGGGAACAGACTAACTCTTATCTGTGCCACCTTGGCATTAAATTGATTAATATATCCAGATCATCTCAAAGTTCTCAGTAAAACTTAAAGTTATTATATTCACATCATCTTGAAGTTATCAGTAACATTTGGTGTTCTGCTGGTCTTACTATGGATGTCTGGAAATTATCTGACATTTATATGCCATAGGAGCAAAAGTCCCTGATAGCAAAGCCTAGATGACTTCCTCTGATTCCTCACACATTACCAGGATGTAATTTTTGGTTAATACATCACAACATTTCCAAATTATGCTCTTTTGATCTTTGGGACTGTACACAACTTCTACGTTCCCCTTTATAATTGAACTGCCCTATACTGTCTACTTGTAAACTTCCTATACTGACTAGAAGAGGGTGGTGGTGGTGGTGGTGAGGGTGACCAGAACATGATACAGTTTTAACACATCTTCCAAATCCACTTCTTTTTTACATTTGACTTTCACTGTGCTCCTTTCAGCCATTCAGTTTGACAACCTCAGTATCATTTTCAACTCCTCATCCTCTCTCATTGATCCCATGTACACTATCAGTTGCCAAATCTGACTAGAAGAGGGTAGTGGTGGTGGTGGTGAGGGTGACCAGAACATGATACAGTTTTAACACATCTTCCAAATCCACTTCTCTTTTACATTTGACTTTCACTGTGCTCCTTTCAGCCGTTCAGTTTGACAACCTCAGTATCATTTTCAACTCCTCATCCTCTCTCATTGATCCCATGCATACTATCAGTTGCCAAATCTTGTTATTTCTATTTGCACGGCATCTCTAGCATCTGTTGCCTTCTCTCCAATCACACAGGCAAAGCCCACATCACCTCTTGTGTGGACAACTGGAAAAGCTTCTTAAATTTTTTCTTCCTACCCCAAATCTCTCCCCCCTCCAATCCATGTTCCATACAGCTGCCAAAACGAGGCACAGGTCTGACCTTATTGCTCTTCTTTTCAATCAACTCCAGTGGTTCCTTATTGATCTAGGATCAAATATTATTTCATCTTCATCTCATTCTTTATGAATGCCTATTTTTATGTGTTTTGTGATATATTTGATTATTAATATAGTAGTAATGTATATAATTTACAAGTAAATTTATGCATATTAGGGGTGTGGGCTCAGACATTTTAAATTAATTGAAGTGTATAATTAAAAAAGATTTGAAGACTGTGAATCTAGCACACCTTGAACCATTTATAAGATGGATCCATTCTATAAGAATAGCACGAGAAACTTTGTTTAATACTTTGTTAAAATCCAGGTAAACTGTATCCATTGTGTTATCCTGATTTATCAATCCAATAGCTCTGTCAAAGATGAGAATGAGATTAGTTTGGCATTCCTTATTCTTTTAAAATTCAATTTTATTTTTTTAACTAAGATTGCTTTTCTTTTCTTTCTTTTCCCCTCATTCCCCTGGAAATAAAAGAGAAAAATAAAACAATTATACCAAATGATATAACCTATTCTTAGTGGAGCTGTGCTATTTCTTAATGAGCATTTTTCCCCTTAGATGGTTGCTGACCATCTCTCTTTCATAATGTGTTTTGTAATTTTTTTCAGGAATAGAAGTTGAATTTGCTGTTCTGTGATTTGAAGATCAATCAGGTAACTTACATATTTTTCTTTTCTATTTTTTTCTTGTGAATTTCAGGTTGTCTACTCTAGTTGACACAAGATGAGGTGAAATATATGTTACTAAATTGATGCACTTTGGAAAATAACAGAGAGAAAACAGTTCTAGTTTAATAAGTTTTCCATTGAATAAAAACATTCAAGCTTATTTCAAATCAAAAGAATATTTGATGATGGAAGATTAAAATAATACCCCTATATTTCTTTATTTTTAAATAACTTTTACAACGGAGTCTTTACTTCAAAGATATGGCAAAAAGAGAAGTACGAACATTTTCCCCTAGCCCTTGGACAGTGTTCCCTTTACCACTGCAGTTCCTGGGGAGAGTGGTCTCAAGCTTAATGTAGTTTCTACATGGGATTGGTTTTATCAAGTTTATATTCTAATGTGGCATAGCTTTTTGATGAGTGTGCATCTCAGTTATTAATAGCCTACATATTTCTTAAGCTTATTAACAGTTTTTGTCAGGGGGTTAGTCCTTTTTCTATGGCTCCAAGATATATTATGGAAGTATACTTTTATAAAACTTGGCAACTGATCAAACATGGAGGAAGAGGGAATGAGAGAGGGAGAAGAAAGAGGACATCCAGTACATATGCATGTCAGAAATGATAGTGATGTTCTCAATCATAGGAAAGTCTGAAGGAGGGGAGAATTTACATTCAAATATTGAGGTCTGCTTCAGAAAAACTAAGTTTTAAATACTCTTTAGGACATCAGGGTAAAGATATCCAACAGGAAGTTAGATATGAAGGACTGGAATTCTAGAAAGAGGTTAGGATGGATGTGTATATTGGGAATCATCTGCATAGAAATGGTAATGAATATGTGGGAATAGATGAGATCACCAAGAAAAAGCATATAGTGAAAGTAGAGAAGACACCCCAGGGAGAAAAGACATCTTAGAGATGCTCCTATATAGACAGTAGGAGACAGATCCCAATCTAGACAATGAGACTGAAAATGGGTGGTCCTATTATTAATAAGAGAACCAGGAGAGAACAGTCTCTTGGGGAAAAAAAGGGAATGAGAATATCCAGGATTGCAGGGTGGCTAATAGTGCCAAAAAGAGCAGAGAGATAAAGGGAGAGATAAGGGCAGAGAAAAAGCTGTAGTGACCTTCTCGTAGAGCATGCTGGGGAACAGGAGCAAAACCAGATCAGTCATTTAATAAGAAAACTTGACATAAGGCTCAACAGAGTCATATCAGTTTTAGAGTAGAAATAAATGAAATGGGCAAGAGGACAGCAAAGTGATTTAAATTGGAGCGAATTTTTCTGTTTCTATAACAACAACCTGTTTTCATGACCGATAGTTGTGAAAATACCATACCAGAACTCTAATGTCAAAGTTTCCAGTTGCTATATGAGGCAGTTGAAATGACACCTAAAAAGACGAGTTAGCAAAGAGTGACTGGATCAGATCAAGTACATATCACATTGAGAAAATCTGTACCATAGTCAGCAGAATCTTGAAAACATTGAGGGTTGTTTGACAAGATATTTTAGTGAGGAAGCTACCAAAAGGAGGGAGAATATAATGGATAATATTACTTAAAAAATAAGATCCTTGCCAACCTGTGTACTAATTTTCTTATCTTTATAAGTCTTTAAAAAATCATTATTCCCCATGAACCCAGCTTGTCCTAGCTCTTCAAAGACTTGGGGTCATGTTTGTGGAGGCTGTTTCCTAGAAATTACACTCTGTATGACTTGAACCTCCACACCAGAGTGACCCTGAGGACTCTCTAAAATCAACTTACATCTAGCTACTCAGTTATTTTTATTTTTTAAAATGTATTTTATTTTCAATTCACAGAACAAAACAAGCATTTCCATGACATAGTACAATAAAAAGATGATTTCACATGAAATTCAAATCTACCATGTACAACTTGCTATTCCCTCCAAATACACCATAAAGTTATCATGTAAATTTCTGTTTTTTTTTCTCTTTTTTCCTTCCTTCTTCCCTTCCTCCTTCCCCCAGAGATGGCTACCTTTAGAAACAAATAGGCATATGTATCTATATATACCTATATAGATATATAGATATATATGCAAAATTATTCTCTATGTACTCCTATTTATCAGTTCCTTCTCTGGATGCAGACGGCATCTTTCTTCATATAGCCTTTATTTTTAGTTTGTGTATTTATAATAGTCAAAATGATTTCTTAAAACAGTATTGCTGTTACTGTATATGATGCTCTCCTGGTTCTGTTCACTTTGCTCTTCATCATCATACAAATACTATACAGATCAAACAACAGACTAAAACTAACAAAAGCAAGTAACTAAAACAGAAAAGGAAATGAGAAAAAAATTTAGAACTATGATCAGCAATCATTTGCTAAATGAGCACTTCTCTATTTTCTTCTTCTCTAGCGTAGTCTGTAGAGAAAACTTCCTTTTAGCCATTGAAAGTATCCTTATGGAAATAGTAAAAGGAAAGAGGCTTTCATAAGTGATTTTTCTGGAGCAGATCACATCTTTGCAGTCACACAATTGACTGAAAGGCAGGGAGAATGCAAGATGCCAATTCGACAACCAATAATTATTAAGTGCCTATTTTGTGCTAGGTACAGTGCTTACCACTGGGGACACAAAAAAGGGAAAAAGCAAAACAAAACAAAATACCCCAATCCCTACTTTCGAGGAATAATAATAAGAATAATAGCTAGCATTTATATAGCACCTATGTGCCAGGCCATGTGCTAAGTGCTTTATAATTATTATCTCATTTGATCCTCACAACAGCCCTGGGAGGTAGGAGCTGTTATTATCCCCATTTTACAGATGAGGAAACTGAGACAAAAAGAGGCTAATGACTTGCCCAAGGTCACACATGGAGGATGTCTTATAGAGAGTCTAGATGGAAGTGTGTGTCTGTATCAATGATAAGATCATAGATGCTACTGTTTATGTGAAAATTTATGGTGAAAGTATCTCAGTCTGCATTTTAATTTAGGTCTTCCTGACTCCAGACCCAACACCCCATCTAGTATGCCATCTAGCTACCTCACAGTCTAATGGGAGAGACAAGTAAACAACTGTGTATGAACAAGACACAAACAAGATAAAATGGACAGGGAAAAAGTATTAGCATTAAGGGGGATTGGAAAGGTTTCTCATAGAAGGTGGGATTTTAGCTAGGACTCAAAGGAAGCCAGACAGGGCACACATTTATTGCTGGTTGATTATAAAACAGCCTTGATTTAGTAGAGAAAAGCACAAACTTCAAGGCTCTGTCTTGACAAGGATCCTTTCATGCATAGGTGTTAGGGTCATACAATATTCCTTGATAAATGTTTTTGTGGGAACACAAGTTTCCCTTGGGGGAGACTTCGAAAATGTGATTTCCCATAAGCCTGTGTGCTAATTTCACAGACTAATGGTAGGCTTCCTGTTCTCCACTGACCCCAGCTAATACAGTCTTTCAAACCGGGAAACTTGTGAAAAGAGTGGCAGTTTGGAAAAGAGTGCTGAGGGAAGTTAGGAACTAGATGGCAAGGAAGAAATAATTATAGTTGCTACATATAGTCCATACTGGGACTAGCACAGCATTGGCAGCAGCCCCAGTGGGACCTGAGGCAGCAAGATGCAGGGTTAGGTTTTTCCCTTAGCTCTTGAGCAAAAAGTTTGCATATCTGAAACATGTTCACACTGTAATGAGAAGTGTCAACATTCTCTCTAATTGCAGTGCCAAGAAGCCTATACACTGAAGATTTGCTACTGTGGAAAAATGTAAAAGAAAATAACACGGGTCACCCACAAAAGTTCCCTCGAATCTCCTGTGATTAATTGAGTTTCTACTACCTCTCCTCCTTTGGTGGGAGACAGAAGAGTTAATTGGAGAGTGGTGAAAACTGCTCCTAAGTTACCTATATATATCTTTTTTATTGTATCAAGAGGCAAAGGGGAGTGGAGAAGGACTGAGTATGTAACCTGGAGATTAAGAGGGAGGGTGCATCCTGGGCATGATCTTAAGAGTGTTTTCCATGACTAATGTTGAAATATCTTTGATATGATTGTACATGTATGGCCTATATCAGATTGCACACCATCTTGGGGATGGGGGAGGTCAGAGAGGGAGAGAAGATTTAAAACTTAAAATCTTATAAAAATGAGTGTTGAAAACTAAAAATATACATTTTTTTTAAAAAAAGTGTTTTCTTTTACTGCATTTTCCTATTTATATCCCTTGTTTCTATTTCAAGTAAATTACCCTTTCCTACCATTACAGTGTAATATCATGTGATTAGCATAGCAACTGTTCAAGGAGAGGAAATTCAGGGAGAAAAAACAATATTGGGGCCTCAGAGTATTAATTTGAATAGATTTGTACACAAATTGGATTATACAAAAGTAGTGAAGGGACCTTCTACAAGTATTACTGAAGAGATCACTTTATTTAACTCTTCTCTGATTATTAATGTCATGAAAAGCACAAGTCAGATATGCCTTGCTTGACTTTAGATGTATGTTAGGGAGATAGATTAGGGAGTATGTAAGGGAGATAGATGTATGTTCACCAAAGGTCTTTGGTGTCATGGAGGATGTCTTACAAAGAGTCTAGATGCAAGAGGGTATCTCTATAAATGACGAGATCATCTAGATGCTACTGTTTGTATGTAAATTTATGGTGATTATTTTGAGCTCCAAAATATTATCCAAAAATTGCACAAAAGAGATTGGCTTAAAAATCTATACTTGAAAAGCTTAATGGATAGAAAATGCCTTTTTGATAACCAGTTTATTGAGTTAGTAATCAATACATATCACCAGGGAGATGTAATATTGGGAAAGGAATGGGACCAATCCTGTAGTGAGAGTGAAGGGGAACAAACAGACTATCAGAGTGTGGAAGTGACACCTATTTAATGTAAAAAGACCTAGAGTAGGAGTTCTTCAGCTAGTGTCTGTGAATTTAAAAAAAATTCTCATACAATACTTCAAAATAATTGTTTTTCTTTTTTTCCCTATGTATTTTCCTATGTATTGAATATTTCCTATGTATTTTATTTTGTGCTTTTAAACATACTGTCAAAGAAAGGCGCCATAGCCTTGCCTCAGCTACTGCAGGGGTCCATAACACAAAGGTAGTTCAGAATCCCTGAACTAAAAGAAGGAAGGCCTCAAGAACAGTAGTTAGATTCTCTGCAATAGATCTATGGGAAAACACAGGCATGAATTGCATTGGATAGAAAATGTGGATGGGTTTTGGTCCGCATTACTATTGAGAACATCCTCATCCATGAGAGCACAAATCCATTTAAGTATGTGAATAGATAGCCCTTGAAAACTTATTCAACCTGTTACAAATTGATTTGGATAAAGGGATATATGCCATCTTTCTCAAATTTATAGATGACATTGGAGTGAAACAAGGCTCTGTGCTTGCTTCCATGTGTAATGGTAATTAATTTGAATTTGAAGACCCCTTTTTGTATTGGCAAGTAAGCAGGTACTTAGCACCTTGTTTCAAGTTAAGCAAAGGTAGCAGGTACTTGGAACTTAGTAACTGATCAAACCTCTGTTGGGGAAACAGAAGGTATGAACTCCTGTCTCCTGTTACTGAAGTAACAGGAAGGGGTTGGCTGAAGCAGGAAGCTAATTCTGTGTGTATATAAGGAAAAGCCCCAGAGAAGAAGGGTCAGAATTTCTCGGGACAAGAATCTGGAGGCAGAGCAGCTACAGAAGAGAAATGAGAAGAGAGAGACAGTCAGAATTTCCTGAGAACTTGTGGTGGTAGAGCTTCTTCTGAACAGGAGCCCAGGAGCCCAGGAGGCTAGGAGGCTGAAAAGGAAACATCCAGGGCCCCTCCCTTTCCTCCCAGGCTGGAGAGAATGATTTTGAAAACCTGGGTGGAGTGACTTTGATTCTGGGAGCCAGCTGAGATTTCTTCTGGGTCCGAGGGCCAGCCAAACTGCCCAAGGACTGAGGAAGCATGACTAGGATGCAGGGGCTTTGTCTGTTTGTGGCTTGGTTGAGGCTTGAATTCCCAGGAACAGAAATTGTGGAGGATTTGAGATGGACTAGACCCTATGAACCACAGTGTAGAGCGGGACCTACACAGAGAGCTGGACAAAGTCCTGGGAGCTGTCTGTCTTTGAACCCAAGTGACAGTTTGGTGAATCCAGGTAGGATCTGGGACCATGGAAGGGGATCCAGGGAATCTGAGAGACTACTCAGAGTTAAGCTGAAAGAAGACTTTACTTGGATACTGTGTACTGATTGAGGAATTGTAAATTTACCAGTGACCTAGGAGTGGAGGGTCTGTATATTTTCTAATGATTGTACTTAGTGATTAATGATACTTAGTAATTGGTTGCTGAATAAGTGATTGATTGAATTAACTTAGTTGCCCCATGAGTGGAAGACTGACTATTGTACTTTGAGATGACTGAATGACTGAGTAAGGAGGCAAACCTCCTCAGGGATACCAGATGATTGTTCTTTGTTCAAAACTTTGTGGCCACTATGATGAAAACTATATGGCCATTTTAATGAAAAGCTGTTTTCCATATATTTGAAAGGCTGGAAACTAGAAGACTGATTTCGATTTAGAGGCGGCTTTAAAAACCATCTAGTTTAATTCCCTCGTTTTACAGAGAAAATTGAAGCTCAGAGTTTAAGGGGGCTTGTCCCAGGTCATATAGCTGGTTGTGGGTTTGGACACCTTTGGCAGTCTGGTGAAGCCTATGGACCCCTTCTCAGAATGTTTTTAAATGCATAAAATACACAAACTCGCAAAGGAAAACAATTATATTGGAATATAGTTATCAACATATTTAAAAATATATGCTCATTGACTTCAGGGTAAAAGAAAGTTTGAATGTCGGAGGTAGAATTTGAACCTGAGTCTTCATGGCTCTGAGGCCGGAAGGGACGTGAGGGGCAGCTCAGAGCAACCAGTAAAAAAAAAAGCAGATTCTCAAAAGATTTCGGTAGCTTTCCTCTCTCTCCCCCTCCCTATTGCAAAGTTGGCCGGGCTCCCACCAGCTCTCTCTCATTGGCTCAGCCGGCGGCCCCGCCCCGCCCCCTGCGTTCGGAGAGCCAATGAAGGCGTGAGCTCCGGTTTAAACGCAGGCCTGGGAAAACAAGCCCGGCTGAGCTTGCTAACGGCTGTGGTAAGTGTGGTAGGTAGGTGGGTCCACTCTGCATTTCAGACCCATTTCGGTCAGTACCCGACGTGGGTAGGCCTGCCTCGGGTTGGACGGGAGGCCGAACGAGCCCGGCGCGGCTAGTTGTCGGATTTCGAGGTAGGGGGCGCGGGCGCAGACTGGGGCTTGCCCCGGAATAGGGCTCTCGGAGGGAAGCTAGTTGGTGGAGGCTGGGAAACGGCTGCACCGCCAGCCGTGCCCACACTGGTGGCTGCGGAGGCAGCGTGAGGGTGAGGGATGTGAGCGAGCTGAGCCTCCGGGACAGCCCGGGATACACTCGTGGCTCCCCTAGGGCGCTGCACTTGCGGCTGCGCCGGAGGGCCCCCCAGTGGGCGGAGAGGAACAGTGCGCGCTTGGGGCCCCTTCCCGCCCCACCTGGCAGGCGGCCTATTTATTAAGCGCCTACTGTGTGCCAGACTGTGCTAGGCTCTGAGTGTACAAAGACCAGAAGGCAAAATGTCTCCTGCGTGCAGGGAGCTTACATTGTCTCTTGGGAAGCGTGATGCACATGAGACTTAGTACAGTAAAGCTATTAAATAGGGTTAAAACTATGCTAAGACTATTGGAGTTACTAGCCTTACTAAGTAGAGGAGACTCTCAGGTGAGGAGAATCCCTCTACCAGGGCAGGCTGGCATCTTCTCTGCAACTAATTGTCTTGGAGCAGCGGTTCTCAACCTGTGGGTTATGTTCAATTTGTAACAATTTAAATACATCCTGCATATCAGATATTTACATTATAATTCATAACTAGCAAAATTACAGTTATGAAGTAGCAACGAAAATAAGTTTATGGTTGGGGGTCACCACAACGGGAAGAACTGTATTAAAGGGTCCGGCATTAGTAAGGTTGAGAACCGTAGAGACTATCATTCTTAGAAAGTTGCAAGGGTAGGTGCTAGAGACAGGACTTGAACCTTTGACCTTCCTGGTATCAAGGACCTAGCTCTATCGACTATACCCATGCAGCCTCTCAAATTAAGTCTAAGGTCATACAGAATAATTGCGGGTGGGGAAAGGAACAGCTTTGGGATCAGCTAGAGCAAGCTGGAGTCGGGAAGAGCTGAGGTCAAAACTGGCCTCAGACCCTAGCTGTTGTGACCCTGGGCTGGCCACTCCCGACTCCCTTAGTTTCCTCATCTGTAAAAATGGGATAATAGTCCCTATCTCTCAGGGTTGTTGCGGGGATCAAATGAGATGCCATCTGTAAACAGCTTTGCAAACCTTCAAATGCTCTAAGTGCTAGCAGCTTTCATCATCATCATCATGAATATGCCTCATGTAGGAGAGAGTATTGTAGCTAAGCTTTTTTAGCAGGTGGGGGGGGTGAGGAAGGAGGAATGAATTCCAGGCATTTGGGACAACCCATGCAAAGACATAGAAAGAGGAGAGGGCCCCCGGAGCATGTGAGAGGAGCAGTTTGGCTGGACCCTAGTATCCGTTATGCAGTGTATGAATCTGAAAAACTGTTGGCTGGAATCTGACTGTGAAGGGCTTAAATGCCAAGTAGAAAAGTTTATATTTGATCCTAGAGGCAGTATTTTTAGAGTTTGTGGGATCAGAGATTTGGAGATCAGAGCCCTGTGGTCCAGTCCTAGTCCTGTGGCATTTAGAGGAGGAAACTGAATGATTTGCCCAAGGTCACACAGGTAGGGACAGAGCTGGGATTTGAACCCAGGTTTTCTGATTCTAATTCCAGTGCTTATTCTCAGGGATACTGACTGAAACTCTAATTTCATTAGTATAGGGAATCTCTGGGTGAGCAAAGTCCCTTTACCAATAAGCCTTCTTTGCAGTTTATGGTCTTACTGTTGCCTAGAGCACTGAAAATTTAAGTGACTTTTTCCAGGGTTACATAGCCTGTATGTTTGTTTCACAGGCAGGACTTGAACCCAAATCTTCCTGGTTTAGAGGAAAACCTTTCTATCCTCTGTCAAGAGGCTATGATGACTCTTGAAGGTATTCTCTTTTACCTTTAAGAAAAACTGTAGGGGTAGACGGTGGCCAATCAGCATAAGAAGCTGGCGTTATAATAATAACCACATTCCTTGACTCAGTGGTCTGGGAAGAGTTCTTTAATGACCCAGCAGACCATTGGTGGTGTTGGTGTTCTGGACAGGAGGCTTTAGAGGGAAGAAGGGAAGTCAGAGAGAAGGAGGAAGAGAGACCCAGTGCCTTCTTTTTGAGGCAGTTCAGTACAAGAAGAATCAATGCCAATATTTTCCATATGAGGAAATTGAGGTTCCTCAAAGGGAAGAAGCAAGTTAGGATCATAGGACTTTAGCGCTTGAAGACTCCTTAGTTCTACCTCCCTCCTTTTAGAGATGATCAAACAGCTGCAGAGGGTGACATGACTACTCAGGAGGTCGAAGTCCTGGTAAATACTGGGCACTGCTTCAATCTCTCCTCCACAGTCTGATTCAGACCTACTTTTCCAGACTGATTTCACATCCATCACCCTCCTCCCCCACCATGTGATCCCTGTCCAATCCCAGCTGGCCTACTTACTTGCAGGTCTGCAAATTTGGTTTTTTGTCTCAGTTTCAATGTCCAGCCTGTCCCAGAATGCACTCTCACCTCATCTCTATTGTGTGGAGCTCACTTCTTTTGAGGGCCTTGCAAAACTCAAACCTCTGTATAAATATCCTTCACCTCCTTCCCATTCCAAGACTTAGTGTGAAGGCCTCCTTCCCCCACAGGATGCCCATTAGCACGGTTTTCTCTTTTGTTAAGTTCCTTATGGTTCACTCATCCCAGTACATGGTGTATCATTCAGTAGAATGCAAGTTCCCTGAGGGCATGCTCTGTTTCTATCTGTCTGTGCACTTACTGTGTGCTTGTTTGAATTGAATAAGGGTGCCAGTCAGTCCTGGCTTTGGAAACAGACCCTCTGGGCTCAAACTTACTAGCTGTGTGGCTTTGGACATGTCATGACTTAAACTCTCTGGCCCTCAGTTCCTTCATCTGTAAGTGAGGGGGGTTGAATTATATAACTTGGGGACTGTCTCTGTTCATTTTAAATTCAATTCTTTACTTGCTGACCTTACTATAATGTTTTTAGACAGATTCCAATTGCAAATGTTTGAGATCCTACTATAATACAAGGTTGTAAAATAGGTACTATGGGATCAAAACCCAACAGCTCCTACTCTCATAGCTAAACACTTTAGCCTTTTACCTACTGGTTTTCATGACTCTAGAACAGTTCCCTAGCTCAGTAATTATCAAGTTTATTGACCCATGTCTAAATGGGCTAAATGTTGGCTCATGTCTCTCAAACTGCTGCTTTTTTATATTTGCACATGTGGCAATTTGGTGAGGGCTAGGGGATCCTGAGGTGGTGGTAGTTATCTGAATTCTGCTTAGCAAGGCCCACGGACCTTTCCATCAGTCTTGTGCCAGAAACACTCCTTTATGGGTTGTCTCTCGGCATTAGAATGTGAGCTCCTGGAGGGCAGGCACTGGTTTACTTTTCTATTTGTATCCCTATTAGCACAAAGGTACTCTTCAAGGGAAGTACTTAATAAATGCCTTTTCATTCATTCAAGAGTCATCATTTTAGAATGGGGGTGGGGAGATTTGAGGGGTGGGGTGGGAGAGACCCAAAGATTATCTCTTCCAACCTCCTCATTCCATAGATAAGGAGATTGAGGCCCAGTGATTTGATTTATCCACTCTCTACTTTAATTAGCATTGAAAGTCAGGATTTAAATCTAGTTCCTGTTAGGCTTGGTCCGTTTCACTTTTCCACTGCAGCAGCGGTTCTCAACGTGTGGGTTATGTTCAATTTAAATACATCCTGCATATCAGATATTTACATTACAATTCATAACTAGCAAAATTACAGTTATGAAGTAGCAACGAAAATAATTTTATGGTTGGGGGTCACCACAACATGAGGAACTGTATTAAAGGGTCGCGGCATTAGGAAGGTTGAGAACCACTGCACTACAGGGTTCTACCCTAGTCTATGTGTTTTTCCTCTACAGTAATCTAGAATGGCAACACTAATCTATGTTGATAAGGAGAATGGAGAACTCGGCTCTCACGGGGCACCCAAGGACAGGCTGAAGTGTAAGTCTGCTTTGATTCTGATGGGCATATAGGGTTGCTGTGAATAAAGAGTTTTCACTGAAGAGCTTGGGTTGTGGGAAATGTAGAAGGTGTGTGTTCTTTAAAAAATGTGAGTGTATCCTGATGGTTTACTTAGCAAATTCTAGGGGATCTGCAAAGATACTAATTGAGACAATTAATAGCTTCAACAAGTCAGAGTCCACAAAAATAAGCCCTCAAAAATCAATAGCATTCTATATAATAATGACAGAATCCAAGAGGCCATTATGGGAGAAATCCCAAAGTGCACAAAATACCTGGGAATGAGTTTACCAAGCCATAAAAAGTACTTTATATATTCAGTTACAGAATATTTGTTAAAGAAATAAAGAACATTTTAAATAGCTGGAGAAACATTCACTGCTCATGACTGGGCCATGCCAGTATAACGAAAAGTATATTACCAAAGTAAATTTAGAGTTTTGATGCTATGCCAATCAAATTATCAAAAGGATACTTTATAAAACATGACAAAATAATAGCAAAATTCATTTGGAGAATAAAGTATCTAGAATATCAAGGGAAAAAATGAAAAGAGGTAGGGAATGAAGGGGGGATGGTACTTCCAGACTTCAGATTATATTGTGAAGTGGCAGTTGTCAAAACAACGATAGATATCTGATGTTGATTAAAAAAATAAAAGGGTAATGTGTATGTATCCTTTTCTTTGGTGTGGATTCTCTCTAGCTTCTGTTCTAATCCACACCAGTAATAGACTGCCTGATTCCTTTGGGTGAGGATCTTCCTTTATTGCAATTTTTTTTGTAGGTAGCTGAATAGGACCTAAAATTGGTTTTTTTGAACAAGGACTTTGATAAGTTTAATTTATATTACATACCCCCACTGGTCATATCATGTTCATACAGATAACATGGAATCTACCTTTTTTGTTACAGTGTTGTCTTGTTCTAAGTAATACATTTTTAAAAATATCTTTTAATGTATCTCTTTATATTTAGCCCTTCCCTGAGGCCTATTATGTATGCAATTTGGAACATTCATTATAAAATAATCATTGTGCCTGGATTAACCAAGTAGCATTATGATAAATCACTTTTTGGGACAACTTTATAAGAAATGGAAGTCTTTTGAGTTTTGGCATTCTGAAATAATTCCAAAGCAGTGGACAGTGTTGCGGGGCAGTGGAAAGGGTATATATACAGAGAGGGCTTCATGTATCAGGCAATAGAATGGTTTGGTGATGTGGTGTAGTTGATCCAGGGAAGGAAATTCTGATCACAAATTTTTTTTTTCAGCAATCAAAGCCTTATCTGGAAGAGCTCAGATTTCAACTCCCAAGTCAGGCAAAATGTTTGCTGCAACCCCAGTTTTATCCAAATCCATCAGAAAGGCGTTGGGACCTGTCAATAGGACGACCGAAAAGGAAAACTTGGTGGGGAAGAGAAAAGAACCCCTCAAACAGAAAGGTCAAAACTTCACTGCCAAAAAGGTAAGATGATTGACTTTTTATATTTCGAGATATTTCTTTAGGCATATGCAAGAATTGAGTTTGGGGGGACTGAGGCTTTCATCAGCTTATCATGTGATGGTCACATTACATTTATGCATTTTATTGGTTATTTTTTTTAGCAAACTGTTAATCCTTGGTAACTTTCCACAGCACATATTTTGATCTCTTCTTATATCATCCAAATTTCCCTCTCTATACCTGCCTCAAGCTCCTTTAAGAGCCATCCCTTATTATGAAGAAAGAAGGGGGAAAATGTTCAAATTCTGTCTGATATTATATATGCAGTATTCCTCTTTTCCCTAAAGAAGTAGGATGAGGTTCCTTCTCATGTCTCATTCTTTGGGACACTTGGTCATGATAATTTCTTAGACTTCAGTTTTGATTACTTTTTTGTTTTTCTTTCCATTTACATTGTTGCAGTCATTCTGTATATTGTTTTCCTGGTTCTTTATTTTGCATTAATTTATGTCTTTCCATGCTTCTCTACATTCATGATTTCTTATTTACAGTATGGTAATATTCCATTACAGTCAGGTACCACAGTTTCTTTAGCTGTCCCCCCCAGTTGATAGGATTCTATCTGTTGGGCATTGTGCTAAGCACTGGGCATAAAAAAGAGGCAAAAACGTTATCCTTGTCCTCAGGGACTGTGTTGCATACAAGATAAATAGAGTGTAAATGTGGAGGGAATTTTGTAGAGAAGTCAAAGTGGAGATTGGGAAAGGCATCTTGTGGAGGTGGAATCTGAACCAGCTCTTGAGGGAAGCCAGGAAGCGTAGGTGAGGAGGGATGGGGTATACTGAGGAGGGGAGTAACATGGTCAGATCTGCACTTTGGGAAGATCACTTTCACACGTGAGTGTAGGATGGACTGAAGTGGGGCCTTGAAGCAGAGAAGCAGTAATCCAGGTGTGAGATGATGAGGGCCTGTGCCAGGTGACAGCTGTGAGTGGAGAGACAGGGATGTAGATGAGAGATGTGGTGAAGGTAGAAATGGCAGGAAGACATTGGATATGTGGAGTGAGTGTGAGAAAGAGTTGAGGTTCAAACTGAGGTGGCAGACTTGGTTTGATAAACAGGATAGTGGGTGCCTTCAACATTAATAGAGAAGTTGGGAAGCAGGGAGGGTTTGGGAGAAAGGATGAACTTTACTTTGGACATAGTGAGTTTGTCCATGGGACATTTTGTTTGAGATGCCCAGTAGGCAGTTGGTGATGTATAAGACTGGAGCTTCGAAGGGAACTTAGGGCTGGATAAATAGATCTGAAAATCATCTGGAGAGAGAAGATAATTGAACACATAGAAACTGGTGAGGTAAAGTGAAATAGTTTAATAGTATAGAGCAGCGGTTCTTAACCTGTGGGTCGCGACCCCTTTGAGGGTCGAATGACCCTTTCACAGGGGTCTCCTAAGACCATCGAAAAACACATATGTCTGATAGTCTTAGGAACCAAGACATCACTCCTCTATCTGTCTCCAGGTGGGTCCGCCCACATGTGAGTATTAAAGGGTCGCAGCATTAGGAAGGTTGAGAACCACTGGTAGAGGGAAAAGAGGGTCCAGCACAGTCCCCTGGGGGGTGCCCACGATCAGTGGCAGGGACTTGAATGAAGATCTAGAAAAGGAGCCATTAGATAGAGGTTGGAAAAGAACATAGAGGAAGTAATGTCATAAAAACCTAGAGAATCAATCAGAAAAAAGACGGTGAGTGGCATTGTCAAAGACTACAGAGAGGTAAAGAAGGGTGAGAAATGAGAAAAGTCTGTTAGATTTTGGCAATTAAGAGCTCATGAATAACTTTGGAAAGAGTATTTTTTTCATTTGAATGAAGTCAAGATTTAGAAGAGAGTGAAGAAAGGAAATGGAGTCACAGATTGTAGGCAGCTTTCTCAAGGAGTTTAGTGACAATGGGGATGATATAGGGGGCAACCTGCTGGAGAAGACAAGATGGAATGGAATGGCATCAAGGGTGCATGTAGAGGAGTTTGCCTTGCCTTGGCAAGGAGAAGGGGCCACCTCTTCAGCTGGGTTATGTAAAGATAGTGGGGGAAGACGTCTGAGTGATGTGAAGTGAGATGGGGAGAAGAGGGAGCTCATGGTGAATGACCTTGATTTTTTTCAAGTGGGAAGAGGCAGGGTCCTCAGCTGAGAGAGCAGGGAGAGGAGATGCCATGGGAGGATTGAGAAGAGAGGAAAGATTTAGAAGAGATGATACAGTGAGTGGAATAATGAGTCAGTTAGGGAAGTATAAAAGTATGATCTTGTTTCTGTGAAGGCCCAGGTGAGATTATGCAGCATATGTTTGTAGCGGATCCAGTCAGCATATTTTTTTTCTAATTCCATTTGGCAGCATGTGAATAAGTGAAGGCAGTAAATGGTGAGAGTCATCCAATGCTGAGGCTTGTAAAGGCATGATCAGCCATGGAATAGAGGGCTGAGAGTCTGGTATAGACTTAAACTGGTTCACTAAGGGAAGGAAGGAGAGTGTAGTTAGCAAGGGGATGGTGGCATAGGAAAGAGCTGAGGGGTGGAAGGATTAAAGGTTACAGTGAGGATGAAATACTGGGTTAGGAGCCATAAACCAGAGGGAATAGAGTGATAAAAGGTTATAATCAGATAAAAGACTTAAAGAGTTCATTTGAAATATTCTTAGCACTTTCTTCCCTTTCCTGCTTGAAATGTACTTAAAAATGCAAACTCATTTTGATATTAAGCTAAGCAAAATATAATTAAGGTGATAAATCTGCTAGAAAATCACAATGTGTTTAAAAGTCAACTTTTGGTATTATCTGTTATTTTACATTATTCATGCCAGTGTTCTCTCTCCATTAGTGCAGATAATTGAATTGACTGTTTTTTAATTGACTTCAGTCTGCATTCCTACTAAGATGCATTGATACTTACCAGTAAAACTAAGGGTTCACTATTTTGTATTCTTAGTAAGATTTGAGCCATGCTACCAGAACAATATGCAGAGTTGTATCTTTGAATTATAATGACACATAAGGAAGCTAGAATTGTTTTAAAGTTAGCATAAAGTTTTCTAACTATAAGCTTGGTAACTTAGTCATAATAATTAAAACTCTAGTCATTATCTCATGTATGACATAGTTGGTAAGTGTTGTTTAACCTCACTAATTTTACATATTTTCTTCTTTAGATGACTGAAAAGATTCCCACACAAAAAACCTCGGTTCCGTTCCCAAATGAAACATGTCCAGAAATAGAAAATTTCTTTCCCTTCAACCCACTAGGTAGTATGAGTTCTTTATTATCTAATATTTTTTATAAGTATATTTGGCTTCTCTGGGGTGTTTCAATTTAACGGTGAGTCACCTCCCAGATATAGATGTGACCTAAGACTTGTCATATTTTAAGGTCTTTTATTTATTTATTGAGCAAATGTATTTGGTACCGTGTATAAGGCATGGTTGCTGACTGTAAGTAACTGCCTTCTTCTCCCCTGCTCCCCAGGACATTCCCAATTTAGTCTAGTAAGGAAGACAAGGCAGTATGTGACAATTTAGTACCTGTTTTTATGTATTAGTTTGGGTCCCCAAGAATAACACAACCAAAGTATGACAGGAGTTCAAAAGAGAAAAAGATTTCAGCTCACTCACAAGAATGTTTTTGGGGCATTCTGATAAATATATGTCTTTCCAGGAGCATGCCTTTTCTGGCTAACTGATAGATGAAGAAATCCATTGAGTCCTCATAAGAGACTATCTCTGGATCTCTGTATACATCAGACTAAGGATGCTGGAGGAGAGCTTGATCTTTTTAGTCCTTTTTGAGAAGATTCTTTGAATTCTTGGGATGGAAGAAGTCTAAAATCACTTTATTCAACTTGGCATATATTTGATTAAGATCCTGTTCTGTGTAAAACAATATACTTCATATAAACGATAGACTTAATTTTGTTTTATTTGTAACAATTTTTTCTTAGTTTTAAAAAAAGTAAGGTCTTAATTATAAGAAAACACATTTAGCTTTTAAGTATGGAGTTGAAATAGCTGTCGAATAACTAGATAGGCTTATCTTTATAAACAGAATTTGAGAGTTTTGATGTTCCTGAAGAGCACCAGCTTGCAAACCTGCCACTGACTGGTGTCCCCCTCCTGATGCTTGAGCCAGAGAAGTCACTTGAAAGACTTGTAGAGCTTCCACCCTCCCCTGTGCTGCTGCCTTCCATGACATGGGAGTCTGGTAAGTTATCAGATTTGATTCCTCTCTCCTGCCCTTTTTCCTTTTTTTCCCCACCATTTAGGGATAGTTAGAGATTAGATGTGCCTGTTTCAGGGCACTTCCTGTTGCCTGCAGGAGAGGGAGAAAGCTGCGTGTTATAAGTTACATCTTTAGTGAATAAAGTGGTCTGACAAAAACAAACAACTTATCGTTGTCAGTAGGGAATGACTTTCCACTGAAATAGGCCTCAAGTATAAGCCGCTAGATCAAAAAAGTTAAGCCATTCTGGCAACTCAGAATTCAAGATTAAAATCATGGGTGGTATCTGTAGGTATGATCAAACGAGAAAGCAACCACTGATCCTCATTTTTTTTTCTTGGATGTCAACAATTCATAGTGTAAATTCTTGTAAGGGTACTTGGCTGGGATGAGAGAATTCTCAAGTTTATTTGAAAAGCTGATAGAAGAAAAGACCTTTCTTGGCAATAGAAAAGCATGACATGCAAAATGGTGATCTTTCCTTATTATGGAAAACTTAAGACATCTCGGTGGTGCAAAGCTATTTTCTAGCTGTAATGAGTATTTTCAGGTACCTGCTGTTACTGTCCTGTTCCAATTCCTTCTTGTGGGGACAAGGGGTTAAGAGCCTGGAGTTTGGAGTCCCACTTTGTCTACTTTCTTATTATCTGAGTGACCTTGGGTAAGACACCTAAGTGTCTTAGTTTCCCCATTTTGTAAAATAAGAGGGTTGAACTTCAAGATCATCTAAAGTTCCTTCACTTCCACAGCTTGATTGTTGGTTTTACTGGTTGGGCGCAGTCTGTGACAGGTTCTACCAAGCAAGTTTTTTGGTAAGATTAGTGCCAGATTGACTGTTTAAGGACTGGCCTGCAGAGAAGTGCAGAGGGGATTATCACCTGAAGGCTGGTTGCTAGGTGCTGATTCAAATCATGAATAAACAAGAAAATCCTTGCTATAGCAAAGCAGAAGGATTGTCTTCTTAAGGTATGGCAAAGTGCGTCAGTGGGGGAGCACTGGTGGAGGTCAGAGCTTTTGAAACATTTTTTAGTTCAGCAATTTTAATATTGCTGATCAGGATAAACTCAGTCGATAGGACAAAGGAGAGTACAATTCAATTTTAGGAGCAGGATAGTATCAGTGCTTCAGGAGGACTTTAAGAGTGACAGAGTAGAAGAGGGTTCTGCAGTGATCAGAAACAAAAAGTTCGAGGTCACATCTTGACTTTCAGGTCAGGGTTGAGATTCAGAATCCTTACTTAGTGTGTCATAGCAGGGCTATGATTTGTGAAGCCTTGTCAGAGGTGTACAGGATTCCTTAACTGTAATCTTTCTCTCCTAGATCTGTTGGAATCAACTTCGAATCTTCTCTCAACTGTGGATGAGATTGACTTGCCACCTGTTTGTTATGACTTCCCTCTTTAAGTGTCTTGTTATTTTATGGTGTAATTATAATCATTTTTGTTTTAATAAAGTGATTCTTTATGTAGTAACTGTATTTGGGGCTATGTTATTCAGGCAGTTTCATCGTCTCTCTTTTATGTTAAATAGCTTATAAAACTGCTTAGAATCATAGAATGAATATCCCTTCTAACCTAGTAAAAACTTCATCTCCCTTTTCCTCCTCCCTTCCTCTTGAATGAACACACTTTTAGAGATGAGGAAACTGAGGCTCATCTGTGAGATTGTCACTTGGCAAATAATGACAAAATGAAACTTAATCCTAGGTCAGACTGAGAATTAGGAGCCTTTTTTTATTATGCCATACTTTACTGATTAATTTATAGAGACATCTTCCAGATGAGAGAACTTAATTTGTTGAATTAGCCCAAGGGCTGGCGGGATTGAGGGTGGGGCAATATGAAGGTTTAAGATTACTGACCAACCCTGGTTTGGAAGGGGGTACATCTTCTCTTAGAAGAGTAACATTATTTCTCTATATGCTCTTGTATCTCTCATAGTTGACATTGCTTGTTTTTCTTTAGGTAGCTGAGTGTTCTTAGTAGCTGTGAGAAAGATGCTGGGGCTAGTGACAGTTCTTACTTAAAGAATGGCTGTTGTCTAAATTGGCCACTTAGAAAGAAAGTATATGTGGACTTTCATTAATTTTACTCAGTTTCTCTAGGGATTTTGGTATTTACACACTATCAGGGGACCTTTGCCTTTAATCTGTCCCCGTTAGTGTTGGAGATGCTATTGTCTAATTCATTGTAGGAAATATGTGCTTCTTAGATGCATTCTCAACTGTGGGAATTGTGGGAATTGATTGAACCACACTGACCACATCTTGTGACTCAATTTTGGATCTGGTTTAATTCCTTTTCAATTTTGGATCTGGTCCAATTTCTGTTTTCTGAAGAAAAAAAACCCACTTTAATTCCAAGAATTATGAGAAAACCTTATTGCATTGTTTGAACATAACCCTGCATGACTGGGAAGCTGGACCACCTCTACCTATAACTTTGTTGTCTATGAGGTTTTCTTGGCAAAGATACTGGAGTAGTTTGCTGTTTCCTTCTCCAGTATGTTCCTATTTTATAGATGAGGAACTGAGACAAATAGGGGTTAAGTGACTTACCCAGGGTTGTACAGCTATTAAGTGTCTGAGGTCAGATTTGATCTCAGGTCTTCCTGACTCCAGGCCTGACATGATACTCTCTATTCACTGAGCCACCTAGCTGCCCACTTGTTGCTTAGATACCCTTAACTAAGGACCTGGGTTAGGCTGAGCAGAAATCTAGTCATATCCGAAGATTGATGAAAGGAATTTTCTCACAATTATGCATCTCAAGGAACCTATATGTCTTATCTGAAAACTGGCCCCTTACTGGCCAATCAGTTAACTGTTCCTTGTTTCTCTAATGCAGCGGTTCTCAACCTGTGGGTTATGTTCATATGTTCAATTTGTAACAATGAAAATACATCCTGCATATCAGATATTTACATTACGATTCATAACAGCAGCAAAATTACGGTTATGAAGTAGCAATGAAAATAATTTTATGGTTGGGGGTCACCACAACATGGGGGACTGTATTAAAGGGTCGCGGCATTAGGAAGGTTAAGAACCATTGCTCTAATTGAATACACACTCGGGGGTGAAGAGAAGGGACCTTTCCTTTTCTGGTTTTAGGGAATTGTACCTGTTCTCCCTACCCCGCCAAACTTGGAAAGCCCCTAATCTTGTATCCTGGTTTATATTCTGTTAATTGTTGTCTTTTAATGTATACAAATCTGTCTACCCCTTGTGTTCAGGGTCCTGTGCCAAGCTGAGGAGGCCTCGTCTCCATTTGTTATGCAGTTGGCATGCATTACTTAATAAATATGCTCGGAAGCTCAAACCTTTGTTTCCTCAGTTAATTTAGATTTCACTTGTCACACAATCTGTAGGGAAGCTGTGCATATTAGAAACTTTTCCTCTAAGAAAAATAGCATCCAGAGCTGACGGAGTAGGAAGTTAAAAAAAAATTACAACAAAGTATGTTGGCCTTTGGCCAATCTATTTGTTTACTACCTTACAGCCATAGGGCGATTGCTCTAGTTCATACCGATTTGGAATTTTCCACTGTCCTTCAGAAGTAGATTTATCAGCTCACTTTGTAATCCTTGAGGATTCTAAAAGGATCCCTTGATAGTGGAAAGGAAACAGAAACATGGTGTCTCAAAAGTCTTAGAGCAGTTTGAAGCTATAAATACTCAGACTTTTGGAACATACACATATGTTAGGGTAACTGTTGGAAAAATTAAATTAAATGAAAAGCTAAGAAACATTTCTTACCCCTTTCTTGCCCCTCCCCTACCTCTAATTGGCTTTGGAATAAACTGAGTCTCGTAAACTATGGAATTATTAGTGTTTCTTAAAGCGAAAAAACCATTTTCTTCAAGTCCTCATTCCCTAAAATAGTTTAACATATTTGAGAGAGATTTCTTTTTCTCAGTAGCACTACAACTTTATGAAGCATGAAGAGTCATTAATTTCTCCAGTGTCTAGGACGATACTTGCTAAACTGTTCTAGTGTGTTCTTTAGAAACTGACATACCTGAACTCTTTCAGTCAAGGGTGATTAGCAGAACAAAATTAAATCATTTTATTTCTACTGGGGGGTGGGTAGGAACTACCTGTAGTTCTGATCGCTTTATTGTTGCTAATCAAATCATATTGTATTATCAGACTTTTTATGGAAGACTTTTAAACAGTTCTCTATTAACATCAATCATTTCTATCTTATGAAAATTATTACACTTTACATGTGCAAAGAAAGTATGATTTCATCAGCATGGAAATCTTCCAACAAAGAGCTGCATTGCAAGCCTATCATTTGTTCTGGCTTGGAGATGTTAGGGGCTTTGAACTTAGATTGTCCTGACTCCAAGTCCAACCCTATTAATGACTGCCCCAAGCTTTCTCAATCTCCTTTTCTACAGTTTACATGCAATTCAGATCTTAATTCAAAACGTACCTATTGAGCCTCTACTAGGTACAAAGCACTAAACTCAGTACTAGGGATAGAAACTGAAAAACAGACATGCTCTGCCCTCAAGGACCTTCTATTTAATTGCGTAGTGCAGGTAAGTATGTAGGTTAGGGCCGGAAAATACAAAGGAGAGATCCCATAGAACTCTTAGTAGAGAGAAACCTCTGTTAGCTTTAGAGGGGTAAGTAATATTTATTGAGTGAATGTTATGTTTGACTTTGTCCTTGGGACAATGGCTTGACTCAGAGAATCCACTGGATGTATTCCAGACTATTCTCCATGTTCCTTTGCTAAAGGACTGACCTATAATGCAAAAGTCTTTACTAGATCTTGAGGGGCATTTTCATTAGTCTCACAGCTCAAAGCCTTCATCAAAGCTTGGCTTATCTATCACTATTTGAGTCTGTTTAGGACTAAACTTTTAAGGAGAGAACTCAACCTTTGTGATTGGTATGTATCATTACCCAGTTCATATATATACTTGATCAAATTTGCACAGGGTTGTATGGTGAGTAGGCAGGACAGCCAAGACTCCTGACTTTGTTCCTCCTCTGTAGTACCAATGCAATATTCACGGTGTCAACAGTCACTATAAATATACCAGCATACTGCTTGAGCACAAAATATAACAGACTCTCCATATAGAAGATAGAAGCAAAATATTTATTCAGAAAACCAAATTGCAACACCAGGAAACTGAATCCATCATAGCAACATAGAATGTAGCAGTACCACAATGTAGCAGAGAGCCACACCATGCTTTGGCCTTCCCACAAGCCTAGCTGTCACAGCAGGTGGCAAACACCAACATTTACTCACAAGGTTTACTGTCTCCCTCAGCTGCATCTTCTCCTCCCATTGTGTGTAGCTGCTGTGACTCCCAGCCTGTGGGCTCTGCTCCACCCTTCAGCAAACTGTTCCCACCACAAACTCCATGTGATCACATTGAGCCTATTAGGGGTCAGGGTATATCTTCAGAGCAGGGAAGGTCTTAAAATTCCCATTACCATTACATCCTCTTATTGTGCATTCTAGGAATTACTGGCTCATAGTCTCCAGAGCTGGAAGTGACCTCTGAGACCATCTAAGCCAGTGGTTCTCAACCTTCCTAATGCCACAACCCTTTAATACTCATATGTGGACGTATCTGCATGTGGGCGGACCCGACTGGAGATGGATAGAGGAGCAGTGTCTCAGTTCCTAAGACCATCAGAAATGTGTTTTCCAATGGTCTTAGGCAACCCCTGTGATGCCTGTGAAAGGGTCGTTTGACCCCCAAAGGGGTCGCGACCCACAGGTTGAGAACCACTGATCTAAACCAAGCTTTTCACTTAAAAAAATTTCAATAAATAAGCATTTATTTTCATTCCCTCTCCCTCTTCCCCCATTAAAAAAAAACAAATAAAACCCCAGAAACTAATATGTATAAGTCAAGCAAAATAAAATTACTTCATTGTCTATGTCCAAACATAGGTCTCATTCTCTCATTCTTTGTTTGAGTCCATTGCCACTATCAGGGGGTAAGTAGCATGGTTCATGATGGGTCCTCTGGAATCACAGTCATTGCTTTGATCAAACTTCTTAAGTCTTTAAGTTGTGTGCTTTTATAATAATGTTCGATGAATTATTTTGTTCTGCTCATTTCACTCTGTATCTGTTCATACAAGTCTTCCTGGGTTTGTCTAAAACTTTGTTTCTTATAGCACAGTCCAGTTTATTCATTTAACATAATCTGTTTATCAATTTCCCAATTTATTGGCACTCCCTTAGTTTCCAGTTCTTTGCTACTTATAAAAGAACTGGTTACACACACACACATACACACGCTTAGAAAAAGGGCATTTTTTTCTCTTTCTTTGATCTCTATGGCATATAGACCTAATAGAGTACCACTGGGTCCATGGGATTGTATAGTTTAGTGACTTTTTGGGCATATTTCCAAAATTGCTTCCCAGATTTGTTGGATCAATTTACAGCCCTACCAACAATGCATTAAATGTGCCTAACTTTCTGAAGCCCCTTCAATATTTGTTGTTTTCCATTTTTGGCATCTTTATCAATCTGATTGGTGTGAGCCTCAGAGTTGCTTTAATTTGCATTTGTCTATTAGTGATCTGAAACTTTTAAATATATATATATATGTGTGTATATATATGTGTGTGTGTGTGTATAAATATATATATATATAAATATATATATATGTGTGTGTATATGTGTATATATATATATATATATATATATATATATACACATACACACGCATATATACTTATATACATATTGATACCTTGTACCTTGGATTTCTTCCTTGGAGAAATTACTGTTCTTAACCTTTGACCATTTTTCAGATGGTGAATACAAATTCTTCATTTTACTGTTGAAGAAACTGGGACCTAGAGAATGTTAAGAGCTGGAATTATTACACAAATCCTTTGGTTCTAGGAGCGATGTTCTTTCCACTCTACCCCACTCTTATTTTAGTACCTGAATACTGAAGTATTTATTTCTCAAGTTAAAAAGGAAGAAATTCTTTCTGAGAGCCCTTCTACCCATTCAGTTTCCATGACATTTTAAAAAACTGAATCCTCTTCAAAACTGCTCTTATAGATTTCAGCACACAAAGACTTTGAGTGCATGTTATGTTTGACTTTATCCTTGGGACAATGGCTTGAGTCAGAGACTCCACTGGATGTATTCTAGTCTGTTCTCCATATTCCTGTGCTTAAGTACTGACTCAGGGGTGGAGAACCTATGGCCTCAAGGCCACATGTGGTCCTCTAGGTCTTCAAGTGTGGCGCTTTGATTGAATCAAACTGATTCAGGCCACAGTTGAGGACCTAGTGAGACACATGTGGCCTTGAGGCCACAGGTTCCCCACCCCTGGACTGACCTATATAAATCAGTAACTGGATTTCTGAAGTACATTATTCAAAAAATGCAGATATCTTTACTGGATCTTGCTGAGGCCCTGTTCTATAGATATAGGCCTATGGACTTAGGGTGGTAAAATTCATAGCTTAAATTGAATTTTAGTAATAGAGAGCTAGAGGTGGGAAGATAGGGAGGAAACGTTTTGCCATTCATTCTTTGGAGACCTTCTGTGCCCTCTATACTATAGAGGCATTTTGGTGTAGTAGATGGGTTGTGTAATTAGGAGGACCTGAGTTCAAATTCTGCTTCATTTTCCTTCTCTCTAATAGTTCAGTGGGCAGAGCACTGGATTTGGAGTTAGGAAGACCAGAGTTCTAATCCAGACTCATACACTTACTAGCTGTGTGACCCTGGGCAAATCACTTGACTAGTCAGCCTCAGTTTTTTCATCTGTAAAATTATAATAATAGCATTTACTTCATGGGGGTGTTGTAAGGGCCAAGTGAAATGGCATATATCAAGTACTTTGTTAATCTTAAAGATCTATCTAGGTGTTTGTTAGCTATCACCACCATATTAATCCTCTGGTTTGTGGTAGTTAAGGCCAGAAGGGACTTCAGAGTTCAACACCAATTCAACACCTTCAATTTTACAGCCTCAATCAATTAAATGACTTTACCTGGGTCACACAGGTAATAAATCATAGACCTGGAATTCTAACCCAGGTTCAGTGTCCTTTCCATCTCACCATCCTTTCTGTGCTTACACAGGTGGGAATGGGGAGAGGGGAGGGAAAGGAAAGGGATAAGCATTTATTTCGTGCCTATTAGTGCCAGCACTGTGCTAGGTGCTTTACAAATATTATCTCATTTGATCCTCACAACAACCCTTTGAGGTGGGTGTTGTTATCCCCATTTTACAGATGAAGAAGCTGAGGAAAACAGATTACTGGTCCAGGGTTACATAGCTGGTAAGTGTCTGGGGCTAGATCTGTGTAACAACAATGCAATATTTACAATGTGTATGGTGACTATAAATATGCTGGTATAGTTATTAATCACAAAATGTAACAGGCTCTCTACATGGGGGACATAGCCAGAATATTTATTCAAATACCAGAAAGCTGAGTCCCAAAACCAGGCATTCAAAGCCATTACAGTAGCCATGGAGTTGGCACACATAGTTAATGCAGTAAACATCCATATTCTCAAGCCTTCAAAACAAAACAGGCTCCCTCAAAGATCCTCTTCTCACTCACGGTAACTTCTCAGCTTCCACGCAGCTTGCTCCTAGCAGCTGTGGCCCACTGCCTCTCCTCCCCCCAGTTCCTGTCCTCAGCAGAAGTCCTCAACAGAAGTTCTGGCTGGCTCTCAGAAGAAGTTCATGATGCTGCCTCCTTCCTGTCACCATGCTGGCTCCAGCCCAGCCCCTACTCAGTTCTGGCTCCTTCCTGCCTCACCCCTTCCTGCTACATCAGCAAGTTCAAGGGGCATGGAAGGTCTTCAAATCCCATTACCATTACAATCTGAACTCAGGTCTTTCCTGACTCCAGGCCCAGTACTCTATCCACTGTGTCATCTGGCTGCCAAAATACATTTTAAAGAACAATTTTCCCCCATTTTTGTAGTGTTTGCTATATGTCAGGCACTGTGCTAAATGCTTTACAATTTGTTAACTCCTTTAATCCTCACAGCAACCTTAGGAGGTAGGTGTTATTTTTAATCCCCATTTTAGAGATGAGGAAACTGAGGCAATCAGAGGTTAAATGACTTGCCCAGGTTCACACAGCTAGTTAGTATTTGAGACTGGATTTGAATTCAGGTCTTCCCTGACTTTAGGCCCAGTGCTCTATTCACTATGCCACTTAGCTGCCTGAATACAATTTGTGTGTGTGTGTGAAAATTTTTTATATTTGATTTTTTCTAATTATGTGCACAAAATTTTAAAAATATTTGTTTTTTTTTAATTTTGAGCTTCAAATTCCCTCTTTTCCTACCTCCTTTCAAAGGCAAGCAATTTGATATAGATTACACATGTGCAGTCATATAAAACATATTTCCATAATAGCCATGTTGTGAAGGAAAATATAGACCCAAAAAAAAGGAAAGAAAAGAAAGATAAAGTGAGAAATGGTCTGCTTCAGTCTGCACTCAGATTCCATCAGTTCTTTCTCTGGAGGTGGATGGCATTTTTTATCGTAAATCCTTCTGAATTGTCTTGGATTATTGTATTGGTGAGAAAAGCCAAGTCGTTCACTGTTAATCATTGCACAATATTGCTGATGCTGTGTACAGTGTTCTCTTGGTTCTGCTCACTTCAATTTGCATCAGTTCATGTAAGTCTTTCCAAGTCTAAATACATTTCAAAGAACAATTTTTCCCTAGTGTGGAAATCTTATAGCATCCATGCTTCAACTGAAACACAGGACATCATATAAATTATCAAGTCCATCATATGAGGACATAGTACAACTTTGGGATGAACATACTTTCGTTCTAATGTTTGATTCAGTTTAGCAAGCTTTGCCTTCAGTTGTCAGGCCATAATAGAAAGTGTGGGACAGGAAGCAATCAATCCACAATATCTATTAATTACCTAATATGTGCCAGACCTGTTATGTGTGAGGTGCTGGGAATACAAGTACAAATAGAGAACCAATCCTTACTTACGTTCTAATGGGGGATATAAGTACATATAAAATATACACACAGAATAAAGATAAAGTGAATAAATACTATTTACACACACATTCATGGTAGTTTTAGACCAGGGGTTCTTAACCCGGAGCCCATGAACTTGTTTTAAAAAATATTTTGATAACCGTATTTTGATATAATTGGTTTCCTTTGTAAGTCTATGTGTTTTATTTTATACATTAAAAAAATTTTTTCTGAGAAGAGTGTCTGTGGACTTCATTGTCAAAGGGTTCCATAACAACTCCGTGTTTTAGAGGGAGGGCACTGGCATGTGAAGGGATCAGGAAAGATTTCGCACAGAAGGTGCTTGAGCTGTGTCTTTGACGAATACAGGGACTCTGGTCAAGTTAAGGAGGGAGTGCATCCAGGTGTGGGGGATGGCCAGTGCAAAAGTCACAGAGATAGGACATGGAGCGGCATGTGTGAAGAACAGAGAGAAGGCCGATTTGGCTGAATCATAGAATGTAGGAGAGGGAGTAATGTACAAAGGAGGCTTCAAAGATGTGTTGGGACCAGATTGTGTGGGGCTTTAAAAGTTAAACAGAGCAGTTTATGTTTTATTCTAGGGGCAATGGGGAGTTCATTTAATCAGGGAATCACATGGCTAGATCTGTGTTTTAGGAAAATTACATTGGCAGCAGTATATTGGATGGATTAGAGTGGGGACAGATTTGAGGCCAGGAGACTAATTGTGAGACTTTTGCAAAAATTTAAGTGAGAGGTGGTGAGTATCTGAACTAGTGAACTCCCTGAGTGGAGATGTGAATGTACCAACAGCAGAATTTAGAAGCTGATTGGATAGGTGGGGTAAGGGAGAGTGAGGAGTCCAGGGTAATACCAAGGGATGGATTTCAGAAATTGGAAGAGGGAAGAGTAGGGAAGTTGGAAGAGAAAAGAGGAAAAGAAGTCTGGAAGAAGGGAGGGTGTAGGGGGAAAGATAATGAATTCAGTTTTGGACAAGTTGAGCTTAATATGTCCCTGGAACTTCTTAAGTTTGAAATGTCCAACAGGCAATTGGTGATCCAGAATTGAGTTTAAGAGAGAGCCTGGAACTGGATATGTACACTAGGGGACTCATCTACATAGAGATAATAGCTAAATGCATAGACACTGATGAAACTACAGAGAGTGAACATGTAGATGGAGTAGAGAAGGTGGCTTGGGAGAGAATCGTGGACAACATTCACAGTTAATGTAATATAGATGATGATTCAAGAAAGGAGACTGAGAAAGTGCAGCTGGACAGGTATAAGGTGAACCAGGAAAGAGTAGTGCCGCATAAAAACCCAGAGAGAAGCAGTGTATATGGACAGCAGTTTAAAAAAAATTTCTTTTGATATTTTACAGATCAGATCAGAATACATCACCTTCATTTCTTAATATATGCCTTCCCTTCCCTCCCTAAAGAACCCTCCCTGTTAAAGGTGAAAAGAGAGAAGAAAAAAAATAAAAAAAAAACCTAATCAAAACATCCAACTGAGCATATGCAATCTTCTACATCCATAGACCCCTATCTTTGCAAAGAAAGGAGTTAATTCTCATCCTTTTTCCCCCCAGGCCTAGATTCATTATCATTAAATAGCATTCAGGTTAAAAAAAATTTTTTTTTCTTATTCTTTCCATATAAGCATTAAGTAATCATTGTGAATGATGTTTTCAGTTTTAATTATTTCATTTTGCATCCGTTTATGTGTCTTCCCATGTATCCCTTTATTTTTCATATTCAACACTTCTTATGGTGTAGTAACATTTAATCACATTCTTGTACCATAGTTTGTTTCACCATTTGCCAACTGAGGGGGTACCTACTTTGTTTTCTAGCTCTTTGTTTCTCCAAAAAAGTGAGTAGTTTGACTCTTGGCTGTGGGGCACCCTGAATTAGCTAATTCACTCAGAGGTTAGCTGGCATTGACTTTACTGGAAGTATTCAGTCAAGAGGTCGGTTGATTTGGATTCATGGTGAGGAATTGGATGGTCTTTCACCCAACAGAAACAGCTAGGTGGCACAGTGGACATAGGACTGGACCTGGAGTCAGAAAGACCTGAGTTCAAATCCTACCTCAGTTACTAGCTGTGGGATCCTGGGAAAATTACTTAACTTTTTTCTACCTCGGTTTCCTCAGCTGTAAAAAAAAAAAGGCAGGGGGGCAGTTAGAATCAGGACAGCACTTACCCCCCAGGGTTGTTGTGAAGATCAGATGAGATAATATTTGTAAAGTGCTTAGTGTAGTGCCTGGCACATAGGCACTGTATAAATGCTTCTTCCCTTCTCCTTCTTGAATATTTTGAGCTTGCCCTGTGCTATGATCTTGAATCTTATAAATGAAAGATTATGGATGTAGTAGGGGATGTACTGACTTAGGTTATAACTTTGGCTTGACTTTTGTATTACAGATTTAAGCACTTGATTCTCTGGAATGTTATTCTCTGTACTGGTTTCTTCCTCTATAAAATGGTATTTGGAATAGGTCACCTGTAAAGCCTCTTTCATCTCTAATAGTCTATGATTTTATGTATCGCCCTGGCTTATTGTTCCAGCTTCTCTTGGACCTAAGCAGATACCAGGGCTTGTGTTGTTAACATTTCACTGTCACAGATAGAGGCCCCTGGGGCCTTACTTATTTCCACAGACCACATAGAGGTGGGGAGTCGTCAGTGTGTCAGTGGGCCAGAGCAGAATTCTGGCAAATTTGGAGCTATTTTTTGGGAGGACATAGTAGCATCTCAGAGGAAGACTTAAAAGAGTCAGAATCTGGTCCTTGTAAATTAGTTTTTCATTGTGTCCAATGTGTATTGCCTCCCTTGAGGATATTTGTCTGCAGGTGTTTGTGCCTTTTATAAACTGACCTCTTTTTCTCTTTGAGAGGCTATTTTTTTTCTGGGGACATACTCTGAAATCAGCCATGTGCTCTGACTACCCCTGGTACCAGGGGAGTGGGAAGAGGTTTCCATAGTAACAACATTCTTTATCACCAACCTTCATCTTCTGGATCAAGAGTAGAGGCTTGAGTTCTTTATCCTTAGCATGCTACACATATCACAGTCTACTGGTCTCATAGTACTTTTTCATTAGAATGGGCAGTGAGTGTGGAACAGCCTAAATCCTATGTGTAGGTCAGAGTCACTGATAGAAAGTTACTGACATTTCCCCTCCTCCCTAGAAAAATCTATTGATGGCTTATAAAAAGAAAATTACGTTAAAAAAAATCTAAAATATTCTACTCATCTTTTTTAAAGTTAAGAAGAGAGTGTCCACTAATGCATTGTTGGTGGAGTTGTGAACTGATCCAACCATTCTAGGGAGCAATTTGGAACTGTGCCCAAAGGGCTATAAAAATGTGTATACCATTTGACCCTTTTCTAGGTCTGTATCCCAAAGAGATCATACAAAAGGGAAAAGGACCCACATGTACAAAAATATTTATAGCAACTCTTTTTTTAAAAAAATTGATTTGTTTATCTACTTTTATTTTACAACATTCAGTTCCACAGTCCCTTGAGTTTCAAATTTCTCCCCCTTCCTCTTCCCCTCTTTCCCCCCTACTCCATGACAGCATGCACTCAAATATAGGTGGTACAATAGCTTCACATTAATCATTACTCAGGTTGTAAAGAAGGATTATAACTGATGGAATGATCAATGGGAAAGAGGAAACAAAACAAAATAAGGAAAAGGAACAGAGCAAGTAGTTTGTTTCAATCTGCATTCAGACTCTACATCTCTTTCTCTGGATGTGGATATCTCTTTCCATCATGAGTCTTTTGGAGTTGTCTTATAACCTTACGTTAGCAACTCTTTATGTAGTGGCCCAGGATTGAAAATTAAGGCTTAAATCAGTTTGTGAATGGCTGAACAAGTTGTTGTACATGAATGTAATGGTATACTATTTGTGCTATGAAACATGATGAGCTGGCAGACTTCAGCAAAACCTGAAAAGACTTAAATTAGCTGATGCTGAGTGAAGTGAGCAGAACCAGTAGAACATTGTGTACAGTAACAGCCACAATGTGTGATGACTGACTTTGACAGAATTAGCTCTTCTTAGCAACATAAGGATCCAAGTCAGCTCCAAAGGACTCATGATGGAAAATGCTCTTCACATCCAGAAAAAAGAACTCTGGAGTCTGAAGGTAGATTGAAGCATATTATTTGCTCTCTATTTTTGTTTGTTTCCTCATTCTTGTGGTTTCTCCCATTGGTTCTAATTCTTCTTTACAACATAACTAATGTGAAAATAGATTCAATATGAATATGGAACCTACGTCAAATTACACTCAGTCTTGGGATGGGGGAGGGGAAAGATAGGGAGAAATTTTGGAACTCAAAATCTTATGGAAGTGAATGTTGACAGCTAAAAATAAATAAACAAACAAACAAACAAACAAATAAATAAATAAATATATATATATATATATATATATATATATTTTTTTTTTTTTAAAGAAGAGAATGTTCAGAGAGGAAGTGTGGTGTAGTGGATGGAATCAGGATGATCTGTGCTCAGCCATGTCCTTTGCCACAAACTTGCTATGTTTATCATGCATATCACTTAACTTCTCAGGAGCCCAGGAAATTTTTTAAGATTATAAGTAACAGAATAGTAACTGATTTGCATTGGAAGAGAGAATTTTCCCACTGAGAGTTCCCTATATCAGTCGTAGGAACAAAAAAACCTTAAGGGTATTCAACAAATGATTATTTTTAAAATTTATTTTTAGTTTTCAACATCCATTTCCAAATGATTTTGACTTACAAATTTTCTTCCTGTCTTTCCCCTATCCCCACCCCAAGATAGCAAGCCTACTGAATACCCCTTCCCCCAATCTGCTCTCTCTTATATCCTCCCCCATACCCTCTCTAACTTTCTAGTAGGGCAAGATGGATTTCTATACCCCAGTGACTGTATATCTTATTTCCTAGTTGTATGTAAAAAAAAAACAAACCCCAACATTAAAAAAAATTTTTTTTAAACATTTGTTTTTAAAGCTTTGATTTCTAGATTCTTTCCCTTCTTCCCTCCTCACACACCCCCACTGGGAAGATAAGCAATTCAATATAGGTTGTACATGTGTAGTTATGCAACATGTTTCCATAGTAGTTTTATTGTGAAAGACTGACTATATTTCCCTCCATCCTATCCTGCCCCCCACTTATTCTATTTTCTACTTTGACCCTGTCACTTTTCAAACATATGTGCTTCTAACTACCCTCTCCCACAATCTGCCCTCCCTTCTATCATCTCCCCTCTTATCTCCTTCCCCCCTGCTTTCCTGTAGAGTAAGATACCCAAATGAATGTGTATGTTATTCCCTCCTTAAGCCAAATTCAGTGGGAGTAAGGTTGTCCCATTCCCTTTCACCTTCTTGCTCTTCCCTCCATTGTAACAGTTTTCTCTTGCCTCTTTTATATGAGATAATTTGCCCTATTCTCTCTCTCCTTTTCTCCTTCTCTCATTATATTCCTCTCTCATCTCTTAATTTTTTTGATATCATCCCTTCTTATTCAGCTGATCCTGTGCCCTTTGTCTATGTATACATGTACACGCTCACATATGTATTTATATATACATACATGCTCCTATGCTTACATATATACGTATGCATATATACATATATATTCCCTTCAACTGTTCTCATACTGAGAAGTCTCATGAGTTACAATTATAGTTTTTCCAAGTAGGAATGTAAATAGTTCAACTTTAATAAGTTCCTTATGATTTCTTTTTCCTGTTTACCTTCTCATGCTTCTTTTGCTTCTTGTATTTGAAAGTCAGATTTTCTGTTCAGCTCTGTTTTTTTCGTCAAGAATACTTGAAAGTCCTCTATTTTATTGAGTGACTATATTTTCCCCTGAAGCATTATATTCAGTTTTTCTGGGTAGGTGATTCTTGGTTTTAATCCTATCTCCTTTGACCTCCGTAATATCATATTCCAAGCCCTTTGATACCTTAGTGTAGAAGCTGTTAGGTCTTGTGTTATTCTAATTGTGTTTCCACAATATTCAAATTGTTTCTTCCTGGCAGCTTGTAATATTTTCTTCTTGACCTGGGACCTCTGGAATCTGGCCATGATAGTCCTAGGAGTTTTCTTTTTGGGATCTTTTTCAAGAAGTGATTGGTGAATTCTTTCAATTTCTATTTTGCCTTCTGGTTCTAGAATATCAGGGCAATTTTTCTTGAGAATTTCTTCAAGGATGATTTCTAAGCTCTTTTTTTTGATCATGGCTTTCACGTAGTCCAGAAATTTTTAAATTATCTCTCCTGGATCTATTCTCCAGGTCAGTGGTTTTTCCAATGAGATATTTCACATTGCCTTCTATTTTTTCATTTGTTTGGATCTGTTTTGTAGTATCTTGATTTCTCATAAAGTCATTAGCTTCCATTTGCTCCAATCTGGTTTTGAAGGAATTATTCCCTTCAGTGAGTTTTTAAAATTCCTTTTCCATCTGCACAATTCAACTTTTTAAGGCATTCTTTTCCTCATTGGCTTTTTGCCCTCTTTTGCCATTTGAGTTAGTCTATTAAAGTGTTATTTTTTTCAGTATTTTTTTTGGGGGTCTCCTTTGGCAGGCTGTTGACTAATTTTTCATGATTTTCTTGAATAATTCTCATTTTCTTTCCAATTTTTCCTCCACTTCTCTTATTTAATTTTCAAAATCCTTCTTGAGCTCCTCCATGGCCTGTAACCAGCTCATATTTTTCTTGGAAACTTTTGATGGAGGAGTTTTGACTTCATTGACTTCTGGTTCCATGTTTTGATCCTTTTTGTTCCCCCAAAAAAAGGATTCTATGGTCTGATTGCACTTCCTCTGCTTGCTCATTTTGCCAGCCAATTACTTGACTTTTGAGCTCTTTGCCATGGTATCTGCTTCCAGATTTCAGAGAGCTATGTCCCCAGTCTCTGGGGTTCAGAGCTATGAGGAGGGCACCCTCTCTACAGACATCCCAAGCTCTGGCACATTGGCCACACACCCCAGGACCACCACCAAAGACCCCTATCTAGATCCAAGCAGGTCAAAGCAAGAGTTATTACCCTCTGAATGGTCACTTGGTTCCCCTACGATCTGCAGGCCAGGAGCTCCAGAGGTAGCTGCTGCACCTCCGCCTCCTCTTGCCCCAGGAGTAGGAGCTGGACCATGTTCTTCCAGTCACCCAGTTCCAACAGAGTTCCCCACTGACCTTTTACTTTCTCTTTGGCGTTTATGGTTTGAGAAATCTGGAAACTGCCACAGCCACTGATGATTCACTCTTCTGAAGTCTACTCTGCTAGTCTGGGCCTCAGGTCAGGGCTGCCCTGAGTCTGGTTGCAGGTGGTTCATGCGGGGCTGTGCTCGGCTCCCAGCTTGGTGGGATAGGCCCTTCCTGTTGGCCTGCTGGGCTGCCTTCAGTGGAAGATTTGTTTCTCTCTGTCACTTTGTGGGTTCTATAGCTCTAAAATTTGTTTTGAGTCATATTTTGCAGGTATTGGAGGTGTTTGAAGTGGGAGCCACACAGAGTTCCTGTTTTTACTTTGCCATCTTGGCTCTGCCTCCTAGTCAATAAATTATTTTTTAAAAAAGTGTTAGGTTAAATATATGTATATATAATTTAATTTGGATTAATCAAGCCCCCATAACCTATCAACTTTATTATTACCAGTAAAGGAAGACATGAAGAAAAGTGAGTGGAATGAAAAGGGATTTAGGGAAAGGAACAAATAGAGGGAAGGATAAAGCTATATGCACCACATGTTCATATACCACATTATGTTTAGCCATTCTCTAATCAATGGGTATGTACTTCATTTCTAATTTTTTTTACTATCAGAAAAAGTAATGAAAATTTTGGGGTGTATAGACTTTCTTCTTATCAAGGACCTCCTTGGGATATAATATAAGCCCAGTAATTGAGTCTTGGAATTAAATTATATAGACATTTTAGTCACCTTATTTGCGTTAAGTCTAAATTGTTCCAAAAATAGTTGTATGGATTCATAGCTCTACTAAAATGCCTTGGTATGCCTATCTTCCCATAACTCCTCCAACATTGACTATTTCCATCTTTTGTGATTTGCCATTTTGCAGGCTAAGAGGCCTCAGGGTTGTTTTTAATCTGTATTTCTCTGAGGTATCTTTATGGCACTGTGGATAAAGCGGAAGACCTAAATTCAGATCTTGCCTCAGATACTAAATAACTATGTGACTGTAGCAAAATTACTTACCCTTTCTGTGACTTCTATTTCCTTGTCTGTAAAATTGGGATAATAACAGTATTTATGTCACAAAGTTGTTGTAGAGATCAAGTGAGTTTACAAATGTAAAATACTTTGTAAACGTTAAAGTGATATCTAAATGCTAACAATTATTATTTGTGATTTGGAGTGTTCTTTCATATGGCTATTAATAGTTTGCAGTTTTTTTGAGAATTGTTGAACATTTATTTATTGGGTAATGACTTTTGGCCCTTCCTTCCTTCCTTCTTTCCTTCCTTCCTTCCTTCCTTCCTTCCTTCCTTCCTTCCTTCCTTCCTTCTTTCCTTCCCTTTCTCTCTATCTCTGTTAATTGCTTATATAGCTTGTACCAAACAAATCCTTTCCAGAGAAATCGGATACAAAGATTTTTTCCCCCATTTGCTACTTCCCTTCTTATTCTAGGTGCATTAGTTTTGTTTCTGCAGAAGCTTCTCAGTTTTATGTAATTGAAGTTATCTGTTTTATATTATATAATTCAATTCCTTGTTTGGTTAAGAATATATCACTTACCCATAGCTGTGAGAAGTATATGATCTGCTTTTCTTTAATATTAAAGTTGTGTATCCATTTAGCATGTTTAATGGAATGTGATGTAAGGTATTAGTCTAAGTTTAACTTTTGCCAAACCGCTTTCTAGTTTTCCAATAGTTTTCGTCAAATAGGGAGTTCTTTCCTAAAATTTAATGTTTTTTTTTTTTGTTTATCGAACACTGGATTATTAGGTTCCCTTGTTTTTGCTTCTCTTTTGTCTAGTCTGTTCCATTGATCTACCTCTGTATTTTTAAGCCAATACCAGATGGTTTATGATATAGTTTGAGGTCTGAACGTGCTATTACCAGTTTTTCCTTACCTCTTTGTCTTATTTCCCTTAATAGTCTAGATCTTTCCAAATGAGTTTTGTTATTATTTATTGATTTCTATAAAGTATTCCTTTAATAATTTGATTCATATAGCATTAAAAGTGTAAATTTGCTTTGGTACTTATTATCATTTAGGATTAGGGTTGACATGACCCAGCCATAAGCACTGAATATTGCTCCATCTTTTTAAGTTGCTCTTTTTTTTCCTTTAAGCAGCACTTTGCAATTGAATTTCTGCAATTATTTTATATACTTGAATAGATTGATCTCCAACTTTTTTATGTATTTTGTAGTTATTTGTAATTGGATTTCTTTTTTCTATTTTTGTCTTTTGTAAGTCATTATTATATTATTATATAGCGATGCAATTGATTTTTGAGGACTTATTTTGTAGCCTGCAGCTTCATGGAAACTATTGTTCCAATTAGCATCTTTACTAATTCCCTAGGATTTCCTAAGTTAAGTCATCATATGGTCAGCAAATAGGGATAGTTATAGCTCTTTTTTTTTTTTTTACCTATCTTTATACTTTTAATTTCTTTCTCTCATCTTATTGCTATTGCTAACATTTCTATAACTATATCAAATAATAGTGGGGATAGCTGGTATCTTTGCTTCACTCTTGTATTTATTGGGGAATTAAAAAAATGGAATGTGTCTATATCTGTGATATAGATGTGATACAAAGATATTTTTTCTCATTCAGATGCTTTCCTTTTTATCTTAAATGCCTTAATTTTGTTTGTGTAGAAGTTTGCATTTCAATTTCATGTAATCAGAGTTGCCAGTTTTATTTTCTGTAATTCTATCACTTGGGGCAGCTAGGTGGTATAGTAGATAGTGTGCCAACTTTGGAGTCAGGAGGACTTGAGTTCAAATCCAGTGTCAGGCAATTACTAACTGCGTGATCTTGGGTAAGACACTTCACCCTACTTTTGCCTCATTTCCTCATCTTTAAAATGAGCAGAAGGAAATAACAAACCACTCCAGTATCATTGCCAAGAAAACCCCAAATGGGGTCACAAAAAGTTGGACATCACTAGTTGACAAAAAAACAATAACAACAATCCTATCTCTTATTTGGTTAAGGGTACATCACCTACACATAGTGTGTCCCCACAGCATATGATGCTTGTTTTTTGTTTTAAATACATACTTTTTATGATATTAAAAAAGGCCCCTTTATGCCTATATTTTGTTGGTTTTTTCCTTAATTTTATTTAATTTTTTAAATTTATGTAATAAAACAAACAATTCTATAACATAGTACAATAAAAAACATGATTGTACATGAAACTGCAAATCTACTATGCACAACTTGCTATTCCTTTCAAGTATACGACAAAATTATGTAAATTTCTTATTCTTTTTCCCTTTTCACCCGCTCTGCCCCATGGCTATGATTAGGCACAAATAGGCATATGCAATTTTCTATTTATCAGTTCTTTCTCTGGATGCAGATAGTGTCTTTCTTCATATGTCCTTAGTTAATTTAGATATTTAAAATAGACAACTTATTCACTCAAAGTTGTTTTTAGACCAATATTGCTGTTATTGTATACAATGTTCTCTTGGTTCTGCTCATTTTGCTCATCATTATTTTGTGCAAGTCTTTCTGTGTTTTCATAAAATCATCGAGCTCATCATTTCTTATAGCACAGTAGTATTTCATCATAATCATATATCACACCTTATTCAACCATTCCCCATCTGATGGGCATCCCTGCAATTTCCACTTCTTTGCCACCACTAAGAGAGCTGCTATAAACATTTTAGAATATAAAGGTTTTTTTTTTCCTTTTTCTGGAGGTTTTTTTTAAACATACAAGTGTTATACTTTGTCAAAAGCTTTTTCCTTAGCTATCGAGATAATCATGCAGTGTTGTGTGTTTTTGGTTTTCATATAATTAATTATGTTGATTGTTTTCCTAACATTGAACCATCCTTGTATAAATACAACTTGGTCATGATGAATGGTTTCTTGGATAAATTGCTACGGTCTGTTTGACAGGACTTTATTTAAAACTTTTGAATTGATATTAATTAATGATAATGAGTTATAATTATTTCTTCTGTGAATTACCCTTCACTAGTGTAGGTATTAGGATAATATTTGTCTCAGAAAAGGAGTACTGATAGGGTACTTTCTCAATTTTTAAGAATAATTTGTGTAGTATTGATACTTATTATTTTTTTTAAAAGTTTTGTAGAATTCTCATGTGAATCCATCGGAACCAGGAGTTTTTTCTTTTGGTAGTTATTTTATAGCTAGTTCCTTTTCCGAGAATGGATTATTTAAGATTTCTATTCGATTTGTTAGCTTGAGTATTTTATATTTTTTGAAGGTATTTCTCTATTTCTTTTGTGTGCTCAATTTTGTTAGCAAATAACTGTGCATAATAGGTTCTAATCTTTTTATTTTGATTTTGTTGTGGTGAATTAGAATTTAGTTTTATTTCTGTGGTTTTTTGTTTCCACTTTATTTCTACTCTACTTTTAATATCTTCTCTTTTGTACTTATTTTAGATTTGTTTATTTGTTGGCTTTTCAATTTTCAAAATGACACATTCAGTAATCCTCTTATTTTCTATTTTATTAATGTATGTTAGTAGGAATATGATTTTCCCCTGAGGACTACCATAACTGCATCCTAGAAATATCAGTATGTCATTTTATTATTATCATTTGATTTCACAAAATTATTAAATGTTTTTATTAACTGTCCTTTGATCCACTCATTATTTGGCTGTAGTTTCTCCAGAAATTTTCTTTAATTCTATATTTTCCCTTTTGTTTATCATTCTGTTAGACTTATCTAAAACTGAAAGAGGGATATTGAAGTCTCCTGCCACTACTGTATTATTATCTATTTCTTCCTGTAGTTCAGTTAATTTTCCCTTTTTGAATTTATTTATTTATTATATTATTATAAGGCACTTATTTATTATACTATTTATATTGTTCTATTGTCTATGGTTCCTTCAGCACAAGGTAGTTTCTTTGTTTATCTCTTTTTATGTTTTGAATGTTTTTATTTTATCTGATAGCATGATTCTAATGCCTGCTTTTTTATTCACCTGATTTTCTTTGATTTACCTAATACATTTTTTTTCTAACCCCTCATATTTATTCTGTGTATGTCTATTTTTTTAGATGTGTTCTTTTAAGCAAGAAATGGTGGAATATTTTATTTTCTTATTCACTCTATGACTCTTTTCCATTTATTTTATTGTTTAATTTATTCACAATTAAAGTTATGAGTTAAATTTATGCTTTCCTCCATTTATCTCTCCTTTTTTCCCTCCAAATTAGGCTTTCTTTCTCTGTAAACACGATATTTTGTCTCTTCAATTATTTTGATTTAATCCACTTTAAGATAGTCCTATTCCTACTGGGTCTTTTCCCCTCACCAGTCCCTGTTCCCTATTTGCTACCCCTTTCCTTAGTTTTGGCATTGTGCTTAGCTTTTAATTTTTTTTCATCTAGCTATTTAGTTCATCCCCCTCTCAGTTATATAGTCAAGTAAAATCCCCTTTCCTGTCCTCACCTATAACTGGTTTTGTTAGTTTTAAAATTTTAGTTTTTATACTTTTTTCTAAAAAGGATTTCTTTCAGTCATTCTCTTCATTTTTTTTTTATCTTCCCCTTCTGATTTTTCTGGACTTTATTTGATTCATGGCCCTTCTACTTATTTAGTTCTTCTTTATTCTTGGTATTACTCATGGAATTAAAGTTTCTAGGTGTTTCACAGATAACACACAAGAGGCACTGGAGTTCTCAGTCTCTCAGGTTCACTCTTGATTCTAGTCTAGTCTTCTCAGATGGTTGTTGGGAGAACCAGCTCCTATAGCATTCCTTAATCACCCTTCTCATAGGAGCTAGCAAGAAGTGGGGACAACTAACCCATGTCTCTATGGAGTCACCTGAGACAGGCACAGCTTATATACTCCCTTAAATCCCCTCAAGCCTCAGTGGGGGCCGGATGAGTCACACATAGATTCCCCTGTGGGTTCCCTGTGATTTTTTTCCCCATGAATTTCCAAGTGGTTTCTCTGGATTCCCCCTTATGGGTTCCCCGTGGTTTTCCCCCCGTAGGTTTCTCTCCATTCACTGCCCACCGCTTTATAGGGCAACAGACAAAGAAGGCATCTTGCCAACATAAAGCTCACAGGTTAACTTTAGCAATAATGTCATTCTGGGCAAGCGTAGTAAATATTACCTTATGTCACCCCTTATCTCATGGCACAGTCTCAGTAGGACTGACTGTCACTATGCTTCTGGGAACTACTGTCTAGAATCCTTAGGGCTATTCTGGGAGTTATTATCAAACACCTGGAAACTAGACATTCCCATGGCCATGGATGCTGAGAAACTAACTCTAAGAAGGATAATAAAATTCTCCTCACATGCATTAAGATACCTATACTGGGTTCCCTCTTCTATATAGTTTCTCTGTTATTGCCTTGTAGATCTTGGCCCCTGGCCTCCTTTTGCTGTTGTGCTGCTCTCTTAGAAATAACAATTCCTGTAGGTGATAGGGAAGAAATTGTCTCATGGTAGGAATTTTCCTATATACCTGGTTGTATGGCTCATTATTGACGTTTGCCTTCTTTATGGTCATTTACCTCCCATTTGCCATAAATTCTCCTCCCTAGGTCCATGCTCTCTTACTCCTCTGGGTGTCAGTTGCCCCCTAGGAGCTCTGGTTCTCCTTTTCCTGAGGCAGGATGACTGATCTCTCTAAGTACTAAACCCCTACAGATTATACCCATTGTAAGGTCCCCATGTCCCTTTATAGAATATCTTTTTCTCCATGAGAGTGTTACACATCAGTGGTACCTCCTCCCACCACTGAAACAAGATTTGCTCTTTTCTTCTTCCCTCTCCCCCCCCCACCTCTTTTTAATTCCTTCCTTTAGCTTTTCGCTTATTCTCCTGAAGACTCTCTTCTTCCTGAGAGACTACCAGAGTTATGTTCACTTAATTATTAACTCTTGACTTGATTAGAGTACATCATATATTCTCCTCTATTTTCTGCCTTACCTCTCCTTTTTTATATACTCTTTCATTCTGTAATTTAGTCCCATAAAAACATAGGTGCATCTGTAGGTGGAGTGTTGTAAAGTTCAGTCCAGGGTCTTTCAGGCCTGTTTCTCCACCATCATTTCTATTTTACTTCTGCTTTTATTCTTATCTCTTTGTGAGATTTTAGAAAGAAATCTCTTAATGATCTCTTTGTTGTTACTGTTTTTGGTTGTCGTATTTAGTAATCCTGTCATCTGAGAAACTAACAGTTTGAAAAGCAAATAACTTGTTCAGCTCTGATTTTTTCTAGTAATACTTTAAATACACCCTCTCCCCATGTCAGTCTTTTATAAAAAATTAATACTTAAGTTCAGGTTTGCAGAGTATATCATTTTGGGTCACATCTTGAATTCTTCGTCTTTGGAACACATTGCTCAGGTTTGCAGGGTTTGCACAGTGTATCACCTTGGTATATCATCTTGAGCTCTTTTGCTCTTTGAAATACATAACTCTGTTTTCTCCTCCAATTTCTGGTGAGTGAAAAATAATCCTGTGTTATTAAAATTTCCTTTCCTTTATATCTGAAGGTCTTTTTTTTTCTATTTGCCTGCAAAATTTGTTCTTTGTCACAGGAGTTTTTCAATTTAACCACTGTGTGTCTTAGAGTTTGCAGCATCGGTTTTTTTTTTTTCCTGGAGGCAATCTGTGGATTTTTTCAATTGACACTTTGTTGTATGTGTTTAAAAGTTCTGGGCAGTTTTCTTGCATTCTGCCTTTCAGGTTTTTTGAGTTGTCATGTTTTTCTGGGAGAATCGTAATCTGTAAGTTGTCTCTATGCTTCCTGACTTTAAAATCAGTATGTTTTGCTTCTAAGGAGAGTATGTTTTCTTTGAACATTACTGCTTTTTGCTTCTTTTCTTCCAGATGATCCTTTAATTTTCTATATTTGCATTCTTAGTTAATTATATTCTATTTTGTTTATTTGGTGAGAGTTGTCTTTGTGGATTCAAGTGTTTTTTTTTTTCCAGTTATTTCTGTTGTGTAGGTCAAAAATTCTGCTTTCAAAATTTCTGTTTCTCTTTTAAACCATTCAGTAATATTTTGCTGTACTTCCATCTTCTTCCTGCCTGCTCAAGTGTTGATTTATTTTACTGAGTCTTGCAATATTTATTCATAGCTATCTGGACTCTTTAAATTGATTTGGAGACCACAATCACTTCTGTTATTAATGTCTTCTCTGTTGGTTTATATGCTTATGCTCAATATCTTTAACTGAGTTTTCATCCTTCAGAAATTGTTGGTAATTTCAGTCTTTTTTCCTGATATTCTGCCATTTCTCACTTTCTGAATCCTTCCCCTTTGATGGTAATTACCCTTGGGGCTGGACCTCAAAGTCATATTATCCTACTCCTACATTGGGCAATTCATATTTTGTTGACCTCAGTCTCTAATTGCCTTCTGGTGGGACAGAACTGGCCTCAGCTGGATACTGGCCTCTTCCCTTAGATTTAGTGGGATGCTACACAGACACATGTCCTTTACCCTAAGTAACCTTAGTGCTTTGGCTTAGTTCTATTGTAGCACAAAGCACTGCCACAAGGTAATTCCTGTCTTGGCAAGCTTTTTTTGTTTTTCCCCAGACACTGGGAAGAAGGGGTGGGTAGAACTGAATTCTGTTGTGAGCTCATGTGTCGGTGTGCAGCCCTTCTAGAGTGTGGTGATTGTGTGGTGATTGTTGGGGAAGGGATGCTGAATGAGTAAATTAGGGTTTAAGGATTAGCATTCTCTGCTGTAATTTCATCACACTGTTGCCCTGTTAGAATTCTTGGTGTTTTAGACCATGGAGGTATATGAAATTGCTTTTTCTTGTGCACAATTTCCATTTTGGTGAAGTTTGAGATGTCATAAGGATCAGAGAAAATTCAGTCTTCCATTTGTTGGTCATGTAACTTTTTGCACATGGCACAATCGTTTTAATTATAATCCCAGAACTGAAAAGTTGAGAGGAGGGGGACGGAAGGGCATCTGTGCCTGCTAATCTGGCCAGAGAATAGAGAGTAAAGTGAAGCATGTCTAGGGCAGTCCTGCAATAGTGGGCCAGGTGAAGCCCACTATTCCTGGGAGGAACAGTATCACCAATTAGGAGAGCCAATGCCCTATGTGTTATTATGGAGCTGAAATAGGACCTTGTGGTGAGGTACAGGGAGAGAAAAACCATTGTGAAAAAGTGTCGCCTTTACTTAGTTTGGAGAAAATCCTTGTTTACATTCACCTACTTATGGCTCTCTCTTTGGTTTTAGAGGAAACTGAACAGGCTTACATTATTGCTTGAGGGCTGCAGACTTAATTTAAACCCTTACCCAACTAAAGTTCATCCCTTATAGATGAAAACTCCTTTTGTAGAGATTCATTTTTTGGTCTTTCTATTCCTAGCATTTTTGTCTTTATATCTCCTTGCTTGCAGTAGGCTTTTCATAAATGTTTGTTGAATTAAATTGTCCTGAGAAGTCAGAGCCACAGGACTCCCTGTTATTAGGAAAGGAATGTGATAGCTTAGAATAGGAGAGAGAGAAAGAGAAAAAGAGAGAGACACACATACACACACATAGAGAGAGAGACAGAGACAGAGAGACAAAGAGAGGAAGAGAGGGAGAAACAGAGACAGAGAGAGACAGAGAGACAAAGACAGAGAGAGAGAGAAAGAGAGAGACAGAGACAGAGACAGAGAGAGGGAGGGAGACAGAGAGAGACAGAGACAGAGAGACAGAAGAAAGTATGTGTTGTTAGGTAAAAGACAGAACTGTGAGTTTTATGACCACCTGAAAGGAATGCCTTTGTTTACTAATTTCATTCATCTTTCATTTAACAAATCTTGATTGCAAAGCTACTGGACCTAGTGGCAATAAGTAGATCCTAATCCTTACCTTTAAGAAGCTTATAATTTGATGGCATTATACTATCGGGCTGTAAGAAATCATGAGCTGATTGGTTTTAGAAAACAGAAAGACTTGCATGAAATAATGTAGAGTGAAACGCACAGAACCAAGAGAATGTTGTATACAGTAACAGCAGTATTGTTCAAAGAGTACCTGAATGACTAAGCTATTCTGAGTCACATGATCATTTGTTGCTGTTGGCTGTTTGTCCTTTGTTCTCCAAGAGGAGCATGACATTAGGAAGGTGCTGCCATGACATGCAAGTGAATTGGATTTAAGTGAGGCTGGTGGCTATGATTATTTATATCCCCTATGAAGGACTTATGAAGGAAAATGCTATCCACCTCCAGAGAAAGAACTGATGTATGGAAGTATATGTTCCACATATATATCTATAATAAAATGTTGGCCTTCTCTAACATGAGGTTGAAAGAGAGGAAGGAAGAAAGACAAATTGAAACTCAAAAATGTAAGAAAAATAATTTTTAAAAAAAGACTTCCTCCCTTCTTCCAGTTCCACATTTTCTAACAGCTCAGGTCATGCGGGGACAGAAGAGTCTTTTCTTCCTGAAGGATTCTGATTTCCTGCAGAAAGAGACTAGTTATGCTAGTCCACTAAAAAACTGTGTGGGTAGGGATGATGCTCTATCTAAACGTTGTTTCTCTTCTCATGTCTAGCATATTGATTGGCATACTAAAATAAAGCTTAATAAATAATGAATCAGAACTTTAAAAAAAAAAGCTTAGAATTACCACTGGGAGATGAAACACGAGTTGTTAATTAACATAAAGCAGATAAACACGTGATACAGACATCAAGTACTGGCTTCCTATATTATTTAACCTTTGCTTTATGGAGTATGAGGAGGGTCATAGGTATCCATCTGCTCTGCCTCCCCTCCTATTTTCTTGCCCCCTCCTCAAAGAGTGATGTAACAGAAAGATGTGCAGTTAGTGAACTTTCAATCCACATCCTCAACTTGTTTCCTTCTGAAGTACTATGTTTGTGTCACTAGAGGGCACTTTCTGCTTTCATACTTGTGGAGTTTCTGTGTTCTTTATATTGTCATACAAAATAGAATCCCAGGCTAGGAAGAGATCTTAGAGGACACCTTTATGTCCCTGAAATTTATTGAATTTCTGAGGATACTAGTTTTTGACTTTTTTTTAAATTTTATTATGAAACAGGATTAAGGAACCCAGATTTTAGTCAGTAGAATTTCCATTCAATGGGTGTAGCAAGGTCTTTTGGAAAATCCTGCCTCAGTTTCAAACCAATCAATCATTCAATCAAATATTCACCCATTGCCAAGTAGATGCAAATACAGGAAAATTCAGGAAAGGGGACATAATAATACGATTGAAATAGCAACTTAAGGCCAACAATTCCAAAGATGTCACAAAGCAGTATTGATTAGCTGCTAGCCAATAAACCAGCCTGGTGTAGTGGAAAGACTCAGGGGGCTTGGGTTCTAACATTTTATATTTGTGACCACAGGCAAGCAATTTCACCTTCATGAGACTTTTTGTTTGTAAACTGGGAATAATAATACCTTTACTGCCTATTTCACTGGACTGTGAGAGAAGCACTTTGTGTATCTTAAATGACTATGCATACATGTTACTTGCTGCCTCACAAGGTCGCTGTGAAAAAAAATGCTTGATGAACCTAAGGTGCTAGAGAAACGTGAGTTATAATTATTATTAATCAAATTAGAAGTGAATGATGAATATGCACTGATTGAGAATTGGTGAGGGAAAGATTAGAACCTAAGTTAGTTTTTATCTGATATATAGTATTTAGATGGGCAGGGAGAAGGATGGAGAGCAATTCAGGGAAGGAAAACAGCTTCAGGAAAGATACAAGGTACACATGGGAACAATGAGGTACCCTCAAGGGTTTAACTGCCCTGCTCATTTGAGAAATTCTTGACTATGACAACCAGAGATTCTGGATTTTCTGGAACAGTCCCAATTTCAAGAAGAGAAAGAATAAATTTTTGGAAAAAAAAAAGATTTTTATTGATATGTTTTGTTTTTACATTGCCTAGATTTCTTCCTGTATTTCTGTCTCTCTTCAGCTCCAGGAGAAGCATGTATTTTAACAAATAATTAAAAAAAAAAGAGAAAAAAATCAGCAAAACCAATCAAAACATTGAAAATATCTGACATTCTCTGCAGTGTTCCACACAGGCAGTAGCCTAACTCTGTAAAGGAGTAAGAGGAGACATCTTCTCATATCCCTTTTTTGTGGTTAAGCTTAGTCTTTATAATTTCACAACATTTGATTTCATTTGTTGTGTGGTTGTCTTTTCACGTCCATTGTTGTAGTCATTGTGTATATGGTTTTTCTGGCCTTGCTTATTTTACCTTGCTTTGTTCATGTGAGTTCATTATTTCTTACAACACAGTAATATTCATTATAATTATTGTACTATAATTTGTTTAGCCATTCCCCGACTGATGGGCATCTCCTTTGTGTTTCTAGTTCTTTGTTACCATGCAAAGGCTGCTATGAACATTTTGGTATTTGTGGAACTTCTCTTTTTATCAATGACTTTATAGACAATTTAGTTGTTCTCTTTGCAAATTTAAAGTTGTTTTCCAGAATTGTACCAATTCACAGCTCCACATACAATGCATGAGCGTACCTGTCTTTCCACAACCCCTGCAACAATGAATCCATCTTTTGCCATCTTTGCTAGATTTCTGAGTGTGAGGTGAAACCTCAGGGAAGTTTTGATTTGTATTTCCTCTTTTTATTAATGATTTGGAGTATTCTGAGAAAGAGCACTTTTAATGAGACTTTGCAAAAGGATTAAGTGTCAGGCCACATGCCTATATTGCAGAATATATGGTGTCTAATCCGGCAGGTGGCTACAGCTATTATCTATGCTCCACACAACCCTTTTAATTGTAATTGTGTTGTTTCCCCTTCTTAATCTAGTCACCTCATGTTATGCAGCTCCCGAGGTAGCGTGGTAACTCATGTTGCTTGGCCATGTTGTGTGAGGGGTTTATTCACAGACAAGATAGAGAAACCAATCAGCTAGCTTCTGGCTTTTTGTGACAATAGGTGTTAAAATCACTAATTAGAAAGTGGATGTTACAGATGGAGCTAGTGACCTATGTTTATATTCAGAGTCTTCAAACAACTTGTTAAAAAAAAGGTTCTTAACACCCTTAATTAATAAGGAAAACAAAACTTTCAGAAGAAGGAAGGTCAGACTGAGGACCCCTAGCCACTTGGAAAGTTGTATTTCTAAGGGTGTATTATGGATCCAGGTCACCAGTTTTCTCCTGTTGAGTTTCATGATTTGTCTTATTAGGCTTTTGACCTGACTGGGATCTGAAGCAGAGTTCAGTCAGTCAGTCAGTCAACAAACATTTATTACGTGCTTACAATATGCCAGGCCCTGTGCTGAGTGCTGGGGATACAGAAAGAGTCAAAAGACAGTCTCTGGCCTCAAGGAGCTCACAGTTTGATGGGGGAAACTTTGTAGGTATAAGCAAATATGTACATTTTATATTCAGGCTATATTCAGGACAAATAGGAAATAATTAAAGGGAAAGGCACTAGAAATTAAGAGGGATTGGGAAATGCTTTCTGTCAAAGGTGAGATTTTAGTTGGAACTTGAAGTAAAAAGAAGCCAGGAGGAGGGAGCACATTCCAAGTATGGGGGTCAGTCAGAGAAAATGTCCAGAGCCAAGAGTTGGAGTATCTAGTCTGAGGAATAGTAGGGAGGCCAGTGTCACTGGATCTAAGAATATTTCTTAGGGAATAAGGTAGAAAAAGATTGTAGAGGTGGGGAGGGGGCCACTAAATTATGAAAGGCTTTGGATGCCGGACTGAAGATTTTATATTTGATCTGGTGGTGATAGGGAGCTATAGGAATTTATTGAGAAGGGGAGGTTAGATTGGGGCTTTAGAAAAATCACTTTGGCAGTTACATGGAAGATGGACTTGAGTGGGGAGAGACTTGAGTCTATTGCAGTATTCCAAGTGTGAGGTGATGAGGGCTTGCACAAGGTGGGCAATATCAAAGGAGAGAAGTGGGCATATCTGAGAGATGTTACAAAGGTGAATTAAAAGGCACTGGCAACTTAATGGGCATGGAAGGTGAGAGATGGTGAGGAGCCAAGGACGACACCTAGATTGTGCATCGGAAAGACTGGGAGGAAGGTGCTGCCCTTGACAGTTATAAGGGGGTAGAAGTGGGGAGGGTTTAGGGAAAAAGATAATGAGTTCAGTTTTAGACATGGTAAATTTAAGATATCTACTGGACATTCAGTTTGAGATGTCTGAAAGGCAGTTGGAGATTGAAGACTGAAGATCAATAGAAGCATTCAGGACAGCTAGGTGGCACAGTGGATGGAGTACTGGGCCTGGACTCAAGAAGACCTGAGTTCAAATGTGACCTCCAACACTTAGTAGCTGCGTGACCCTTGGCAAGTCACTTAACCTGTTTGCCGCAGCTCATTATCTGTAAAATAGCTGGAGAAGGCAATGGAAAACTACTTCATTCTCTTTGCCAAGAAAACTCCAAATGGGGACTCAAAGAATCTGACATGACTGAAACGACAAGGACAAGAGCAAGAGCGGCATTAGAGCATGGTTGGTCGATGTGAGAGTTCTGAGAGAAGCAAGACCATTCACTCTATTGAAGTGACAAGAATCACCTTTACATGCTCCTAGGTCCCACTGATAGTGTTTTACCTAGCAATGCTGATAAGGGTTGTTGCTGGGACTTCAGGTGAGAAGAAAAGTCAAATAACTCCTGTGTTTGCAACTCCATTGAATCAATGGGCTAGAAAGCTTAGAGGCCTGACAACCTCCACAACCATAGAGCAGACAAGCTGCCGCTTTATTCAGGTAATTCTTGAGTTCTGGGGAGGCAAGGGACCTGTCCTGAACCCCCATAGAGTCTCACAATGCCAGCCAGCCAACTTTTTGCATTAACTAGGCTACCCTCACCTGATAATTCTGCTTCTATTATGACTGTAAGTACATTGGTGGTACAGTTGTGGGTTGTCCCTAGGTGATGAGGGCCACTGGGCAGATTATTTTGTCCTCTTCTTCCAAACCCCAGCATTTTTCTTAACTTGTGAAATCAGGTTAAAATTAATAATGACAAGGGAGACTTTGAGGGGGTGGGAGGAGGGGAGGAGAGGAGATGTTACAAGAGGGTTCAATTCAATTAAACAGACCTCTATGAAGCATCAGACATGCTCATGGTTCTTTGCTAAGCTTTGGGGTTACAAAGATTACCTAGTCTCTGTTCTCAAAGCACTTATAAATTACAAGAGGGGATATTCCCTGTAAATAGATTATTATATTATGAGGTAGATTGTGATGGGAGTGTGGAAGAGATCCAGGCAAAATGCTCTACGAAAACTTGAGAAGGAGGACAACACTTTCAACTGGGCGATTGGGGAGAAGAGGTGGCACCTGAGATGAGCTTTGAAGGCATATCTGTTGTGGTTCTATGGTGTGTTGTGGGGGTCATCTTGAATGAATCAACAGACTTAGACCATCTCCAACCCAAGTAAAGGCATTTATTGAGAGTGATGCCTCTCCAGCAGGCTGAATTCCAAGAGGAACTGGCCACTTCAGTAAGACAAGGCAGTCAATTTTATAGCATAATGATGCTGATTACATAACAGAAATTATTAATATTAAAAAGGCAGGGGGGTTTTGTCAAGGG
>CM053581.1:302457539-302485039 GCA_028627135.1 Pseudochirops cupreus | reverse complement strand
TCAGTGCTCTATTCATTGTGCCACCTCACTGCCCCTAATATCTACTTATCAAAAATTCAAGATAATTCTTTAAAGTAGTTTTTAGAATTCATGTTTGATTAGTCATGATTTATAATGGGATAGGGACTGGACTTGTGATTTCACTGGCATAGGAAACTCAGGTGAGGAAACTCTTTCCACTAGTACAGATCAGCAGATGTCTAAGACACTGAGATGCTTGTATGGGTCAAAGACAGGGCATGGACCTAGATCTTCCTGACTTTGACACTGGCTCTCCATCCGTTAGACCAGATTGCCTCACTATGTAATGATGATGTTGCATAGATCTCTGAATCAATCAACATGTATTTATTATGGGATTTCTCTGTGCCAGGCACTGTGCTAAGTCCCTAGGGATAAAAAAAACAAAAACAAAAACAGTTCTTGTCCTCAAGAAGCTTATGTTCTATGAGAGGGGACAATATGTGTATGCATACTTGGATCTACACACACACACACACACATATATCTATATATATTTGTGTATATATACATACATACATATACATACACCATGTATATGCAAAATAAGTTCATCAATAAAAGAGAATTTGGGTTGAGGGGCAGGCACTAGTATGTACATAGACAATATGTATGTGTATACATGTGTATGTATGTGTATACATAAGTATGTATTATATATGTCTAAATAAATTCATCAGCAAAAGAGAATTTGGGTTGAGGTGAAGGCATTAATATTTACATAGATAATATGTATGTGTATATATAAGTATGTAATATATATGTGCAAAACAAATTCATAAACAAAAGCTCTTTTGGGTGAGTGGGTGGGTATAAGAGCACAATACAGAGTTTCAAGCACAGAGTGATGCTTGAGCTGAGCTTTGAAGGATGCTAGGGATTCTGAGAGGTAGAGGTGATAAGGAAGTGCAGTCCAGGCATGGAGGTTCATCTGATGCATGAGAAATTCCTTGTTCAAGATCTGGGTAGCCTTTAAGGATATATTTTGCTCCATTGAATTAAATGCCTTTCTTTTTTTTAGTAATCAACCAACAATAAAACCAGTAGGATCTTGAATCTTCTGCTCCTTTTAGTCAATAACTCTGAACATGTGATTTGCTGTAGAGTTTTTTGCAGAAGCCTCTTTGTGTTCCCTTCAACATTTTGATTAAGTATAATCTTTTTATGTATGTACTACCATTCATAAAGTTTTTTTTTTAAAGATGAGAAACTAGGCACTTAGGTCAGTAGTTAATAAGTTTTTTTTTCTACTTTGGTTATTAACCTTATCTGGGATTTTTTTTTCCTGTTGTTTGGAAATTCTTTCCTTGAAAATCTTTCCTTTCTTTGATATTTTATGAACAATTTCTTTACCATATACTTGGTCTTGCTGAGTTTCTCTTCTCAATGTCTTCCTAGGTGTTATTCCTACTTTTCTTTGTCACTGAGGATGAGGCAAGACCATTATAGAATTGTGGACTGATTTGTCCCTTTTTCTGTTGTCTTCCTGCAAATTTCATCCTTGAATATTCTTGGGGAAATGTGGTTTATTTTGGTCTCATGCCAAATTTTCTGCAGACTTGTTTTCCTGTCCACTTCTCTCCCCTGTTTTGTAAGGTGATACTTTCCCCATTCTTCCACTTCCTCCCCTGTAGTATTGTATAAATGAGGTTTTTTCCCCTCCTCTCCTGAAATGGTGTTAATCTTGGCAGCATCTCTCTGCTAGTAAGGAGAGATGATTATTTTCCAGCAAAGCACAACAAAAGGAGATGTATGCCTGTCAAAGGTGTTTACCACTATTGTGAAGGATTTCTGTTGCAGGGTACAGATGGAAGATGGATTTCCTATAGGTTCTGGTCTAGATGTATTATGCTGATTACATCAAAACCCAAAACAGAATGGGGTTTTCAAAATAAGATCCATGATTATTTAGAATAACTTGGCCTAACAATCTATATAGGAAGATTGAGGACTTGAAAACTATCAATTGTCCAGCCTAATACATGCAGTTGAATTGTCCATTCCATTGCGTTAGTACAGTTGCACATATATGGAGTGCCTAAAGTTATAACTAGACTACAATAACTTAAGACTGCACTGAAACTTTTGGGACACCCTGTATTTGGCATGTATCTCCAGTGAACAATGAATTGGTGCCAGAATTGGTTAGGAAGAGAGCAAATTGGACTGTCCTTGGCAATTTTTATAGTTCTATTAGTGAGCACAAGCCCTCCTCAAAACAAACATCTATCTTACCAAAACAAATATTTTCTACATGATGCCTAATGGTTTAAAATCTTCAAATTGTCTGAAAAACCAGTTATGGATGAGCCAAAGGATAATTAATAGAGAGCTTCATGGTGGGCACAAGGAGGCTGCAGTCCATTTACCTTAGTGGCATACTCTCAAGAAGTAGCAGAAAGGGTGTCCTTGGAGAAATGTATGTTGGGAAAAGGAGCTGGACCAGTTATGGTGGGAGCTGAGAGCTATGGGAGGATCACCTCTGTGCTTGCTCTGTGGGTTCAAAGGAAGCACATAAAGTCTTAGAGAAACATCTTTATCACTTAAGATGGATCCTCTGTGGTGGGCTCTAAGGAAGAACCTGACTGAAAACTGACCAGGTTGAGAAGGAATTGATGGGTTGTGATCTGTACTGAAGGAGTGAGTGCCCACATCAATGAGATCATAAATCCATTAAGCATTGAAGTATGTGTTGCACAAATGGCATTTTAAAAAAGCCTATTTTTAAATTTTATTTTTAAAAATCTAATTTCATTTTATTTTTAGCTCTGAATTCTTCTTTTCTCTCTTTTCCTGCTCTTCCACATATTGAGATGGCAAGAAAAACAAAACCCATTATAAATATGTAGAATCATTCAAAACAAATTCCTGCACTAGCCATATTTAAAAAGAAAGGAAGGAAGGAAAAAGAAAGAGTGAAAGAAAAGAAAATAAGTTTCAGTCTGCACACTGAAGCTATCAGTTCTTCATCTGGAAGTTGATAGCATGTTTTATCTTGAGTCATTTGGAATTGTGGTTGGTCGTTGTGTTGATCAGAGTTGCTAAGTCTTTCAAAGTAAATTATCATTACAATATATATATTTTGCTGGGGGGAAGACAGGGCAATTGGGTTTAAGTGACTTGCCCAAGGTCACATGTCTAATAAGTGTTAAGTGTCTGAGAGCAGATTTGAACCCAGGTCCTCCTGACTCCAGGGTCAGTGTTCTGTTCACTGCACCACTTAGCTGCCCCTATCATTACAACATTGTTGTTGTATAAAATGCTTTTCTGATTCTACTCACTTTGCACTGTTCTTACAAGGTGTTCTGTGTCTTCTTGAAACCATAACCTTCATCATTTCTCATGGCACAACACTATTCTAATCCATTAATCAACATTTATTAACCTCCTACTATGTGCCAGGCATTATGCTTAGCACTGGAGTTACACAAAAAGATAAAAAATGGCCGCTGTCCTGAAGGAGCTTACAGTCTAATGGGAGAGATAGTATGCAAATAAATATATACAAATGAAGCTATATAAAGGTAAAGACAAGACAATTAACAGAGAGAAGGCACTGGAATTAAGAGAGAATTAAGAGAATTAAGAAGGTTGGATTTTAGTTGGGACCTAAAGAAAACCAGGGAGGTGAGTAGTTGGGGCAGAAGAGGGAGAACATTCTAGGCTTGGGGGACCAGCCCGAAAAGATGCATAAAGCTGAAAGACAGAATGTCTTGTTCATTGAAGACAGTGTCTTTGATCGAAGAGTGCTAGTTGAAGAGTAAGGTATAAGAAGATTGGAAAGGTAGGAGGAGTCTAAGTTATGAAAGGTTTTGAATGCCAAATACAACATTTTATATTTGCTCCTGAAGGTAATAGAAAGTCCATAGGGTTTGGGAGGGACATGATCTTGGGTTTTAGGAAAATTGCTAGTGTTGTTCAATGGAGGCTGTAGTAGAATGGCGAGAGACTTGAGGCAGGCAGACATCATGTTTATACACCAGAACTTGTTCAGCTATTCCCCAATTGATGGACTTTTCCTTGGTTTCCAATTCTTTGCCAGTACAGAAAGAATCGCTATAAATATTTCTGTACATAGGGATCTTTTTTCCTTTCGTTGATCTTTTTTGGGTATAGACCTAGTAGTGATGTTGCTGGGTCACAGTTTAACAGCTTTTTCGGCGTAGTTCCAAATGCTTAGCTCCACCAACAGTGCATTAAAGTATCTGTTTTCCCGCAGACCTACCAGCATCTGTCATTTTCCTTTTTTTGTCAATTTAGCCAATCTGATTGGTATCCCTATTATTTTTATACCTGATCTTAGCTGGAAGACAGAATAATAGCTCCATAACTTTTCCCTTTTCACTGCTGTTAAGAAGGTAGAGCAAGAATTATTTATTCCTATTTTATAGAAGTGGAGAGTGAGGCACAGAGAATTTAGGCAATTTTCTCAACTTATGGGAAAAAAGGTGTATATAGAACCAAAAAAAAGATCAAATGATCATTATTTTTGGCAGAGGAGAGATGGGAGAACTGAGACACAAAATGATTTACCCAAGGTCATGTTACTACTTATTGAGGAAACTGTATCTAGAATTTTTACCTTTTGACACCCTATCCAGTGACTTTTCCTAATAATTATAACAATATTAATAATAATTTTATATGGTAAGATAAGAATAACATAAATATAATAATTATTGAAAGGTACTTCTAGAATCATTCTAGTTCTAAGTTTTTTGGGGTTTTAAAATTTTTGTTCACAAAAAAACCCAAACTGTTTACATTCCTACATGGAAAGATGATATGTGTAACTCATGAGACTTTTCTCAGTATTAGAGTAGTTGGAGGAAATATAGACATAGATAGATAGATAGACAGATACATAGATAGACAGTCAGAGACAGACAGACAAACAGACAGACAGACAGATAGATAGATGGCACAGGGTGAGTTGAATATAAAGGGATGATATCTAATAAATAAAATTAAAGTGTGAGAGGGGAATATATTAGGAGAAGGAGAAAGGGGGAGATAGAATGGGGTAAATTATCTCACATAAAAGAGGCAAGAAAAAGGTTTCACAATGGAGGGGAAGAGGAGAGAGGTGAGAGGGAATGAGTGAATCTTACTCTCATTGTATTTGGCTTAAGGAGGGAATAGCATACACACTCAATTGAGTATCTTGCTCTACAGGAGAGAAGGGAGAAGGGGGTGAGGGAGAATGATAGAAGGGAGGGCAGATTAGGGAAGGGGGTAGTCAGAAGCAAACACTTTTGAAAAGGAACAGGGTCAAAGGAGAAAATAGAATAAGTGGGGGGTGGGATAGGATGGAAGTAAATATAGTTAGTCTTTCACAACATGACCATTATGGAAGTGTTTCACGTAACTACATGTGTGTAACCTGTATTGAATTGCTGACTTCTCAGTGAGGGTGGGTGGGGAGGGAAGAACAGAGACAATTTGGAAATCAAAGTTTTAAAAACAAGTGTCAAAAAAAATGTTTTTTACATGCAACTTGGAAATAAGATATACAGACAATGGGGTATAGAAATCTATTTTGCCCTACAAGAAAGTAAGGGGGAAGAGGATAGGGAGGGCAATAGAAGGGAGGGCAGACTGGGGGGAGGGATGATCAGCAGGTATGCCATCTCAGGGTGGCGGGGAGGGGGAAGATGGGGAGAACATTTGGAGCTCAAAATCTTGTGGAAATGAATGTTGAAAACTAAAAATAAATTATTTAAGTCTTAAAAAAAATAAAACTAGGATAGAAGAGTGGGAGACTGATATGTAATGGTGCATGCTTTTGTTGGGTTTACTTAACTGGTTTTCTCTGTTACTAAGGAAGGCTTGTTCTAGGGTGGCGAGGAAAGTTATAACTGCAAATGACTATGGTATAAGAACAGAAGTCATTAATAAAATGTTTTAAAATATTTAAAAAAATTTTGCTCACACGCGTGCGTATGTTCAAGTGTGCTGTTATTTAGCTGATCAATCATGTTTGACTCTTTATGACTCCATTTGGGGTTTTCTTGTCAAAGATGCTGGAGTGGTTTGTCTTTTTACATATGAAGAAACCAGGGCAAATAGGGTTAAGTGACTTATCCAGGGTCATATAGCTAATATCTGAAGCTGGATTTGAACCCAGGTCCTCCTGACTCCAGGCCTGGCACCCTATCCATTATGCTACTGAGCCTCCCTCTGTTCAAGTCGGTATACACTCACAACATGTCACAAGTAGCATTGAGAATTATGACTCTGTTCTTTAGATGTCATTATGTTCATTGTATTCAAACGTGGAATGTTTTGATTTCTTCATTTGAAAGATAGAAAATGATTTATGATGCTTTGGTATAAGCTGTAGCTAGCCAACACTTAAATGGGAATCAGATGCTGACTCAAGAGCGTCTTGCCCCTGCTTGTGTTGCTGGGGCAGCCTGCTGGTTTCATTTTCTATAAATGAAGCTCTTCTGTATAGTGAGTGACCATGCACTGCTTTTCACATTGTATTTCAAGCTATGTGGTAATATTACCTTGCTTTGTGTAATATTGTCTTGAGAGCCTCCAGGCACTAATCAAAGTAAGATCTTAGCCAACAAAACATACTTCCTGTCAAAAGAACCTTGTAAGACAGAACTTTCCAGAAGAGATGGCAACATGATAACTGCTCCAGTTGACAAAATTTATTGAGAATTATATTTTTGGGGTTCCTTATTCTTTAGTTCCATATAGTCCTTCTTTTTCTTCTTCCATTCTGTCAATAATCAGGGCATGCTCATATCACTCACCTCCTCAATAAACTTTAGTGGAGCTTTCTTGCTGCTAGGATCGTATATAAACTCCTCTGTTTATAATATAAAGCTCTTTACTACCTGCCCTCTTCCTTCATCTCTGGTCTTCTTTCATGTTATTCTCTTCCACTCTCTCTATTGTCTGGTTATATTAGATTATGGTCAATAAAAAATAAGCTTGTTCTGTGTGTTCCCAGAGGACAGGCCTAAATGCAATGGGAGGAGGCTGCATAGTGGCATATTTTTAGTTTGATGTAAGGAAAAGCTTCCTGAGGAGAGACTTGAGCACTGGACTTGAAGTTCGGAGACCCAAGTTTGACTCCCTTCTTTGAAATCTGCCAGGTGTATAAACATGTTAGGTACTTAATTTCTCACAGGGTAAGTTTCTTTATCTGTGTAAGGGCCTTAATGATACATTACTACCATGCAAGGTTGTATGAAGGAAAGTAGAGCTTAAAGTACTATAGAAGTAGAAATTGCTATATTTTCTGGGACAACATGGCAGAGTAGGCAGAGTACTAGATTTAGAATTGGGAAGACAGCGCTAACTTTCTACCTCTAAAATTTATAAGCTATACAGGCAAGAGCAAATTCCTTTTTTTTTTTTGCTTTTTGGAGGGCAATTGGGGTTAAGTGACTTGCCCAAAGTCACATGGCTAGTAAGCGTGTCAAGTGTCTGAGATCGGATTTGAACTCAGGTCCTCCTGACTGCAGGGCTGGTGCTATTCGCTATGCCACCTAGCTACCCCTAAGAGCAAATTACTTTACCCTTCAGAGCTTCAGTCTTCTCATCAGTAAAATGGAGATAGCAGTACTCAAAGTAGCTATCTCCCTGGTTTGTTGTGAGAGAATTTAGATAAAGTACTTTGCATAGGTCTCTCCACTCTAATCCATTCTCCACATGATTTTCCTGAAGCCCAGGTCTGCCCACATGGCCCACCTCCTCGATAAATCCTTCTGGCTACTTATGGCTTCTCTGTTTTTAATTTCAGGTTCTTTATAACCTGGCCATTTCCTACCTTTTCTGCCTCATATCAACTCACCTCCTCAATAAACTCCAGTGGTGCTTTCTTGCTGCTAGGATCACATATAAACTCCTCTGTTTACAATTACATGCTCTTTACGTACATTTCCAGCCTTCTTCCACATCATTGCCCTCCACTATCTCAATTGTCTGGTTATGTGGGCACACTGGCTATTCCTTCCATATGCCTCTGCCCCTTATTTCCGTCCTTTTGCAATGGCTGTCCCCAGTACCCAGAATGTACTTCCTCCTCACTTCCACTTTTTGGAATCTCCTTGCAGTTCTTTCTGTTGACTCTATCCTAGTAGATAATTGTTTTTACAAATCAGTTGAAACTGATTGTTGTGAAATGATAATGACCCAGTTGGGGTCCCTGTCCCATCTCTGTGCTTGTTGTCCCCCATGCCTGGAATGCTTTCCTCACCCCTGCCCCTTGGGATCCTTGGCTTCCTTCAGCACTGCTGAAGTGCCCCCTTCTGTTGCCTTTTCTGGCCCGTTCTATCGCTAGGGCCTTTACACTCAGTTTCCCTGTATCTACATTGTGCTTTTCTTGTGTGTGTGTGTGTGTGTGTGTGTGTGTGTGTGTGTGTGTGTGTGTGTGTGTGTGTGTGTGTGTGTGTGTGTATGTGTGCATGTGTATATGCATGTGTGCAACACAACAACTCTTCTATTAGAATGTAAACTTCTTGAGGGGAGGGGACTATTTTGCTTTGGGGGCCAATCAGTCTTCTCTTTGTCTCATTCTTTGAGAATCTGTCTCTTTTATTTTGTTTTTAGAATAATTTTTCTTTATGGCTTTTATTTTTTACATCGTCATGTTTTTCTCCAATATCCTTTTCCTCCTTCTTCCCAGAAAGCCATTGCATATAAACAAATAATATTTTTTAAAGACAAAAAGGAGAAAAAAACCCAAAGCAAAGCCGTACAACTAATTGATACATTGAAAAAGTCTGAAAATGAGCTTGTTTCTTTTCTCTGCTGTCTGCATCACTGTCTGATGACAGTGATGACATTCCTGGCTGGGGAATGGTTCCCTGGTTGTGCTGGTCTCCCTCTCCTGAATATGTCTGGCTCCACACCCCTGCTGATCTGCATTTCCATCTGGCCCTGGTTCTTCAATGTACACATTTCTTTGGAAGAAAGTGTGGTTGTGCAGTAATCTTTTCTGGGAGGTGAACTGAGTCTATATGTAGCTCCTTTCCCCTCTGTATGACTTCCCTCTAGAGAACTTCTCTTTTAAAAGTCAAGCAGATCAGGTGTAAACTTCATCTTTAGTGAACTATCAACTCATTGATCCTTGTTTCCTGCTGCAAATTAGAAGCTGGGAACTTGAGTCAATGCCAAACAAAGCAAAAGTTAAGAGCACAACAGGGAGCCAAGATCAGGCAAGTTTACCTCTTGTCAGGGGAACGGAAGGGAAAGAAAGGGCTTACCTAGCTTCTCATGCCTGTGTATACCCATTACACTTGTTTATGCCACAGTTGTCTGTCTTTGTGCATTTCCAGAGGAGAGGGATTATGGTTGTTTAGCAACCCCCTTTGGGCTCACTCAATCAACTTGCACTAGAACTGGCAGGTTGGATTCCTGTGGGGAGACTTCTACCGCTCTCAGATTCTAGGGAAAACCTTGTGAATGGCTATACTAATTTTTTTCCCACTTAATAGCATTTTATTTTTTTCTAATTACATGTAAAGATAGTTTTCAATATTTACTTTTATAAGATTTTGAGTTCCAAAATTTTTTTCTCCCTTCCTCTCTTCCATCCTCCCTCCAAGATGGCAAGCAATCTGATATAAGTTATGTGTGTACAATCATATTAAATATATTTCCACATTAGTCATGTTGTGAAAGAAGAATCAGAACAAAATGGAAAAACCACAAGAAAGGAAAAAAAGAGAGAGAATATAATATACTTTGATCTGCATTCAGACTCCATGGTTCTGATGGGGTTTAGGCTCTGGGAACCCCTTTGACTTTTCCCACTTGATGAGGCATTTTCCTGAGGCCATAAGCCTTTCATTATGGCTAGGCCCAAGTCTCTGTTGCTCTTAACCTAGCCTACCCCTTCATTGTCCAGCTACTTCCCACCCTTGAGCCTATCAAAATATCTATGCCCAAATCTTTTATCCTTAAACTAGCCTAACCTTCCATTGTCTATCATCTCCAGGTAGCCTTCAGCTACTTCCCACCCTTAATCTCATTCTTGGAGTCTGACCTAAGTTCCCATCAAGATCTTCCTTAGACTCTTCCTCAAGACTCTCCCCAAATCCCTCCTCTAGACCACCCCTGGATCCTTCCCACAGTCTTTCTGTATATAAGATCCATCTTGCCTTCACAAAGGGGCTGAGATTCAATCTAGCACAGACTCAGTCTGTGTCAGATTGTTCTTGCCTGCTTGTCAACACAAGTTTACAAATACTTAGACTCCTTAAGAGGCTACCCATTATGGCGAGTTTTTAATAAACTTTGCTTTACTTTGACTGAGAGAAGACTTGGGTTGAATTCATTCAGCAGGACCCAGCATATTGGTATTTTGGGGTCTTGGGCACCCCTAAGCCCCAAACCTCAACAGTTCTTTCTCTGGATGTGGATAGCATTTTCCATTATAGGTCTTTTGGAATTGTCTTACATCTTATATTGCCAAGAAGAGCTAATTCTATCAAAGTTGGTCATTACACAATGTTGCTGTTACTGTGTACAATGTTCTCCTGGTTCTGCGCACTTCACTCAGCCTCAGTTCATATAAATCTTTCTGATGATGTCTAGGGGTGCTAGGAACCCTGAAATGCAAGGGTACAGGGAGGGTCTGCCTTGAAAGAATTTGACCACTTAAGCCTTCTTTCAGTCCAAGTAGGGAGTTTATTGAGACACTGGTTTGATGGGTGAGATTCCTAGTGAGTCTGTGGTATTTGTGATGCCAGTATGAGCAGGCTAGATTCTAAGAATCTGAGCAATTTAATGGGGGTAAGATTGGCATTTTTATACAAAAAGACTGTGAGAAGATCTGGATAAGATCAAGGAATGACAGGTAGCCTGGGGTGAGCCAGGTGCAGACAGCGAGGGCAACAATGAAAGGACAATTAAAAGAATTATACTGGGATAGGCCCGATACCTCAGGGAAACGCCAGGGACTTGGTTGTTGAAATTTGTGGGAAAGTTCAAGGCCTTTTCAGGGGTCCAGTTCTCATCTCCATCATTTCCAGGTTTTTCTGAAACCCAAATGATTATACTTCTAACACTATAGCTCACGAGCCCGTACCAGCATTCTTCCCCTTCACAGTTATGGAGTAGATTCAGTTAGTTCTTTAGCCAAGCCTAAATTTGAATAAATTTGAATAAATTCAAATGATACAGCAAATATAGCAATTACAAAGTGTTTCCCCCCAAACCTTGAGGTCCCACAGATACATAAGCAGGAGCCAAGGCAAATTACAACTTTGGAACTGTAGCTCTTGATGTCTTTTCTTCCTCTGGAGGTTCTTCACAAAGATCACTGTGGGATATAACATTGGTGGTAGATGAATTTTTCCACTGCTCAGCTGAACTGACTCCTTGCAGGGCCTGAGATCTCAGGTGAATAGACCAATCCACTGCTAAGTTGGGTCAAGTAGGTCACTTAGCTCTGGAGCTGGTTCTTCAGTGGCCGTTGGGCTGCTGCTAGATTGGGCCAAGCAAATCATTCAGCTGCTGAGTTTTTCTTAGGGAGTGGGTTTCTCTGTTGGATGGGTCAATCAACTGGACTTCCTGAACTTGTTTTTTGAAGGGTAGCTGTGGTCTTCTCTGCCTTTATGCTCTGGCTCAGCTAGGCATCTTAGTTCTGTTTTTAGCAACAACACAGATTAGGACTGACAGAATACCTCTTAATTTGGACTCACAGAGAGCCCTGGCCCTGAGGTTTGTTACCTTCAGGAAGGAATTGTAGCCTTTATTCCGAGGTAGATTCTTTCAGCTTTGGATCCTAACTTTACTTATAATTATCAGCCAACTTATACTTTCCAAATCCTTTTCAAGTCTTATGCAGATGAGTGACTGGAGACAAAAGTATTGAATCCATTTGGAGGCAAGTTCATTGTCTAGCTGGCCTCTTTATATGCAATTGAGCTATTCAAATTTCAGACCCTTTCTAAATGTAGAATAGTTCCTTTGCATCTGAATGGGCTTTTCCTTTAAATTTCTATGCCTCTGCCTCTTTGGACAGTTCAGCCTCATTGAAGTCTAAATGAGGTACACTCTTACAGTGGTATAACTCTTTTTGTAGGGAGTAGCCAGTATAACGTGCAATGAATATGAATGAAATCCCATTATAAAAAATATCTTGGGATATCCAAATTGTTTTGTTTTCATGGAATTTTTCTTTTCCATATAATTTCCACAGATATACTAGACTTTCACCTTCATAGTTGAGATTTGAGTGAAACAAAATAAGAGAAATAAAGCATGGTAGGCATACATAAACAATATAGTCATATATAAATTGCAAACTCTTGGTCAAGGTTTGTGTGTTGTGTTGCTCTAGAAGTTTAGATTTTTTTTTAACATGGTCCAAATATTTGAGATGGGAAAAAGTGGTAATAATTTAACTTGCCATTGTATACTACTGCTCACTGGCTTGACCGGGATCAATAATGAAGACTGGGCACTGGGATTGCCCAGGCCAAAATGTACCCTGCCACAAAACCAGAAGGCACTTGGGAGAAATGCCAAACTCCATTATTCCTAGAGAATTGGCAACGTCTGTCCCCAAGCTTTGCCCCTCTTCTGGATGACAGTACTCATCTTTTTAGTTTAAGGCTGTGGTTTACATGGATTTATTGAATTAAACTTTTGGCTCAGCTCTCACTCACCAGAAAACTCTTTTTCTCTTCCCTGCTGCATTTTCATCTAGGCAATCTGTGTTAAGTGAATGTAGTGTAATGGAAGGAAAAAAGGAAGTAGGCATTTATGGAGTGTCTATTGCATCTTAAGCATGGTGCTCATCATTTTATAAATATCAGGCGTTTTGATTATCTGCATTTTATATCTGAGGAAACTGAGAAAGATAGAGGTTAAATGACTTGTTCAGGATCACATAGTGTAATGGTAATGGTAATTTGAAGATCTTCCCTGCCCTAATAAGTCTAAGGGAATTGGAAGACCTTCCCTGGTTTGAAAATAAACTCTGCCCCCTGATAGGCTGAATGTGGTCACATGGAGCCTATGGTGGGAGGAGTTTGCTGAAGGGTGAAGCAGAGCCCACAGGAAGCTGGGAGTGAGAGCAAACTAGATAGTTGGGAGGAGAGGATGCTTTTTGGGAGACAGACAGGCTTGTGAGTAAATATTGGTCTTGTGTTGGTTTGTGGGGAGGCTAAAGGATGCTGTGGCTCTTTGCTATGTTGTGGTGCATTAACTTCTATGTTGCTATGATGGATTTGGTTTCCTAGTGTCTGAATAAATGTTTGGCTTCTGTCTTCTATATGGAGAGTATGTTATATTTTGTGATTGAGCACCATGCAGGTATATTTATAGTGCCTGAGAGCACTGTGAATATTGCATTGGTGCTACACATAGGGATTAAATGTCTGAGACCAGATTTAAATTCAGCTCTTCCTGACTCCAGGTCCAGTGCTGTAGTTGGTGACAACTACACAAACCTGTGGTTTTTCACTCATGACCAAATAAATCAAAGAAGGGGAATACAATAAAATGTATAATAGCACCGTCACCACATGGGCTCTTCCCAGACACAGGTATCCCTGAACCAATCCATAAGTACCCCCTAATCCCAGAAATTCTCAAGTCTACTTTAGGTGCTTAGATTCTGCCACTCCCCATAAAAATAAACACCCTCAGAGCTGGAGTTACTAACCATCTCCAGTGTTTTCCTACTCATGGCCAAAATATCTTTCATTTTTTTTTCCTGGAGAGTCAGTGTCAAGTTAGCTGGGGAAGCTGGGAGCTGGTACTGGCTTCCAATGCTGTTAGTTTTCTACACACTGGTTTGTCACTGTCATCAACCTCTGGTCCTGCCCTAGGACTGTGACTTAGGGGTGGGGCACCTGCAACCCTGAGGCAATATGTGGCCCTTTAGGTCCTCAATTGTGGCCCTTTGACAGAAGTTAGAACTTTGAAGTTTGGATTCAGTCAAAGGGTCACAGTGGTGGTTCTTGGAGGGGATGGAGGTGGTTCTTGAGCTGAGCCTTGAAGGGAATCAGAGAGTCCAAGAGATAGAGAGAATGGGCTTTGGCCTATGAAAAGGCAAAGGAGTGGGAGAAGACGTTGTGTAAGGGAAACAGCTAGTAGGCTGATGGACCACAGTCTACAGTGCCTGAGGGGGTGTGATTTAGAATCAGTTTGGAAAGGTAGACTGGATCTTAATTGTTTATATATCAAAGCAAGGAATTTCTACTTTATCCTAGAAAAAGGTAAGGCTCCTAAAGCTTCTTGAGCAGATGGATGACATGGCCAAATTCACACTTTAGGAATACCAGTTTGGCAGCTAGGTGGTTGGATGAATTAGAGAAGGGAGAAACTAGATTCATGAAGAGGTTATTGCAATGGTCTCCTAATTAGGGTGGTGGCTGTGTGAGTGGAAAGAATGGGGTGAATGCAAGAGATTTTAGAGGTAGAATTAACAAGTGTTGGCAACTGATTGTATATGGTGTGAGAGTGAAGAAAAGTATAGCTGGTAGATTTGGAAGCAGAGCAAATTTAAGAATTGTATTCTGGTTAGAAATAGGGAAGTTAGATGAAAGGGTGGGTTTATGGGGAGACATAATGAATTCTCTTTTGTGTAGTGCCTATCACAGTGTCTGGCAAATAGTAGGCACTTAGTAATTGTTTATTAACTAACTGAGATAATGACTTTGAGATGACTAAGGGACATCCAGATGGAGATATTCATCCAGCAGGCAGCTGGAGGTCTAGGACTGAAGCTCAAGGGTCAGGGATATAAACTCAGGAGTTATTTGCAGAGAGGTGATCATTGAGTTATTTAGTGGGGAAAAGGTTTGGGGTTGTGGGAAGGATACTTGGAGGAGGGTTTACCATTGACCCGGTGCCATGTATGACCAAGACCATTGTGGTCCTTTTATTTTAGTTCCTACTAGTGGGAGGCAGCATGGTGGTGCTAGGAAACAAACGCTAGCCCTGGAGTCAGCAGGCTTGATTTCAAATCCCATCTCTGATTCTTATTACTTAACGTGACTTTGAGCAGGTCACATAAACTCCCTGGACCTCATGGGAGGATGGGCTAGATGATTTCTGAGGTCCCTTTCAGCTTTAGATCCATGATTCTAGTATTTCGTTCCCATTGGAGTCCTATAATTATATGCTGCTGTGATTTCTAGGGAGGGGTTAGCTGGGAGTTGTTTGGGCAGAAATAAAGTATTGTCATGTTTGTTGCATTTCTTGCTTATTTTAGAGATTCCAATTCAATAGCTGCTGGGTCTGTAGGGGGAACTCCTTTTTACTGAACCATAGTGGTATGTTCACCTAGGGTGGGAGGCCTCCACTTCTATTTTGGGTATCCTTCTCCATTATTGAATCTTTCTGCAGTATTGGATTTACAGGTCCCTGCCTATGGCCTTTATAGGTTTATCTATATCAAGGTATAAAGATGGGGTCTTTTTAGTAAATCAACCTCTTGATTGAGTCAAATCAATTAAAGGTGTTTCAATTAAGTGTGAAGAGACCTTGATCAGTGTAGAAGTCTTTTATGAGCCATTGGACGAACTGGAAGTGACTGTATGGGAAGAATGTTTAAATGTTTGGATTGGCTGAGGAAACTTGGTTATGCCCATGAAGCTCATTTATAAAATGTCAAGCCAGTTTGAGCTGGGGATGATTTGAGTATCCATCTGAGAAGCAATTATGGGAACTGGATGGTGGAGTAGAAGAAGAAGAGTTTCTGCTGAACTTCCTCAATATTCCCCTCCAAACAACTTTAAAATAACACATCAAATTGAATTCTGGAGTGACATGGTCAACAAAAGGTTGGGGTGGAATATTTTTCCAGACTAAGATAACTTGGGAGGTCAGAAGGAGAGGTCTGTGTCACTGGAATGAGGAATGGCCCAGAGCCCATTGCAGTGGTGGGCCTTGCAGATGGCAATAGGAGCAGCAATTTCAGGAGTTCTTACTACCCAGAGATAGTAAGGTGATTGGACAGCTTGTCAGAAGCAGATTAAAGGGGACCCCTGTGTTGGCAGTGGGTTCAGGATACGGCACTGTTTGGCAACTCCATTGACCGTTACCCAGTTCCTGGTTGTAGTTCTAGGGTGGAAAGGAGCATTAGCACTTGCATTTGAAGGGAGTAGGGCTCCTACCTGATTAAGGAGCAGAGAGTGAACCAGGAGTGCAATGACCACATCTCTCTCCTGATCACACCACTTTGGAAGTAAAAAAACTTAGACCCCTCAGAACTAGGTATTAAAATAGCAGGGTAACAAAAACCTGAAGCTTGGGACAGTGACAAGCCCTCCCTTCCCTCTTTAAGTGAGAAGATACCAACTCTAATATAAAGTTCAATATCAGGAAATAGGTAAAATAAGCAAACAACAAAAAACCTGACCACAAAAAACTTCTCTGGTGATAGGGAAGCTCAAGATAAAAACTCAGAAGACAATGAGGTGAAAACATGTATGAGGGAAACCTCAAAGAAAAATGAAGATTGGATGCAAGTCCAATAAGACTTCCTAGAAGAACTAAAAAAAAGATTTTTAAAAAAAAAGCAATTTTTTTTTAAAAAGCAGAATTACAGAGGAAAAGTTGGAAAAAGAAATGAGAACAATGCAAGAAAATCATGAAAAGAAAATTAACAGCTTGGTGAAAGAGGTAAAAATCTCACTAAAGAACTTTTTGAAAAAACAGAATTGACTAAATGGCAAAAGTGGTACAGAACTTCACTGATGAAAATAACTCCTAAAAAGCAAAATTAGCTAAATAGAAATAGGCACAAAATCTCAATGAAGAAAATAAATCTTTAAAATTAGAGTTGGTCAAGTAGAAGCTAATGACTCCATGAGACATAGAGAAGAAGAGAAGAGCTTCATTACTGGCCTGTTGATGTCCCTCCATCCTGAGGAAGTCCTTGCTAACCTTGGAGGTCCAGAAGATTTTCTGTCTTCCTACCAGCATCTTATCAAGGGCCTTAGACCAGCTGGCAGCAATACCTGAAACAGGAGCCAAGGATAGATTGAATACAGGTTCATAGCCCTGTAGGGAATTCTGCAAAGAAGCAGTAGCATGCTTAAGGTTAAGTTTTTGAGTACTTTACAAAGGGTAGAAAAAGACTTCCAGTAATCAAGATCTATGTTATTTTTGACACATATACTTTCCAAGGTGGAGCTCAATTTCAAGCCTAGCACTCTATCCACTGGCCCCAGAATATTGATTCTCAGTATTCCCCCAGGAATATTACTCTGAAGGCCCAATTGGGAATATGCCTTTACTTCTAGTGAACCATTTAGAATAACTCAAAATAAAAGTTTTAAGCATAATAGCTTACAGCAATGCTAGCTGTCAAGTTACTACTACCACTTGAGCCGAGCAGAATTAAAAAAAAATGTTTGAAAAAGCTTATCAGACCTAAAGTTTTAAGAATTTTGCTTTGGAGTCTTTGAAAGGGGGAAGATATTTGGGACTAATTCTGCTTAAGGCAGGAATTTCCTTGTTTTCCTTAGCTCATATTCAGGTGAATGATTCTAATTGTTTTAAATAGATCACAGGATCATAGAATTGAGAGTCCAAAGGGATCTTACTGGATATTCTAATCAAACCTCCTCATTTTAGAGTTGAGAGATTTCAGGCCCAAAGAGCTTAAGTGATTTGCCCAGGGTCACAAAAGTAGGAAGTAGCAGAAGCTAGAATTTGAATCTAGTCTTTCTGACTCTAAAGGACTTTTTTTCTTTTTTCTTTTTTAAAAAAGTTTCTGAACTTAACAGTCATCCCAAAACACAAGTGTTTAAACATACAAAGAACAAAAAAAAGAGGGATCATTAATGAAATTGTGAACTTCTGCTATATAGATTTAAAAGTATGCACAACATTTTGCAAGATAGTAACAAAATTGCAATGTCATTCCCTTCTAAACATTTTTGTTTTCATTTGCATATTTTAAAATGTTTAATTGATGGTCTTTTAATTTTTTTTCCTTTTCTGCATCTCTATCACTATTGATTAGCTAACCTTTCCTTTCCCAAGTATTGCCTTGTAAGAAGCAAGTGTCTTCAAGCACAATAAATGAACATATTGGCTGTGACTATTAAAAGTTCCGATTATGTGAGTAGACAAGACCCATTTGGCCATTCCTCAGTAGGTACAGGGGGCAGCTATGTGGAGTTAGGAAGACTCGTTTTTGTGAGTTCAAATCTGGCCTCTGATGCTTATTAGCTTATTACCCCTGTTTGCCTCAGTTTCCTCATCTGTAAAATGAGCTGGAGAAGGAAATGGCAAACCACTGCAGTGTTTTTGCCAAGAAAATCCCAAATGGCATCACGAAGAGTTGGAATGACTGATAGCTACAGATATTTGTGAATGGTGGGTTTTGAGATATTGGGCATAACTATCAATAGACAGCATTTCAGTTAGATTTGGTTTTGCTGTGAAGCCGAAATATTATCAGAGAACCTACCAGGAAGTAAGCATCTGGGAATTTTCCAGTCTGGGAAAGAGGGACACAAAACTGAGATCAACATCTACAGGGATGTAAGATCGACAATGATAAATGATGAGAGATTTCCTGGGAATTTTGCCTGTTAGGCTAGTGTTGATTCCCAAAGACTAACCATGGTACAGTAAAAAGAACAATGTATTTGAAGTCGGAGGTCTTGAGTTCAAATTTAGATTTTTGTCATTTGCTATCTGTGTGATCTCCCAAGTCATTTAACTTCCTTGGGCCTTGGTTTCCTCTTCTGTGTAATGAGGGGGCTGGACTAGATGACCTTGAAGACATTTTCTAGATCCCGTAATCCTGTGCTTTAGAACACTGGTTCATTCAGGCAGGTTTAAACTTCACATACTATTAGTAATGGACAAGTGCTTCTCAGATGATTTCTTTCCATCCCTCTCCCCCATCAAAAAGTCTAATTAAAAAAAAATGTGCCTACACATGTAGTTTTTGGGTAACGTTAAATTGAGGTTTTGACCAAAACTAAAGCGGGTGTACTTGAAAAGCTAAGAGGCTTATCAGGCAGATGATAGTGCTCTGAGGATTTCCCCAGATTAGACCGAGGAGAGTACAGACAGGAAGCCAGAGTATCGAGCGCCTGACCAGAGCTTCCTCCTGCGTGGAAAAAAAAAAAGACCATAAGAACTCTTTGGAGTATACAGGCCCACAGAATGGCATATGTCCCATAGGTGGCAAGAAGAGGGCCTGTCCGGACTCCCATTTCCTCTGTGAAACTCAAGTGACTAAATTTGGTCTCACATGAAAGGGATCACATTGAAACATAATCTCTCATTCCGGTTCAGCCTCTTCCCCAGCTCTGACCCGGGTAGGGAATTGAGAAGGGACTTTCCAGAGAACATTAGCGTGCAGGGTGTGGAAAGGGAATAAAAGCATATGCAAATGGGGTTTTTAGTCTCTTCCTTTCTAATCATAGATGGTGCTGGAGAGCTTGAGTGTTCCTCCTGAAGGCAGGCGGTAGATGCTCCCCCTGACACTGCATGTCGTCTCTCTTCTCTCTGACAGCAGGGCCTAGAGTGAAGGAGTGACATATGGAAAATAAAACCATGCAAAAGGGTTGTCTGAAGAGGAGGAAGGAAACATGAGGAGGAAGGAAAAAAAAGCATGGAATTGGAAAAGAAACAGTAAAATGAATTTTTAGGATGCCACTGTGAGTAAGAGCTGGGGGAAAAATGATTCCAGGCTGATTTATTATGTACTTATCTTCTATCTGAAAGGCTGTATGCTTTTATATAGTGGGGTTTTGTAGAGAAAATGGCACATTAAAGATACATTCAAGATGTTTAAGCTTATTGAAAGACATTATAGTTAAAGCAGGTGAGACTTTTGTCATGGTCTATGAATATAAAAATGTCAGTGGGTTGGAAATTTTTTTCAGTGCTTTAGTTGAGATGTGGCTTCTTATCTGTAATGAAAATGTTTTTAACCTTTTATTTCTGTTGGGGAAAATATATCTTGAGAAACAAATATGATGATAAAGTAATTTGCTCTGGACTCTAGAGTTATAGTCTCTGTTCATTTAGTCAGTCATAGACTTATCTCCAGTAGAACTGGGCTAAAAGCATATTTGTACACATTGGACAAACAAAATATTGCTATATTGGGCTTTCAGGTAGGAATTCAATTATGGAAAAAGTCTTATTTTTGGCTTATTGCTCCTTTTCTCTTGTGCTTGTGTTTGAGCTTATGTTTTTTTTGTATGGAGGGCATATCTATTTTATTTTATTTTATTTTATTTTGTCACAAAAAAGAATTCTATTTCTATTCTGAATCTTTTTTGTGTGTCAGCCTGGTAGTCATCAGAGCCTTTCTCTTATGGCTGTTAAGTGGGCTTACCTAATTTTCTCACTCCTAAGGATATTTTTGTTTTCTGACCTCATGGTCATTTAATTCCTCTGCTTGCTGTGGGGGTCTCTGAGTCTGAAGACTCTTATCACCTCAGGGTGGTTATTTAAGAGTAAGTCCTTTCCTGTGTTGGGGTCTTTCTTGTCATTTCTGGCTGTAGTACTGTGCTGAGGCCATGTGAAAATGGATGAGCATGAATTTAGGGATAAAAATCTACTTTTCATCATTTAGCTATTTTGAGTAGAATGCTCATTTTCTCAAACATTACTTTTTTGTTTTAATATGATAGCATAGCAAAGAGCTAAAATTTAAAATGGATAAATAATAACATTTTTAAAAAAGGAGTATAATAGAGAGTCTAGCACACAGTTGGGAACGTAACTGGGAAGATGGCGACAATTTGCTTGGCCAGGTCCTTTCTTTCTTTCTTTTTTTTTTTAATCTTGAAAAAATTTTTCTCCTTTCTCTGGGACTCTGTGTACTAGCCTGTGTTTTTTTTTTTTTTTTTTACATCAATATCTCTTACTTCAGATGCCTAATGGAGACTTGGAGACAAGAGTCCCTGTCAATATGCTTGTCCTTCTGACTAGTTGGGGTCTAGATAAATCTTCTTGGAATGAAATTCCTAAAAGTTTGTTTTGGAGTGGTTTGAACTTAGGAAATGGGGTCCCTTTCTCAGTTTATCCTGCTTGACCTGGCCAGTGTTTTTAATTTTGGTCCTTGCCTTTGAATCTCTGATGAAAGATATGTTCCTCCATTCTTCTGTCTTCTACCTTTAAGATGTCCCGAGAAAAGAGACCAGAAAAGTGACAAAGGGTGACAATTTTAGCAGGAGTGCTGAGATAATATTTCGGTTCAATTCAGCAAGGCTGCTCAGTGGATAGAGTTCTGAATTTAGAGTCTGGAAGTCCTGAGTTCAAATGTGACCTCAGACTCTATTAGCTATGTGACCCTGGACAAATCTCTAAGTTTCTTCAACTGTAAAATAGGAATAATGGTGTTCCCCATCTCTCAGAGTTGTTGTGAGGATAAAATGAGTTAATATTTTAACAGTGCTTTGCAAATCTTAAAACCCTGTACTATTATTAAATGTCTACCTTGTGTCAGTCACTGTGCTAGGTAGGTTCCGAGGACACAAACAAAACTGAAATAGTTTTTATCTTCAAAGAGATTGCGTTTGAACAATGGTAATAATGACATTTATATTCTATCTTTATAGGTTATAGGGTGATTTAGAACTGGAAAGGATTGTAGAGCTCATCTGGTGAAGCCAACATCCTCTTTTTCTAGATGAGGACACTGAGATTAAGAGAGAGATTAAGTTGTTTGCTCAAGTTCACACAAGTAGTAAATGACAGAGACAGAATTTGAATTCAGCTCTCTTGCTTCCAAATCCAAGGTTCTTTGTACTATAACACATCACCTCGATCAGAACAATTTAATTTATGTGATCCTTTTGATCTTTGCTGCAAACGTTTGAAGTGACACACACAAAAAAATTATCCCAATTTTACAGATGAAGAAACTGGGCTTCATAGGATAAATGACTTGTGTATAGCCAAATAGCTAGTAGTTACTGCAGGCAGGATGTGAGCCTAGGGTTCCTCTGATTTTGTTCTATCTCTCTTTACTTTCACTCTTTCTTCTTTTTCCTTACTTTAAGGTACTTGCCTTTCTGGTCCATAAAGTTTGTTTATTCAGGATGTAACTATTTAGGGACATGCCTCATTGTAAAGGAAATTTTGAGATCCTGCTCAGAAATTCCCTTTTTTGGGTTGTTAGTATTATAGATTAATCCAAAAAGAGCTTTTGTTTTCTTGTTCTGTCATGTTCTACTCTTTGTGACTCTATAGACCATGGTGTGTCAAGTCCTTCACTATCTCTTGAAGTCTGTCCACATACGAGAGCAGTGGATCACAAAAGAGTTAAATTCCTGAATTTGAGTAGTGGAGTTAAGATGGAAACATGAACCACTTTTAAAATATTGTTCCCTGGCAATAGGAAAATACTAACTTTTCCTTGATCTCTGTCATTTTGACTTTATCTTTGGCATAGAGGAAATAACAGTTGCTTCACATCCTAGCCCTTTTAACTGCAAAGAACTATTCAAGTTGGCAAATGTTTTTTTTTTCCCAAATAAATATCACCTAGACCTTGTCAGAGACATTTTGTGTAGTGTGTGTGTGTGTGTGTGTGTGTGTGTGTGTGTGTGTGTGTGCATGCACGTGCATGCGTGTGTACTTTGCAGTTAGGGATGGGGGTAGCTATGACTTTAAAATATCCAAAAGTCCCAATGCCATTTAAAAACTCAAATGTGTGTGAATGAAATGCCTTCCATTCATAACAGACTTGTTTAATCCCTCATCAGCAATAAGAAAAGGAGATCTAAGCTACCTAGCAAGCTATCCTTTTGGGTGTCAGCAGCCTTTTCCTTCAATCTCACCATCCCAAGAATTTTCTTTGGAAGGAAAGGGGTAAAAACTTTTCTATTTTCCTCGCAGTATATAAATCCATGACCTCTTTTCCACTGTTGCCCTTGTTCAGTCATTTCAGTTGTGTCTTAGTCTTTGTGGCCCTGTTTGGGGTTCTCTTGACAAAGATACTGGAGTGGTTTGCCATTTTCTTCTCCAGCTTCTTTTATAGATGAAGAGGCAAACAGGGTTGGTTAATTTGACTTGCTAGGGTTACAGAGCTAGTAAGTGTCTGAGGCTGGATTTGGCTTTAGGTCATCCTGACTCCAGGTCTGACTCTCTATCCATTGCACCACCTAGGTGCTCCTCTATACCCACACCCCCAAATCTGACAACATCACTTTAATTTTTAATTGTAGTCATGCCCTGAGTATCTTTCTAGTCAACTCTATGAAACCATAGGATGGTGGCACACACCTGTAATCCCTGCTACTGGGGGCACAGATGCTGGTTTCATCTGTGTTTGGGAAGTTTCTTCCACCAATCTGCTGGGGAGTTCTGGTCTGTAGTTGGGCTAAATGATCTGGTGTTTACACTAAAGGGAGAGGGAACACTAGTTCAGTCAGTGAGTTGGCCTAGGTTGGAAACAGAGCTGGTCAAAGTTTCTGTTCTGATCAGCTGAGTGGCCAGGCCATCAGGCTGTTGCATGGTTGATGCACTTCCAGTCTGGGTTGGATAGAGAGATAGGGAAATCTAGTTTTATAAATAAATAAACAAACTCTGTCTAAGAGTCATGCATAGATTCATGGCTCTTAGTTCTGGAAGGAATCTCAAGAAATCATCTTCTCTAGATTTCCGACTTTAACAATGTATAACATTAAAAAAAAGTTTGGGCCTATGATTTCACCTGTATTTAGGAAAATTCTTCCACCAGTGTAGATCAGCAGCTCTTTTGTAATCTAGTCTTTTTTTTTAAAATAATTGATTTATTTTTTTACTTTTAGTTTACAAGATTCAGTTCCACAGTCCGTTGAATTTCAAATTTTCTCCTCTTCCTCTTCTCCCCCCTCCCCCCCCTTGACAGCATACAATCAAGTATAGGATCTGCAAATACTTTCACATTGGATGTTAGTCTGGTTGTATAGAAGGGTTGTAACTGATGGAGTGAACAATGGGAAAAAAGAAAGAAAACAAAATATGGAAAAGAAAAGAACACTAGCATGGAGATTGCTTCAGTCTCCATTTAAACTCTGTTCTTTCTAGATCTTTCTCTGAATGTAGATATCTCCTTCTATCCTGAGACTTGTAGAGTTGTCTTATAACTGTACGTTGCTGAGAAGAGTCCAGTTTTTCAAAGTTGGTTGTCACACATACGATGTGTCTGTAATTGTGTACAATTTTTTCCTGGTTCTGCTCTTCTCATTTAGCATCAGTTTGTATAAGCCTCTCCAGGTGAATATGAAGACCGTCTCCTCCCCATTTCTTATAGCACAATAGTATTCCGTTACATTCATATACCACAACTTGTTTAGCCATTCCCCAATTGATGGGCATCTCCTTAATTTCCAGTTTTTTGCCACCACAAAGAGAGCTGCAATAAATGTTTTTGTACATATGGGTCTTCTATAATCTATAGTCTTTTAAAAAAATAATTTATTTTTAGTTTTCAGCATTCACTTATATAAGATTTTGAGTTCTAAGTCTTTTTACCCCTCCCTCTCCCCCACCCCCACAAGATGGCATGCAATCTGATATAAGCTATGCATGTACAGAGTAAACATATTTCCATATTAGTCATGTTGTGAAAGAAGAATCAGAACAAAAGGAAAAAAACCACAAGAAAAAAAACAAACAAAAAAAGAAAATAGTATGCTTCCATCTGCATCCAGACTCCATAGTTCTTTCTCTGAAAGCGGATAGCATTTTTCCATTGTAAGTCTTTTGGAATTGTCTTAGAGAATTACTGAGAAGAGCTAAGTCTATCAAAATTGGTCATTGTACAATGTTGTTGTTACTGTGTACAATGTTCTCCTGATTTTGCTCACTTCATTCAGTATCAGTTCACGTAAGTCTTTCCAAGTTTTTCTGAAATCTGCCTGCTCACCATTTCTTATAGCGCAATAGTATTCTATTCCATTCATATACCACATCTTGTTCAACCATTCCGCAATTGATGGGCATCCCCACAATTTACAATTCTTGGTACCACAAAAAGAGCAGCTATAAATATTTTTGTACATGTGGATCCTTTTCCCTTTTTTATGATCTCTTTGGGATGCAGCCCTAGAAGTGGTATTACTGGGCCAAGGAGTATGCACAATTTTATAGCCCTTGGGCATAGTTCCATATTACTCTCCAGAATAGTTGGATCACATAATCTATAGTCTTATAGAGTTGTGTGGGGACACTGACTGATTAAATGACTTGGCCACAGTCATATAGCTCGTATGTGTTACAGAAAGGCTTTAAACCCTGGTCTTCCTGATTCCAGGGCCAGCCCTCTATTCATTATGCCACACAGCATTACCTATGCTATATACTAAGTTATAGCATGATTATCTTCATATTTCAAATGAGACAACTCAGATCAAGAGATGTCAAGTGATTGACCCAGAGCTCTAAACCTTAGTGATAGAATCTTGTCTCCTAAGGCCATATTCATTCTTTCTTGAATTCATTTTTTCATGTAATACATGAGTTATTTTTGATCTCCATGTTTGATTCCACTTTTGCCCATCTACCACAGACTGGGAATCTATCCCAATCTCCCTTCTTCCTATCATCTATTCTCCTCACTGTGGGGAAAAACGTATTTAAATCATAACAACTCAAACATGCACAAGTTCTATCTCATTGCTAGTGGGATGGAACCATACTTTATTTCCAGGGCCTCATTGCTACTAATTAATCAGCTCCCATGATAAACTCATTTGGGTGGCTTGTGGATTTTATTTGCAGTTACAGAAGAGCAATTCCAGTTAGTTAACAGGCACTTAAATGGCAATCCAGCTCTGTGGCACATAGAAAGACTCAGAAATAATTTCCTAAGGAAGGGAGTAATGACAGCAACACAAAGAAACCAAGCAGATAGAAATCTGGGGTGACTGGGAGAAAGCCGAGAATTTACATGACTCATTAACTCTAAGGCTCTGGGAACGCTGGGTTCATTTACCATTAAAACACACCATCATCTTGCAATTCAGAGGGAGATGGATGGATGCTGGTATTTAATGTTGCTTAGTTGCTATATAAAAAGATATTCCTTTTGTGATAACAGCTTATCCCAACCATTATGCCTGATACCGTGATTGGCTATTAAGTGTCTGGTCCTATAGGAATAGTTATCCCTAGTGTGTAGGAAGATGTAAGATGTAAGTTGCTAAATGACCTCTAATGGCAGACAAAAGAATCAATTAAAATGGAGATAGGGGCCCTCTTAGCCCTTTGGGAAGGGGCATGCTTCCTTTGGGGCAAATCAAAGGGCCGGGTTAGTGTCCTGCCTTTAAGGGTGGAGAGATATTATCATGATAAATGCATCATATTTATTTTTGGTGATGGTGATTATGTCCACTGCTGAGTTTGGGATACTACTAAGTGGTATCACCAGGGAGCAAGCAAGGTAAGGTGTAAAGTACCTTGGCTTTGGAATCAGAAGTACTGGGTTCAAATCCTATTTCTGATACCTTTATATGAACTTGGGCAAAATCACTTTAACTTCTTGGGACTGCCTTAGCTGTAAAATAAGGGAGTTGGACAGGGTGATCTGTAAAGTTCCTTCTAATTTTAAATCTATGACTCATTTATCCCAACTGACAGTCAGAGACACAAGAACATATTATCTACTACTGTTGAAATGGGCATAATTGGATGGCTGTGGGAAACTGTAACTTTTGGTCTGCCTTGGCTACATCATGCCTGGTTGTATCATGCCTGACCAGGTCATGTAAATTGCTGTAGAGGACTTGTCCTGCCTTTGGTTAGGCTAATCATGTCCGGATATCTTTTTTGGGGGGGATGGGTAGGGGTGTACCTATAGGTTTTTTGCCTATGGGTTCTCTGGCAATTAACTTTGCACCAGAGGAAGCATGGGGAAGTAGGAGATAAAAGATGGCCCATTTTGCTTAATCAGTTAATCAGCCTAATGAAACATTAGGCTCTTCGGGGTCTCAGGATTCTTGCCCTTTCTTTCTCACTACAGTTATCCCTTCCACATCTTAACTTGCCCCACTGAGGCTCGATATATCTTGGGTTGGCATAAGAAATTACTGTAAATGGGAACTTTTGGGGAGTTTTGTGGAAGCTGCAAATGACATACAAAGTCCCACAGATGACACAGAAAAAGTTTAAAAACTCAGAAATGCATAAAATATGCCTATGACCATATACTTAACCCAAATTTTACAATTAGATACTGTAAACTCTTCATAAGAGAACAGAAGAAAATTCAGGCTTGTCCTCTGGTGTGATGGGAGGGCCAAAAATTTTTATGTGGATTTTCCAGATCACAGGGGCACCGTATCCCTAACTCCTGAGATGCAGAAGGGATAATTGTATGTGCTCCTAGTTCATGTGCTCATCTTTCTCTATTCTTGGCTTTCAGTGGATAGGTGTAGGCAGGATAAAATGGAAGTAAGGAGAAAGAAATGATCGTTTGCATATTTATATGTAGTGGAGGAACTTTCTGGGAAAATAAGCCCTAGGCAATTAATGAAAATCTTTTCCTAACTGAAGATTAAGCCCATTCTTACATCTGGTTTTGGCAAAGC
>CM053581.1:302430879-302457039 GCA_028627135.1 Pseudochirops cupreus | reverse complement strand
TAGGTGTAGGCAGGATAAAATGGAAGTAAGGAGAAAGAAATGATCGTTTGCATATTTATATGTAGTGGAGGAACTTTCTGGGAAAATAAGCCCTAGGCAATTAATGAAAATCTTTTCCTAACTGAAGATTAAGCCCATTCTTACATCTGGTTTTGGCAAAGCTTTGACGACACATCGAACCAATCATTCTGGTAAGAGTATCAGGTGAGAGCAACTAAATATATCAGTGATGGAAGACCAAGCCGTTTGATAGACTAGGCTGCATGATAGAAGGTGCCAACTCGGGTTCTTAAGATCTAGGCATTTGCAGTGGAGAGGAATGGGTAAGAGACCATTGCAGAGGCAAGCAGCAGCAGAAGGGCAGTGGCTGGACAGTGCAGTGCACACTTTGCAAATCAAGGTGTGAGCTCTGACATTGTCATCATCGGCATCGTCACCATCACCACCATCATCATTGCTAACATTTATGTAGGGCTTCCTGATTTTTGTAGATAATGATGACAATAGCTAATATTTACCCAGCATTCACTGTGGGCCAGCTACTGTGCTAAGAACTTTACAAATGAGACTCATTTGATCCTCACAACAAGTCTGGGAGGTAGGTATTATTATTATGCCCATTTTACAGATGACAAAACTGACATCTGAAATAATTGGCCATCTAAAAACTTATCCTTTTTGTGTTCAAGCCATCTTCCTACCTTTTGACCCTCTGATAGAGCCTTCTGGATCTGAAGATCATCCATATTTTCAAAGTGTCACCTCCTCGGAGCCACCTTAATAGGCCTCTAGCTTCCATGAATATGGAAACTCCACTCACCAAATACTCACTGGGAAAGGCAATATTGTGTGCCCATGGCCTCTACTTTGAAATATTGTCTTTCCCATTGAGTGTTTGGTGAGTAGAGTTTCCGTATTCATGGAAGCTGGGGCCTGCTGAAGGAGTTTGAAGGAAGTAGCCTACTGAAAGTTATGGGAGATCAGGGCAGCTAGGTGGTATAGTAGATAGAAGACTTGAGGAAGAAGCCTGTCTGCTAGCTGTGTGACTTTGGACAAGTCACTCAACCTCGTTGAGCTTCAGTTTCCTCATCTGTAAGATGAAAGTGGTTAGATTAACAACTTCACAGCATTGTGAAGATCAAAATGAGATTTGTGTTATATATACACATAATTTTGAAGGTCTATATCTAGTTATTATTGAATGATCTTCTGATCCAGAATATTCTAGTCAGAGGTCAAAAAGTGGAGAAGTGACTTGGGAAAAGAAGGGGTAAGGAACAGGGCAGGAGGAAACTTGGAGTATCTCCTCCTAGTTGGTCTCTGTTCCATTCATTTTCTCTCATGCATCTTCAATGCTTTCTCCCTCTTCACTGAGTACTTTATCATCTGCCTACAAACATGCTTACATAATCTCCAGTCCTAAACAAACAAACAAAAAACCCCTTCCCTTAACCCTTCTATGGGGCAGCTAATTGGCACCAGTGGATAGAGTGCTAGACCTGGAGTTAGGAAGATCTGAGGTCAAATCCAGCCTCAGGCACATACTAGCTGTGTGTACCTGGACAAATCACTTAACTTATTTGCCTGTTTTCCTGTCTGTAAAATGAGCTAGAGAAGAAAACGGCAAACCACTCCAGTATTTTTGTCAGGAAAACCCTGAATGGGATCACGAAGAATGACAAATGAACAACAGCCCTATTATCTACTGTCTCCTCTTTCTTCTTCACCTCTTTTTTTTTTTTTAAACCAGACCTGTGATTCTATTGGTTTAGGGAGCTCCAGTTGGGAAACTCCCTCTTCCAATGCAGATCGCAACTACTCTGCAATTTATGGTGTTATTAGAGAGTTGCCTAGGTCACTGAAAGGGCTTACTGAGCAGCACACACTCCCTGTATAAGGGGCAGGACTTGAACCCAGGGCTTCTTGATCCAAGGGCAGTTCTATCCACTGTCATACTGCTTAAGTTTCCTGAAAAAGTAGTCTATGCAAATTGCCTCAATTTACCCATCACCCATTTTCTTCTTTTTTTAATTTAATTTTTTAATTGACCAGAGGTTTATTAATTTTGTTTTTTTCATAAAATCAGCTCTTAGTTTTATTTATTAGTTCATTTTCTCAATTTCAATTTTATTAATCTCTCTTTTAGTTTTCAGTATTTCTAATTTGATATTTAATTGAGGATTTCCAGTTTGTTCTTTTTCAGGCTCTTTCAGTTGCATGCCCAATTCATTGATCTCCTCTTTCTCTATTTTATTCATGTAAGCATTCAAAGATATAAAACTTCCCCTAAGAAACACTCTGTACCCCATAAATTTTGGTATGTTATCTCATTATTGTCATTCTCTTGAATGAAGTTATTGTTTCTGTGATTTGTTATTTGATCCACTCATTCTTTGGGATTAGATTATTTAGTTTCCAATTAATTTTTAGTCTGTCTTTTCATGGCCCTTGATTACATATAATTTTCATTGCATCCCATCACCCATTTTCTCTTCAAGTCCTTGCAATTTGTTTCCATCCTTGTTGTTCAGTCATTCATTTGTTCAGTCATATCTGACTCTTCATGACCCCGTGGATCATACTGTCCACGAGGTTTTCTTGGCTAAGATACTGGAGTGGTTTGCTATTTCCTTCTCCATCCTTACCACTCTACTAAAACTATTCTCCTAGGTTACTAATGACCTAATTCCCAAATCCAATTGCTCTCTTCCTTCCCTCTCCTTCCCCCTTTCCCCAGGTTTCATCCTTCTGCTTTTCTTGGCAAGTATATGAGACTGTTATTGACCAGAGGCATCCACGGAGCATAGTGGAGAGTGAGCAGGATGTGGAGTTAGGATAAATCTAGGTTTGAATTCTATCTCATGTATTTCTAGGCATGTGACCTTTAGCCATTTTGATCCTTTTTCCTCACTACCTATATTACTTATGGTACAGGGTTGTTGTGAGAATCAGATGAGACAATACATGCACAATTTTTGTAAACCTTAAGTCACCATATAAATATTAGATATTGTAATTATTGATCACCCCTTCCTTCTGGATACTTATTTGTCCCTTGGATTCTGAGATATCACACTCATCTACTTCTCTGCTTTACTAACCATTCCTTCATTGTTTTCTTGGCCCATTCCTCGGTCTCCTCCCTGTATAATAATTCCTAAATAATCCCTACACTTAGGATTCTGTCCTCAGCCCACCACTGCACCTTTATCACTCCTGAGCAAATGACTCCCAAGTTGATGTTTCTTTACTGACCTTGTTCTTGAGCTCTGCTCCTCTACTTTTGGATTTCTATTCTATTGGCCACCATGTCAATGGAGACTAACCACACCTAAGCACAGATACTTATTTCTGTATCTCTGCTATATGTTTAAGCTAGCCATAAGAATAACATGGTAAATTGAAACTTATTGGTTCAATGTTGGCTTTAATTGTGGGAAAGATTCTTAATTAATACTGACTTAAAAAATCTGGACACAATCCTGACTGAATGCCAGACATTCCAGATTCACTCCTCCTCCACTATCTGTTGACTATTCCTGAGGATGGATTGTTCGGATCAAGGGGAGGAAGTACGAGAAAAGGAGAGGTTGCTACTTTTTTTTTTAATGACTTGCTTTTGTTTTTCCCTAGTGGACTTCCTTGTGGTATGAGGAAGTAGTGAGCACCAAAATGCTTTAAGATCCTTGGAAGAGAGTGTACTAAAATCAGTCAACACGCATTTATTAACACAAAATAAAATTTCATCTTGAGCACGTTACCCACATCTAGAATTGAATGGTAAGTAGGCATTGGCGTAATAACAGTAGTAGATGTTGGTTTAAGGGATATGGTTTAAAGGCCCTCTTCTTTAGTGTTGTTTTGCTTTGGAAGAGTTCTGGAAGGACCAGGGAATTAAAGCAATGTGGTACAGTGGAAAGAATGGCAGACCCTGTCCTCAAGAAGCTTCTATTCTATTGTGGGGAAACAAGATGTACACAGAAAATGAAATACAAAATGTAAGCACAATGGTTGTATGGCAGTGAGGGGAGCAAGCAGGAGGAGTCATGATGGGTTATATATAGGAGGGTGTATTTGAGCTGAGTTTCGAAAGAACCAAGGATTCTGTGGATGGGAGGTGAGGAGGAAGGGCATTCCAGTCATGGAGGTCACTGTGTGAAAGCATAGATACAGGAGATGAATTGTCATGGATGGGATAGAACAAATAGGCCAGTTCTGGAACAAAGAAGCTGGGGAAGGAGAGTATGTGATGTAAAATAAGTCTTGTATAGGTGATTCTTAATCTGCAAAATAACCCTAAAATGTCATAATTATAGACTCTTACTCTTAAAGTCACCTCCAAATCCCTTGAGTCCTCAGGAATACTTCTTACTCCTGAGCTTTCATGGAAGAACCAGAGTGCTGGGAAGCTCAGCATTTGAAGGTAGCTGTTCTTGGGTTCACCTGAGATTTCTTTATTGTATCTTTTAGCAATCAAAAGGGAAAAGCACCAGACTTCAAGGCAAGAAGATGGGAGGCAGATTCCAGAGAACCTGTATCTTCAGCTTTGAGAACTGAATTCCATGGGTTGTCTTTGTATCAGACCTATGAAACTCAGTTCTTCAGCTGGGATATCTCTGCCGTCATAGACAAAGGATGAATTATGAATCCTGGTTCTGTGGGGATCTTGGCAGATCAGAAACAAGGAGACAGACAACAGGAACAAGCAATGGAGGACATTTCTAACGGAAAGAGCAATGAACTAGGAGTCAAGAGTCTTGGTCCTGTACTTGGCTACATCATGAACAGGAAATATGATCTCAGGCATGTCATTTAAATCTTTTGTATTTTAATTTTCTCACCTGTGAAATGAAACCAGAACTCCACTTAAGTATTACTCTAATAATACCTTAATGGAGAGTGGAGATAATTCTAGATTCTCAGAAGCAATACCAATGGAGGACAAGTTTGGAGAGATTCAAGAAAGACTTGAGTTTGAACCTGATAACAGACTCTGTGGGTTGACTGAGGACCAGGCTAGTGTGTAGTTTTCTCGCCAGAATGTTGATAACCAAATAATGACTATTTTTTTTGCCCAGGACAACTCATTCTATCGACTAAAGTGTAGGGGAATGGTGGAGAGATAGCACTCTGTATTGGTGAAGGGAGTGTCTTCAGTGATTCATCAGTCATAGATCTTCTGAAATATAGACGCGTTCCACCAGAGTGTTACGAAGAACAAATAAGATAATGCATGTGAAAGTTCTTTGAAATGAATGAAGTATTATACAAAAGTAGTATAATGTTTTATCTTAAGTCATAAGATTATAGATTAAGAGCTGGCAAGATCAGAGAATCTAACCCTTCATTTTGCAGATAAGGAATCTGGGGCCCAGGGAAAGGTTAAGCTTGACCAAGGTCACAGAACTAATAATAACCGCTAACATTTATATAGCATTTATTATGTGCCAGGCCCTGAGCTAAATGCTTGTCAATTATTATCTCATTGGATCCTTGCAACAACCCTGGGAAGGAGGTATTATTATCCCCATTTTACAGATGAGGAGACCAAGGCAAACAGAGGTTAAGTGACTTTCACAGGGTCACGCAGCTAGTAACTATATAAGGTTGAATTTGAAATCAGGTCTACTTGAATCCTAGTAAATATCAAAGCTGAAATTTGAAATCAGATTTTCTTGACTTTTATTCCACCACTCTATGCACTTTATCACACTGACTAATATTATTAAGCAGTGTGGGTATGAGCTAATGGCAATTAAGTGATGATGGCAGGGAGAAGAGGCCTATAGTTTTGTTGTTATTCTGATATACATTAAGGTGTTTGGAATAAGATCTCTCCAAGTCACTCTGTCACCTTAGCCATTTCCTCCCTTTGCTCATTGAAGTTATTTCTACATGTTCGCCCCATGAGTCATTCCAGAACCTTAGCTTTGAATTGAAGCAGTCAGCTGTGATCTGCCTATGCAGTGGTGAGATGAGCAGAGACTCCTAAGTATCAAATACTTCGATCTGGGGTCAGGGAGAAGAAGCTGTGAATCTTGACCAAAATCTACAAATTTTACAAGAAAGAGAGTGGTTCAGCAGAACCGATGAACACATTTATTTTAACTGACATCTTACACAATCTTCCTTGCCTATCGTCCCTCACTTCCGTAAAGAGGGGAAGAAGGCACATTTTCTCAACCCTTTCTTTATTACCTTATATGTAGATATTCTTAGACCCAGGCTTATTCCGAACAGCTGTTTAAAGCAGCCTAATAGCTAAAAATCTGGATTTCCAAAAAAAATAAATTGGGGTATGGGTGAGGAGGGATGGGAGATTATTTACTTTACAAAAGAATTTACAAAGGGATTTCTTTAAACAGTAAGCTTCCCACTCACGTTTAATGAAGAATTTGTTTTACCAAAAGTATACCTACTCTTTCTCATGCAACTAGGGAAACTGGCACTGTGCTGAATAGAAATGTGGCCAGGGCAATTAATTTTAAGTCTTTGATGAGGAAGGTGCTGACCTATTTTTACTGTAGTTGGCATGTTGTCTTTACATAAATTGGCTCTGAAAGAGAATTATTAAGTCTCCAAACCTTCAAGTTATTTAAATAATGTATCATCAGCTAATAATATTTTCCTAAGTTTTTAACTTTATATGTCTTTTAAACTTCTCCAGATCTTTTCTTCTTTTTCTCTCACTTTGTTCTTCCTGTCTCATCTATTCCCTTTCTAGTACATGGATACAACTGCCATAAATGGTAATCCTCCAGAAATGGATTATTTACCCTCTTGGAACATTGTTCTAGAGAGAACAGGTTGAATGACTATTTGTCTGGAATGTAGGTGGGGAATATTTGCTCCATGTATAAGGATTGGGTTAGATATTCTTAGAGTTATGATGTTATGACTTTGACATTATAAGATACTTTAGATCATTTGTAGAAGAATAAAAATATTTATTATCCATTTGAAAGAAGAAGATAGTCTAAGAATCAGGATAGTGCAGTAGATAGGCAGCAGGCCTTGGGTGGGATGAACTTAGGATCCAGTGTTGTCTCTGATCCATGCAGGCTGTGTGACCCTAGGAAAGGGTCATTGAAGCTCTCAGTGCTCTAGACAATTCTCCAACACTCTTAAGTTTCAGGGCAGGTGTGAGCTTGCTTTGGTGAAGGGCATTTCCTTACCTGGAAGTTCACTGCAGCAATGAAATCACAAGTTCAGTCCTAATCCTTATTAATTGGAAATAGTCATGATTTATCAGCTAACAGTCTGACGGCATAAAGTAAGATGTTGGCTAGGCTATTTTTTTCTTTTTTTTTAGTAGGAACTTGAAAAACATAAATAAACATTTCCTTATCAGAACCAAAAAGAGGATTGTACATGACATAGTTATTCTCTATTGCATACAACTTAAAGAAATTATATAGATAATTTAATGTATTATATTAAAAATACAATATAGTTCGAACTGCCCTGTTTGTTGATGTCCCCTTATTAACTTTCTTCTATTCTCTTCAGTGCATTTTAAGTGTGTTTCATTGCTATTCTTTCCTTTTTTTAATCTCGTTATTATTACCCTCAGCTCCTCCCCATGATTCTCCTTTTCCCCTAATAAAATCCTTTTCTTTAACAAATGAGTAGAATCAAGTACAACTAGTTCATGTTTTGGCTATGTCTGAAAATGTCTCATTCCGTTACCTCTCAGTGCATTACTTCCTTGACAAGAGGTTGGAAACATGCTTCATTCTCAGTCTTCTGGATTTGTGACTGGTCATTGCATTGATCAAAGTTTCACCAAACTACATAATAGATAATTTATAGTCTTCTCTATGTCAGACCTAGATTAGGTATTATGGTTACTCCAGGACTGTGAGGAAAATCAGTTTTCCCACTGACTATTTCTTTGATAACCACAAACCTACAAATGTCCAGGGACCTTTCTTCGCTAATGTGGTCAACTTTGAGAGGCAGGATAGCATAGTGAATAGATAGCCTGCCTTTGAGTTAAATGTTACCTCTGAAACATATTGGCTGTGTGATCTTGGGTTGGTCATATAACATTTCAGTGTCCAAATATCAAATAGAAAGGGAGACCACTAAACCATACATAAAGATCCCTGTGGAGTATTACATCGTGCAGTCTGGGCAGCATGTTTGATGCCTCTCTCCTAGGCAGCTTGATCTGCATTTGTAGGGGGAGTTTCTTTGCTGGGAGTTCTCTAAAGCCATTAAAACCATTCTCTCCCCAACTCCTTTACTTCCTTCCTCCTCCTTCCCCCACCCAAAGGACTATCATTTAGTACTCAGTCTGGTGATGTAGTCATATGAAAATAAAACACTATATTATTTCCTTTTTAACCACCTACCTCCTCTCCACCCATTTGACAAGCAAACATTTGTTAAACCTAGTATGTGCAAGGCACTATGTGAGGTGCTAGGGAATTAAAAAACCAACACTGACCCTGTCCTTAAGGAGCTTACATCCTAGCCTGTGACTGACTGGGAAGATAGTAGCTGATGGTTCTGTGCTGTCAATATTTCCACTGGAGCGTGAGGTAAAACCACCAGCCCATTTCATGGAGGGCACCGTATAGCTGTCAACTGAAACAGCTATTTCTAACAAACCTTGTCCTGAATTCCAATCACTGACCTAGAAGCAAATGACTTTCTTTTCCTTTCCCAGACCCTGGAGCCTGTCAGACCCCATCTCTTGCTGAATGTATAATGCCATCCAACATATGCTAACATTTTTCATCAATATTAGTGTCACTGCAAAGTGCAGTTAAAATAGAAGTGGTTTCATACATTATTTATCCTCAGTGTGTCCACCCAGTCAATTCTCTTGCAGGAGAGCTGTAGGCTTGGCATTTATAAACTCAGTGACAAATCTGCCGCTCCTGCGGCTCTGACAGGAGGTGAGAAAGGACATGTGTCCTTATTGGACTGAACTAAGATTCTCGTCTTTTCTTCCTCAGAAAATATTTATTAAATGCCTAATTGCCTGTCATATTGAGCTGTGTGTTGAGAAGTGAAAAATCTGAAAAATTTAGGGCGACTTGTTTCAAGAATGAATGAAAACAGAGACTTATAAAAACATAAATTAAGAAGGTGTTTATTTGTACTACCAAAAGAATCATCTCACTTAGAAAGGGATTCAGAGGGCTGTTTTTATGTAGTGGGCTTCTCTAGTGCATTTAAATGTTTGTTTGCAGATTATTTACTCCTTGACAAAGAGGTTGAAGGAGGAGTAGGGACAGAAAAACTTCAAACAAAAGTGTTAACAGACATTGCCCATTGGGTAGTAATCAGAAGTGAGGATAAAGCACCTCTGGGATGAATAAACATACATAAATGGAAAAAAAAGAGTTGGTTTCTGGAATTATCATTTTATATACAACCTTTTAGAAATACCTGGCAACCACATGAAGAAAGACTCTATATCTTCTTTCTAGGCAGGGGTGGGGAATCTGTGGCCTTGAGGCCACACATGGCCCTCTAGGTCCTCAAGTGCAGCCTTTTGACTGAGTCCAAGTTTTACATAACAAATCCTTTAATTAGGGGGATTTATTCTGTGTAGTTTGGATTCAGTTAAAGGACCATACTTGAAGACCTAGAGGGCCACATGTGGCCTCGAGGCTGAATGTTCCCCACCCCTGTTCTAGGGATTTGCATTCTAAGACATATATTGACTTAAAGTAAATAGGAACAACTCGTATACAAAACAGAAGAATGAAAACATTGAAGCCGAGAATGAATAGCATGATATTTGGATCATATGCAAATTGAAGATAAGTACATTTTAGGGAGGTGGGTTGGGTTAGAGCTGAGAGTTCAGGGTAGGCTGTATGTATTTGGAGTGGGCAGTAGGGATCTCAGATATTATGTTTCCGTGTTCTATGTCCAACCTAGAAGGGACAAGGGAAACATCTCATCTTCTTCCTCCTCTTTTTCTTCTATTTTTCTTCTTTCTCACAGGCAAATAGGAGCTAGAACAGAACAGAATTTTATCTGTCATCTAGTATGACACTTATTAATCTGGTTTCTGTGGATAGATTAAAGGTGGGGGGCTCTGTGAACTTGGAAGGAAAAAAATTTACATCTTCATTTTCACTAAGCTTGAACTAAAATTTATTACTTCCTTCAATTGTTTTAAAGCATTCTTCTAGAGAAGGGAATCTGTAGGTCTCACCAGACTTCCAGAAGGTTCATGACACAAAAAAGTTTAAGAAACACTGATCTAATCCAGTCTTATTTTACAGATGAGGAAACGAAGGCCCAGAGAAGGGAAATTACTTGTCCAAGATGCAGCTGGTAGTAATCAGCAGAGCCATTTTGGCAGAGTACTAGCTAGTAGAGCAAAGTGACTGGGCCTTGCTGCTGGGCAGTGGACTTAGGGCACTGAGGGCTCTTGTAGTCCTTAGCAGACTTAGTGGTGGCAGATGTCTGTGGTGGGATAGGGTAACTTTCACTGTCCTACTCTGCTATCTCCCCTTTCTCTCCTTGCCTCAGCATAGGATTGTGTCCCTTGCCACACATGCTTCATCTAGGGGCTCATGTTAGGTCCCTTGCCCTGATGTAGTTTTCAGCACTTGCCCTGGGCACAAAAAGTTCTAGTTATGGTTCTGATTTTTCAGCTATGAAATTACCACATGACTCTCTGTATCTATAGGGTGGTATGTTTACCCAGATGGTCCCTCAGATTTAAGACTCTGAGTGGGATGTAGATTGGGCTTCAGAACCTGGCTGAAGGTATCCTGGTTCAGAACTCTGAATGGGAAATTAAAGCTTATTTTGAGTTTTGTGAAGTATGGCCTAGCCATAGCATAGCTCTTTCCTCAGATTCCCCAGTCTCTCACAAATCCTCCAAAGCTGTGAAAACAGAGCTGGTAAGTACTTTTGTGAAAGCACTGGATGCTGTTTAGGTGAACAAAACATTTTATGCAGGTATTTTCCCCTTCACAAATATGGGGCCACGCTAGGGTGAAGAAGGGCAGGGATGGGGCAGCTAGGTGGTACAGTGAATAGAGCACCAGCCCTGGAGTTAGGAGGACCTGAGTTCAAATCCAACCTCAGACACTTAATACATACTAACTGTGTGAACTTGGGCAAATCACTTAACCTCAATTGCCCTGCCTTCCCCCCTCCAAAAAGACAAAACAAAACAAAACAAAATGGCAGGGATCAGACTAGGTGGGTTCCAGTCCCAGCTCTGCCTGAGGTTCACGGACCAACTTAGCAATACCAACAACAAATGTTTATGATGTATTCTGTTGTGTGACAGGTTAAGTGACTTGGATCTAGTTGCAGAACTGGAACCGGAAGGAACCATAGAGGTCCTCTAATTCAGAGGTATCAAAGCCTCCCAAATTCTTTAATGCTGGGCCTAGAGCCAGATTAAAATGTAATTGGGAAATGTTTAACAAAACAAATAAAAACAACACAACACAGATAATGTTCGTTTGTGGGTTTCTAAGTCAATGAGTGGATCACAGGGATCTGTTTCTCTTCCAGTTTGACAACACTGATCTAGTCAGCTCCCTCATTTTACAGATGAGGAAACAGACCTAGAGAGAAGAAATGAATTACCCAAAGGTCCTTTATAGCAAGAACCTGAGCTGGGGTTAGAAATCAGGTCCTGTGGTTCCAAGACCAGTGTGTTCTGCCCACGGCACTCCTTGGGCAAAATCATTCAACTTTTCTGTTTGCCTGGCTCTGTCCATCAAACAGAGTTAAGATTTGCCCTTCCTTTTTTAAAATGGTTAACAGGATGATGGATAATCTGGTCTTACAGTTTTTGTTCTCAACCCAGTGTGTTACCTTCTGTCTCTCCATATCCCAAGGCCCATGAAGCACTCTGGAATCCCTAGAGTCTTTCATAGTTCAGTTCAGGGGCCATCTCCCATGTGAAGCTTGTTTTCTTATTTCCCCAATGTTTAGGCTCTCCCCTTCCTGAAGTTTTGTTTACCTACCTGTGTATATCTTGCCTCCCACTCAGTAGAATTCAAGCTTTTTGAGGTCAGGGATTTTCTTGTCTTTGTCTTCACGGAACCAAGCACAAATGGTGCTTAATATTGATACTACTAATAATTGACATTTACAAAATTATAAGGCACTTCATTTTACTTTATTTCATTTGATCCTCACAATAACTCTCTGAGGTCGATGCTATTCTTATCCCTATTTAATATATATTTATACATACACATATAATATATACATACACACATATGCAGATATACATACCACACACACATATTTAGATATTCAGAGAATATACATGATTTTCTTAGGGTCACATGGTATCTGAGTTTTGATTCTCACCCAAGCCTTCCTGCCTCCAAGTCCAAGATACTATGCCTTTTTTCCCTCTATTTCTTGCCCATAGATGATGCTAAATAAATATATGTTGAATTGAATTATAAATTTATATGAAAATATTTTATATATTTTTTCGGGTAAAAGTGCTATGTAAAGTAAGTAAATAATTTTGTTTCACTGAGCATTTTTGCTTAAGTGGTAGTGTCTTTCTAAAAAGTATAATCAAATGTAGTTATTATATTATCTCGTGGTTATTCTTCTATTCCTAAAATGAGCATAACTCTCCATAAGGCAGCTGGATTTATTAAGACTATTGATAGAAAAGAATAGGAGCTCACCAGCTAGGCTGCCTAATGTGTTATGTTTTCAGAAAGAGCTCCTAGCCTCACTTTTTAGTTACTGTTCCTTAACTTCTCTTTCCAAGACCTAAAGTGAAGCAACAGCTTAAAATTCAAAGAATTAATTTGGATACTCAGCTCCTCATCCAAGGTTTATAGCCCAAAGCTGTGTTGTGCTTCTGTTTTATGGCCACGTCCAAAAGTACATGATTCTTGGAACAGTCAGGGAATACAGAATAATCTAAATAGACTGAGTCTCTGAAACAATCTTAGTCATTAAAATGTCAGCCAAAGGGCTTTTAGAATTTGTTCGTGTTAGCTTATACTGATAAAGAAATGTATCCATGGCTCAGATGGGCAGCTAGAAATATCACTGTAAAATAGTCAAATAGAAGTCAAATTTTTTAAATTAAGAAAAAATTAAATTGTATACTTAACAACCATCTACAAAAAACAAGCAAAAGTACCTACAAAGCAAAGCACATTTTACTTTGATTCTAGCCTTTACTAAGGCAGAATCAAAAGCTGAAAAATCACAAAGATTCTGGTTTGGTGGTTCTCCTCTCTCTCTTCCCCTTTCCCCTCCACTCTCCTCCCCTTCCTCCCTTTCTTAAAAAAAAAAGTTATAGTCAGTGTGCTTGCAGTTCTATTGATTTCACTCTATCACTTTATATAGATTCCCCCCTCCCCAGTATTTCCTTCTCTCCTATTGGAGGCAGCATGGGGTAGTGGTTAGAGAACTGGTCCTAGAGTCACAAAGACCTTGGTTACATGTGACCTATGTGACCTTGGGAAAGTCACTTAAACTTTTTCACATATCCTAACTCATATGGTTATTGTGAGACTCAAAAGTGATAACGTGTAAAACATTCTGCAAACCTTAAGACACTATATAATGTGAGTTATTATTGTGCCTCATAGTTATTGTAACACATGTACTTGGTAGGTACCTCAAGTGACACAGGGCCCTGTAGTACTGTTGGTGTGACTCTAATACTGCTTTCTTAAGACTTCAGAAAGAAATCCTATCACTATATTAAATATTCAGGAAGGGAGATGATAAAATCTGAGTTGTCCACCAAATGACCCTGTTCTAAAACCATTGATTGACCAAGTGATCTTCTCATGGTCTCACTGAAATGCATGTGAACCTCCTCTATGACTTTGCTGTGTGATTCCAAGTTAAAATCCATGCTGACTGAGCTCTGAATTTAGACTACGGGATAATATGAAATGTTACTCAGAATTTTAAAAAATACAAAATCTATTGTTCTGTTCCCTACCCAGCACTTAAAAGTTCTCGTTCTGTAGAACACCTCCACCCCATATCTCCTTCATAGAACACAGTCAACAGACTGTGACCACATAGTTTACTAGACATACCGTAGCTAAAATTAAAGAAAAACTTATTAAGCTTTCCCACATGGAATCCTCTTCATGACTCTCTCTCCAAATTTCTTCCATGTTCCTTCCATGTTCTTGTTTGCCCCTGGGGATTTTCAAAGAGCACTTACCACAGATCGGGGAGAGAGAATAAAGGTGAAAGTGGGTGTGTTGGGACCCCAAGCTCTAGACTTAGAATGTAAGCAAGGAAATCTGGAAAGGTATACAGAGTTGTTGGTTTCCCTCCCACTTGGCTCACCAATACTCCAGGCTTTGCAATAACTTATAGTTTGTGGCACTTTGGATTTCCTCTTGTCACAACAGCTGCTTTTGCACTTAGATTTGAGTCTGTAGTACTGGCCTCAGCGCTGGTCGTGACTCTTCTGTTTCTGGTCCCAGGACCTGAAGATAGAGGTGAGGGCTCTGCCACTAGCAACCTGGTTTTAAAGCCTTAGCTGAACCAAAGAGGCTCACTGCACAATGTCTTTCCCATGGCAACCCAGGAGTCTGACTTCCCAAATCTGCTGCCATTCATCCACATGGTGATCAGATAGCCTAAATCTTTTTGGAGTGACTTTCTTCCCACTGTGTCTCTTTAATGGCAAACCAGAAGTTCTCAGGGGCAAAGGAAAAAGAAATAAATGACATTGAATTGTCTATACCTATATAAAGAGTTCATGACATTCCAGTATCTCACAACTCTTTCCTTCATTCCAATTTCTCTGGCTCTTTAGGCTGCCTCAGAGATGAAATACCTTTGTAGAAATACTTCATTGAACCTTATTATTCCGGTATGTAAATTTACCATAATTTATTTAACCATTCTCCAATTGTTGGACATATACATTTCCAATTTCATTAAATCTATCTCTACTGAAGACCTCAAATTTTTTGTTCAGTTGGTTTCAGGACCACAGCAAATATGAGAACTATGTGATAATATAGGTTTAAATTGTGGTGAAAGAATTCAATTCAGCTGGACCCAAGAAGTTAGACACTTTGAAAATCAAAGCGACTAAACTTCAGAAAATGTTACAATTTCCGGACCTGGAGAGCTTTAAAAAGTAGGACAGACACCCACTTATTCATCTTACATAAGTGAGATACTGAACTTTCTCAAGAAAGCCATTCCAATTCTATGATTCTGTGGCTTAAGGCACCCATTTCAAAAACCTGAATGCAATCTGATGTGACCTTATACTCATTTACCTTTAAATATCTCTCCTCCTGGCTTGCCTTCTCTAAAATTCCTATACTCCTTTGCATGAAGGCTTTAAGGGCCTATGCTAAAAATTCTTTGTGAGACAGAATCCTTTAGTCATTACCACCTATTTATATCATAATTAAAATTCATTTTAAAATGAGCTAAGGAGTCATAGGTCTGGAGTCAGAAAAATTTATCTCTCTAAGTTCAAATCTGGCCTCAGACACTTACTAGCTGTGTGACCCTGGTCAAATCACTTAACCCTGATTGCCTCAGTTTCCTCATCCATCAAATGAACTAGAGAAGGAAATGGCAAGCCACTCCAGTATCCTTGCCAAGAAGATCCCCAAAGGGGTCAGGAAGAATTATTGGACATGATTGAAATGACTGAACATCAACATGGTTCCAGGCTCTGTTATCCAGCACTTAGCACAGGGCCTGGCACATACTAGGTACTTAATAAATATTATTGATTATTGTCATTCAGTTCAATGCAAGGTAATGCAATACAATGTACTTTAACTTTTGTTAAGGGTTTATTATGTGAAAGGCTGGGGACATTAGACTGGGAACAAAGATAATAATTAAACAGTTCCTGCCCCCAAGAAGCTTATATTCTACTGTGGGTAGGGAAAATTACTCAGATAAATAAATATAATACGTTGGAAGTACATTAACAACTGGGAGAGATCAAGGAAATCTTATGAAGAGGAAGAAACTGAACCCAAGCTAGAAGAAGATTCCCAAAGGTAGTGAGGAAGAGGGAGTATATTTCAGGCATTGAGAAAGCAATTTGTACAAATGTGGGGTATGGAATGTCCTATTCCATTTTGGTGGGAGGTCAGGGGGTTAGAAAAGTCTGGAGCATGATTCTAGGGCAAGGAGGATCAAGGATGAGCCATTTAGGAAGGGACAACATAAAAATGCCAGGGGAGTTGGTGATTGGATGAAAAAAGCAATGAAAGAGTATCAAAGTTAGCCTGTTTTGCAATTTTGCCAACAGTTAACCTCTGTCACTGATAGAGGGAGAGATGAAGAATGAGGAAAGGCTCTTGAGTTCAGTAAGATCTGAGAGAATCCTAATGTTAAATACTAAGGTTGATGTGATGTAAGCTTCCATATAGGTAAGATGAATTTGGAAGAAGGTACAGACTTAATTAACACCTGCTGTCCATTCAATTCCATAGTTCCAGAGGAACTAGCTGATGACAAAGTCGATTTTTGTAATATTCTCTGTATGGCCCAATTCCTAGGATTTGGGAACACAGAAAGCCAGAGTGCACAGCTCAAGACAGATTATACTGTACTCTCTTTTCTCTTCCCTTTCCATGCCCTGACTCATTTTAAAATAAAGATTATTTCAGATGTAGTTTAGTTAGACTTTTCTGCCATGGGTACCTCTTCCAGTAGCCATGTACTTTTGGAAATGCTCATAAAACACAGGAACACAGAACAGCATTGGGCTACTAATTCTGGATGAAGGGAAGAGCATCCAAACGAATTCTTGGGATTGTAAGATGTTAATTCCTTTTGGATTTGTGGTGGTGATAAGATGGTGAGGAATGAAGAAGAGGAAAAAGTAGGAAATTACCAAAATAGGTTTTGGGAGCTTTTTCTGAAAGCATAATGTAACTATTTGAAACATTTAGGGACAGTGAACATTACGTTGGCAGAACTCAAAGTGAAAAAAAAATAGGGAGATGTTACAAATTAAAAATATTTAGCATGGGAGTTGTGTGAAAGTGGGGAACCCTCAGCTTAGTTGTTGCCTTGAAGAATGCTAATGATCTATAAGAAATTCTTTAGTAGATAAGTGTTAGGGGGTTGTCTGAGCTTTTCTGATTTAATAATAATAATATCTAGCATTTATATTGTACTTGAAGATTTTAAAATCACTTAATATTTATGATCTCATTTTATCTTCACCGTAGCTTTGCGATGAAGGTACTATCATTGTCCCCATTTTTCAGATGAGGAAATTGACTTTCCTAAATTACAAAACCGGTCAGAGATGTCAGAGATGAGATTTAGACCCAGATCTATCTGACTCCGAGTCCAGCAATCTCTTTACTACTCCAAGCTTCCTTTATTTGTCTTTTGGGACAACATGTAAAATTTGTAGGCTGATTGGATGAATATGAGACTTTCTTAATGGTTTCTTGTTTTCTTCATTTGGGTCTCTCCGGAATCCCTGCCATTTAACTCTGATTATTATTACAGGTGGCAATTATAATATTATTGTTATAGGTGGTACCATAGTACACAGAGCATTGGGCCTAGAGGCAGAAAGGCCTGAATTAAAAATATTACCTCTGTTGCTTACTAGCTGTGTAACCTTAAGCAAGTCACTTAACCGTGTTTGCCTCAGTTTCCTCATCTGTAAAATGAACTAGAGAAGAAAATGACAAGCCACCCCAGTATCTCTGCCAAGAAAATCTCAAATGGGGTCATGAAGAGGTTGGATGTGACTGAACAACAACAATCCAGGCTCCTAGGTGTACTGATAAAGAAAATGAAGCCCAGAGAGGGAAAGGGATTTTTGTCAGCAGTAGAATTAGGATTAGAACTCTTAGTCTGGGGCCTTTTCTCTGTATTAGGAACAAATGTGGAGAGAGACAGAGAGAGACACACACAGACAGACAGAGGGAGTGTGAGTGTGTGTGCATGTGGGTGTGGGTGTGGGTGTGTTGGAGTTTCCTAGGAAGGAGAAAGATCTGATCCTAATGCCCTAGCCTCACTATTCTATTAAGGGCCTGAGTTTCTGGAAAGGGGGCAGGATTAGACAAAACTCTCTAGGTCATCTCCCTAAGCCCCTCTACCCCTACCTTCCAGCTTTTCTCCTACAAATCCTGGGATCTTTGAATTCTTGTCTTCTGCACTGGGAAAGAAGACAGGAGGGAAGGGGGTTGGTGTTAACCACTGTTGTGTCTCTCTCTTCCAGTGCTCTGCTTTTATCTCTTCCTCAAGCCTCTGCAATGTCTCCTTCCTGCTGTGCCCAGTGCTGCTTGGTGAATGCTGATGAGGAAATCCTAGACCAAATGGCTGCTGGATTAGTTAGTTTTTGGGCCTTTTCGTGCCCTGACCAGAAAGGAGGAGGAGTGCATGGGTGGGTAACGCAGTTCAGACCCATAGAAATGGAGGTCCCTTTTCTCCTTCTGCTCCCCCTTTGGGGCCAATGCTCTTCTGACTTCTACAGAAATGCCAAGGCTGTTTCAGGTTCAGTTATCATACCCCATTCCCAGCTGAGAGAAACAGTTCGTCAGTGTATGACTGGAGGGGGTGAGCGCTCCCCTCCTTTTTAAATAAAGGGAGCCACAGAGCTGACAATCACTGCAGGGATCTATACTTTTGCCTAAAGGCTGGGCCAAGAGGCCTCTTCAGGTTTTTGCAGCTCAAAACGTCTGGTATTCTGTGTATACACTGGGCAAGGGAAATAGCCAGAAATAGCCATCCATGGTCACTTACTTCCCAGACTGCACAAGGATTTTCTTTGTACAAATGAATTTCTTTGTCTCCTACTGTAGAATATCATCTCTCTCCTTTGCTGGGTCTCATCTCCTTTATTCTTTCCTTCCCTACTTTTGGAAACCCTGAGGATTAAGAAAGGGCTTTTTACTATCTCTCCTAAGTACCTTCTTTTCTCCCACCCTAGAAGAAGGGTCATTGGTTTGGGTCTTGAAGTTTATTTGGGAAAGGGACTTAGGCAGTAGCAACTCACTTTGAGCCATAAGATCATAGATTTGGAGATGGAACGCAATCGAGAGGCCCTTTACTTTTTAGAGGCTTACTAACTTACTTATCTAGGCAAGTCACTTAATAGCTCTGAGATCTTCCTTAGTCCTCTCAGCTATAAAATGGCGATAAGACCAGAAGCTACCTAACAAGGTTTTTGTGAAGGTAAAATGAGTTCATATATTTGTAAAATGCTTTGCCAACCTTAAAATGTTATATGAATACTAGCTGTTCTTCCTGTTCCTCCTCCTCCTCCTCCTCCTCCTATCGAGTCTAAATCCTTCATTTAGCAGAAGGAGAAACTGATTACTTAAGAGGTTGAGTAGTCAGCCAGCCCATGGTCACCCTGACAGTAAATGATCCAGATGGCATTAGAAAACAGTCCTCCTGACTCCAAACTGATCACTTTCCCCTCTACAATATTGCCTGCTACACTTTTGCACATTAAACCAGGAGGGATCTTAGAGGACATAGAGTCCAACACCTCCATTTTTTGAATATTTTATTTTTTCCCAGTTGCATGTAAAAACAATTTTTAACATTTGCTTTTAAAAATTTTGAGCTCCCAGTGAATAGAGCCCTGGCCCTGGAGTCAGGAGGACCTGATTTCAAATCCAGCCTTGGACACTTAACATAAAAACTAGCTCTGAGACCTTGGGCAAGTCACTTAACCCCAGTTGCCCTACCTTTCCCCCTCCAAAAAGCAAAAAAAAAAAAAATTGAGCTCCAAATTCTTTCCTTCTCTCCCCTCTTTCCCTTTCTCCCTCATGGTAAGCAATTTGATATGCAACTCCCTCATTTCACAGATGAAGAATATGAAAATCAGAGAGCCTGGAGTAAGTTATTTTCCCAAGGGCACAGTTAAGGGCAGAGCCTGGAGCAGACCCTCGGGGTCCTTCCTCCAGTCCAATCTCTTTCCATAGGACCTGGCTGTCTTTGTCAGAAAGCCACTTTAGCCAGGGATCCAGAAGTCTCAAATGGAATGTGGCCCTTTCAAAATGAAACTGAGTTGGGAAAGTTGCAGCATATTGGGGTAAATCTAGAGCTTCCTTTTTTTCCATTCCAGCCTCTGCCCCTGCTTCCCACCTGGGGCTGGTACAGCCTGCAGCCTGAGCTACTAGAGGACTGTTATTTAAAATTCAGCTGTCACCATGGCAACCTGCAGGCTGCTGTATTTCACCAGAAGAGATAAAGAAGCAGTAAAAGGGAAAGTTTAATAAGATCTTTATGAATTTTGCCAACAGTGTCCATCTTTTTGGGGGAAATAGAAATGTTCCATTTGAGTAGCATTATCAAAATGTCATTAGTTTTCTGGCCCTGGGGTTTGGTGGGGTCAGGCTCAATGCTGACACTCTGGGGATGCTGCTGGTCTCCCTTCCTCCAGCTCCAACATTCTGTGATCCTGCATCTCCATTAAGCACCATGATTCTCTGCAAGCACTCAAGCTCTTTCCCTCCCACTTAGCTATCCCAAGGGGTACTGGGTTGGGGCCCCCTGTCAAAGGAGGGGTGGCTCTGGGTGAATTCCCCAGCAATTCTCTCAATTTAAGATTCAAGGTACTTAGATCATAGAGTGTCAGAACTGAAAAGGACCTCAGAGATCATTTTATCCCATGCCCTCATTTTCTAGAGGTAGCTGAGGCCTGGGAGAGGAAAAGGAGATCATCCAAGTCACACATAAAGTTAGTGGCAGAGCCTGGATTCCTACTTAGGTCTCCTGGCTTTCAGTAGGATGCTTTCTTCTCTACCCTGGGCTGTCTCTCAGTCTCCTCTTGCTCTCAGCACAGAGGATGACTTTTTCTGTTAGCACAATCTAGGAGGTAGGGTTGGAGGAGGAGGAAGGCAGAAACTGCTTCCAACAGCTCTAATGAGAGCATTAGTCTGTCTTCTACTCTGAGGCTATGTGTAGGTTGTAGTTAAAAGCAGGTAGAGCTAAAGTTTGTGGGCTGATGTCTAGGCCAGCCTATTAGTAAGGAAGTTGCAGCATAGTGTGTCTCAACAGGAAAGAGAGTGAGTTAGCCAGGTGAGATTTTATTGTGGTTTTGGTGGTGTGGCATTCATTTCTGGGTGACTTTCCTTGTGTGTTTATGTTCCCCTGTATTGGATGTTACCTTGGGGGAATTTTAGGCAATATATTTGTCTGTGAGAGTCTTAAGGCACTGGACACAGGAATACAAAGAGTTTGGCCAAAGAAAACTATGTCATGGGGATAATTGCAACTTGTCCGTGATGGTTCTTCCTTGGCTCTTCTCTGTTCTCTCTCCCAGTCTATTTCAGAGTTCATGGATCCCTTGCACTCAGAGTTTGCAGGATCCTGATACTGTGGAAGAAATGAAAGCTAAAGCCTATTAATAATGAAATCAACAAATGATATAATCAAAAGTAATATAAAAGTAATAAAGGCATGCTTCCTGACAGACCTTTGTAAGAGTAAACATTTGGGGAGACAAGTCATATTAAATGAAATGAGAATGATTGTACTATAGTGAAAATGATAGTCTCTATTTTATCACAAGGAAGTTGGGGACACAGAGGCTGGACTATTGGTCTGATGCTACACAACAAAGTACTGATTCAACATTAGAGGTGGCAAAATATAGTAGAAAGTATGTTGGATTTGGCATCAGAAGACCTGGTTCAAATTATAGTTCTGATACTTGTCACCTGTGTGACCTTAGGTAAGTCCTTTGCCTTCTTTCTCTGTTTTTTCATTTGTAAAATGAAGAGGTAGACTAGATGACCTCTGAGGTTCCTTCTAGCCGTAAATCTTTGAAACATTAGAACCAGTGTGACATTCAAATGAGGAGGTTCAGAAGACTAAGAGCATCTCCCCGGGTGATTTTCTGACGCAGGAGGCAGAGTTTTGTGAAGACAGGAATCTTAAGGAGACAGGAGTTTTGAAGCATTGTCTCCTCAAGGACAATAGTTTAGATTTTAGGGAAAGAGATGATAAATTGTGTTCATTAGAGGTTAGATGGGGGATATCTCCCCAAAGCCTTTGGGTTACATTCCCAAGATCCCAGGTCCCTGGGAAAAATGTCTAGGATCTTGCTTCGCTCTGCTTTCCCTCTCAGGCCCCCAGACGTCCACCCGTTTCCCCACTGGAGCTGTCCTCTGTTCACCTGAGCTTTGGACTCAGAGAGGGCCTGGATTTGCTTGACTGCATCCAGGCTCCTTTGGATCCCCTGGGTTTACGTCATTCTCTTAGTCCTGCTCCTCCCAATTTACCTCTACAGAAGATTGGCCCCTCACCCAGGGGTCCTTGTGGGTCTATCTTCATTTGCTCTCATGCAGAGTCTGAGGTGGAACCAACCAGTCTAGTCCACTGGGATTGTTTGCCACAGCAGGGCCTGCTGTGTTTAGGGAAGGTGAGTTTCTTTCTCTTGGTTCCCAAGCAGTACGGCTTCTCTCTCCTCCAGAGTCTTAATTGACCTTGGTAAGTTTTGCTCCATCCACTCTTTGCAGATGAAGCTGCCGGCACCGATGGGCTGTTGCCACCAGAGGGCAGGAGCACAACAGCAAACTGGCTAAGCCCTTTCCTTAGGGCAAGAACATAAATGGAAAGCAGAGGTAATTAAGGCTGAGCAGACACCATCACGTCCTGACAAGGTTTGCAGCAGGCACAGTGTGTCGAGTCCTCAAAGCACAAACTTTTTCCACCATCTTGATTCTTATCCATGATGCTTTCTTACAATGATTTTATTTTTCATAACAATAAACACAATAAAGTAGTGCCAGGGGAGGAATGCGAGAGCAGACAGGTGATGGGTGTCCCTACTTGTGAGGGTGGTGGGGGAAGGAGCCCTGTGCTTAGAGTCTCAGCACCTGAGTTCCACAGAGCTCTGCCCCTTCCTCTCTGGGTGACCTTGGGCACATCACTTTCCTCATCTGTCAAATGAGGGAGAGAGAATGAATGGTCCCTCAGAATCCTTCCACATCTGACATCCTAGGATTCTCTAACTCTGAATGGATATCATATTAACTCCCACCCCATATTTTCGGTGGTGCTGCATAAAGAAAGCATTGCACTAAAAAGGGAGTCATGTCGGCCTTTGGCACATTATTTCCTCTTCTGGGTACCTACATGTGGCCTCCATTTCCTTATATCCTGCCATGCTCCTTTCTCTCACTCTTTCCCTGACTCTCATTCCCCCCTTTTTGGCTAGCTATTCTTTTGGGAAGAACCTGATTAGTTAATCTCTGCTAAAATATTTGTTACACATCTCAGCTTAAGTTTAGGTAATTTCCTGGAGTGACCTCTCATTTTGGCATGGGGTTTCAAAGGAACTAAGCTGTAATTTAAAAAATGAATCTCTAATGACAGAGTATTGCAAGTGGAGGAGATACTTTAAGGTAGAGTGGCTTATCCTCTTTTCCCTCATATCAACCACTACCAAGAGGTGATTATTAGACAACCCATTTATGTTAGAGATGAGATTTAGATATGTTCTTGGAGGAACAAGTTCGTTTGGGAAATACTTTGGAATCATTAAGCTGGACTCCTCTTTCCATGAAATCCCTGACCCAATATCTACTTTCATTACTGTAACCTTGCTTTTTCACCAGTGGTTTTTTTTTTCTTTTTCTGGGAGTTCTGAGTGATAGGCAAGTAACAAAGGAATCCTTGTGGGATAAAGGACAAAAACATAGAATTAGTTTTGTAGGGTATAAGATTTGGAGGTAGAAGTGCCACTTACTCTCTGTGTGACCATGGACAAAGTTTTGAACCATTATATGCCTTTATTTCCTCATCTGTAAAACGAGAGGATTTGATTAGATGAATTCTGAGGATACTTTCAACTCTAAATCTATGACCCTAATGTCATTTAAGAGCAGGAATGTCAGGAGGCCTGACATTCCCTCAGCTCTGCTGTTGGGTCCAGCACTGACTTGGTTGATTTTATCATCTCTAGAAGTTATTTTTATCTCTCCATATTTCACTTTTCTCATTTGTAAAATGACAAGGTTGGCCTATATGATCTCAAAGGACCCTTTTAGCTTTAGCATATGGATTCTAGCTGAGATGTCATATACACATGAAAAGATAACTATCAGTTAAAGAGAACATATGATAAAAGGCCAAATGAGCCTTACTCACCATAAGTGCTTAGAGCAAGGAGAGCCAGGGGCTGAAATGTTTGGAAGCTTTGTGAAGGAGAAGAGGATTTGAGCTAAGCTTCATTTCTCCTGGTTCCTTCCCCACTCAATACTCTTGGTCTGTCCATCTGGTCTGAAATATAACCCTTAGAATGAGCAACTAGCAAGGTTGGCAAGTAGTAGAACTTAGGATCTTTGGGATAATAAGATCAGTCTGTGGTTCCCAATTCTGCTACCCTTCCTGAACTCTTTGCATTTTGAGAGTGGTTACATAGAAGCAGAATCCGACCTGTCACTTTTCCAGACCTGGCTAGGCCACCCTGACAGAGTAAGGACTGCCTAGTCATTAAAATGAAAGGAACCAGAGTAGTGCAGCTTCTGAGAATGCTGACATGAAGTGAAACCAGATGCCCATTCATTGTGATACTATTTACAATTGTGTACTTGATAATTCTCACTCAGGAACTTGAGGACTTCTGGGAAGAAGATGGATGCTTTAGGCTGATGTTTCCCCTTGGCTGGGGGTTTGAACCTCTCATGGACTGGGAACAGATTTTAGACTCATAGAGTTAGGTTGTAAGATGTCTTCGAGATACCTAGTGTACTCTATCCCAATTTGGTTTTGCAGATAAGGAAAATGAAACTCAGATAAGTGAAGTGACTTCCCCCAAATTGCACAAGTTGATGGTGGTGCCATCAGTAAGGCCCAGGGAGTAAAGTCAGACCTCCTAACTATCAGTCATCAGTCAGGCCAGAAGGTCTCCCTTGCCCAAGGTCATTGCCATAACATCTTCATAATCATTTTCTTTTTCTCTCCTCACTTTACTTTAGTTCCGAGCCTAATTAATTCTCCCCTGGACTATATTGTAATAGCCTCTCTGCTTCAAGTCTCTGGTCTCTCAAATTATTCTTCCATGTACCTACCAAATTTATTTTCCTAAAGTACTAGATCTGACAATGTCACTCTCCTGCTCAATAAACTCCAGGGGTTTTCTATTACCTCTAGGATAGGGGTTCTTAACCTTATTTTGTGTGTCATGGAAACTTTTGGCAGCCTGAAGCCCATGAATCCTTTCTTAAAATAATATTTTGAAAGAATTTAAGTTTAGAGATTAGTGAAAATAAAGATGTAATTTTTTTTCCCCATCCAACTTCATAGATCCTTTGAAATCTGTCCATGTATCTCAGCCATAGGATCAAGTATAAACTCTTCTTTATGAATTTTAAAGTCTTTCATGCCTTGAATCCATTTTATCTTTTCAGGCTTATATACATTATTCCCTTTATATACTCTATTGTCCAACCAAACCTGCCTCCTTGCTGTTTCACACCTATATAGGACTTCATTTCCCATCTCTGTGCTTTTATATTTGCTGATCTCTGTGCCTTAAATCCATTCTCTCTTGACCCTGATCTCTTTGAATACCTTGGTTTTCTTTAAAGCTTAGCTTAAGTGCCACTTGCTATTTAAGGCCTTTTTTTTTAAAAATTTACTATTAATTTACAAGATTCAGTTCCACAATCCCTTGAGTTTCAGATTTTCTCCCCTCCCTTCTCCCTTCCCCCCCATGGTGGCGTGCAATCATGTATAGGATCTGCAAATACTTTCACATTGTGCAATAGTTTGGTTGTATAGAAGGGTTGTAACCAATGAGTGAACACTGGGAAAAAAAGAAACAAAACCAAATATGAAAAAGAATGATAGCATGTATTGCTTCAGTCTCCATTTAAACTCTACTCTTTCTAGATCTTCCTCTGAATGTAGATATCCACTTCCATCCTGAGGCTTGTAGAGTTGTCTTTAGCTGTGAGTTGTTGAGGATAGTCCAGTTTATCAAGGTCGGTCATCACACATATGATGTGTCTGTGATTGTGTACAAATTTTTCCTGGTTCTGCTCTTCTCACAGCATCAGTCCGTATAAGCCTCTCCAGGTAATTATGAAGTCCATCTCCTTCCCATTTCTTACAGCACAATAGTATTCCATTACATTCATATACCATAACTTGTTCAGCCATTCCTCAATTGATGGGCATCCCTTATATTTCCAGTTTTTTTGCAACCACAAAGAGAGCTGCAATAAATATTTTTGTACATAT
>CM053581.1:302333319-302430379 GCA_028627135.1 Pseudochirops cupreus | reverse complement strand
CCCCAATTGATGGGCATGTACTTGGTTTCTAATTCTTAGCTAAATTTGATTTAACTTAATTCAACAAATGTTCATGAAACACCAATCACATATAAGACGTCCGTCAAAGTTCTGTTCCAGTTGCCTCGTCATCATGGGGCAATAGATTGGAACTGGATGGCACCTTAGTGGTCATCTGGTTCAACTGGATCGTTTTGTGGATGAAGAATCTGAGGGCCCTGAAAGTTTAGGTGACTTGCCCCAAATCACACAGGTAATATAGTAGCAGAGCAGGGATTGGAACTGAGGGCCTCCAGCTCCAAGACTTATTCCATATAACATGTGACTAATGTGTAGAAACCCAGGATGTTGAAAGTCTGGGCCAGCAGACCACGAGCTCTGGCAGGCATTACCAGCCTGGAAAGATGGGCCCAGTGATGGAACATATGCTTTCTGGAGAACCATCCTAGCTAAGCTTCATCTAAGCTGTAGGATGATGACTTCTGATGCCCTGCCAGTCTGTAAGACCAATTTGATAACTGAATGGAGAAAGGACTGGAGTGGGGAGAGTCTTGAGACAACTAGCAGAATGTTTCAATAATCCAGGTACGAGGGGGAAGGGTTGGAGGGAAAGATAATGAGTTCAGTTTTGGATATCTTGAATTTAAGATGTCAATGGGACATTGTAATGGGAATGGGAATTTGAAGATTTTTCCTGCCCCTTAATAGACTTAGGGAGGAATTTGAAGACTTTCCCTGCTTTGAAAGTAAACTTTGTCCCCTGATAGGCTGAATGTAATCACATGGAGCCTGTGATGGAGGGAGTTTGCTAAAGGGTAGAGCAGAGCCAACAGGAACCTGGGAACCAAAGCCAGAGAGATGGTGGGGGAGAGAAGTGCTCAGGCTGGAGAGAGAGAGATTTGTGAGTAAATATGGATCTAATATTGGTTTGTGGGAAGGCTAAAGGATGCTGTGGCTCTCAGTGTTATTATGGCTTCTTAATATCTTTGGTACTATGATGGAATCGGCTTACTGGTTTGGGGATTGGGTTTTCTGGTATCTAAACAAATGTTTCTGTTCTGTCCTCTATATGGAGAGTTTGGTGTATTTTGTGATCAAACATCATGCAATATTTATAGTCACAGTCTTTATTGTGATCATGGTGCTGTAAATATTGCATTGGCGCTACAGATATCCAATTTAAAGTGTCTAATAGCAGTTGGAGATGAGAGCCTGGAGTGAATAGAGAGGTTAGGGCTGGATAAGTAAATCTGAGAATCATCAGGATAGAAACAATAATTGAATGCATGGGAGTTGATGAGACCACCATTCAAAACAGTTTAGAGAGAGAAGAGAAGAGGTCCCTGGACAGAGTCCTGGGGGACTCCTATCATTAATGGATATCACTTGAATGAAGATTTGGCAAAAGAAACTAAGGAGTGCCCCTCCTACTAATGTTACATCACCCAAATGCCTTCTGCCACTGGCTCTTCTTTTACCTCTGTCTCACATGAAGAGGTGACCCTTCTTACTGAGACAAACCCCTTTGTCTGCATTAGTGATCCCATTCCAACCCATCTCCTCTAACAGATTGCTTCCTCTATTATACTGTTTCTCTCATTTATCTTCAGTCTCTCCTTGTCTACAGGCTACTTTCCAAGTCTCTCTCATCCATAAAACCCCTCACTTGTTCCATCCAACCCCACTAGCTATTGTTCCATTTTTATCCTTCATTTTGTGATTAAATTCCTCATAACTGTTCTCTCCAAAGTTACCAATGATCTATCTTTCTTTCTTCCTTTCCTTTATTGGATTTTCCTGTGGAGTCTACTATCTTGTTGCTTTGAAAGTGAGAAACTTGAACTTGTCATCAAGAAAGAAGAGACTTAGATTCTAGTTACTTTCTTACCCCTATCTTTCTCATTTGTTTCCTTCTCACCATTCCCATTGCCATCATCCTAGATCAGGCCCTTATTGCATATTTCCATAGGGACTGAATTAGCCCCCAAAAGGTCTTTCTGCTTCTAGTTTCTCTAGCCTAATTTATCCAACCCAAGATTATTTTTTCTATAAGTAAACTGATCATTTCTTCATTCAAAAACAGATTCCTCATTACTTATCATGAGATCCTAGATTTAGAACTAGGAGGGGAGTCTAGTCTAGTCTAGTCTCATCCCCTTATTCTACAGACAAGGAAACTGAGGCACAGAGAGGTTAAACAACTTGCTCAAGCTTGTAATGGCAGAGCCAGGATTCAAATCCACTTCCTTTGACTCTGTTTACCATGCTTTCCCACTGTACTCTGCTACCTCTAATCAACTAAAGGCTGATCTAATTTGCATTGTAGTCAAGACCCTTGATTCTAGGTTACCTTTGCAACTTCACCTACCATGCCCTTTCATAGTCCCTAAACCTCTACCAGACTATATTACTTTCTTTTCTATACCATTGTGTGTGTTTGAATCCCTGTTTTCCTATTTGCTACCCATATGAATTTGGGCAAAGACGTTTACCCTTTCTCAAATTCACTTTCTTACTGGCTGATCACAGTGTGGCTTATCATGACTTGCTGTTTCAGCACCAGTGGTAGTGGAGCCTTCTGGGATGTATTTGTTGTAGGTTTGAAGGGACAGAGTTACAGAGGGAATTTAAAGACAAAGATGGACCATTGTCAGGGCCAGTAAATTTAATTAGGTTGGCACATTTGTGTTTCTTACATCTAGACTGTTCATGAGATATGAGTGAGATACAGATGAGCTGCTGGAGTATAGGAAGCAATCCACTACAGCTTATGTTTCCTGAAAAACTTCCCTGATGTGGGTGTTTTTATTCATCAGTGTGACAATCCCCCAAAAAGCCCCTGGGTGGTAGTGGAGAAAGATTGTGTGGGTGTCTAGGTTTCTTCTCTGGTAATTTGGTATTTTGTGGTAGGAGTTGGTATGGTCCTGGCATTCCAAGGGATCAATGTTTTGGTGAAGGTTGAATGTGGCCTATGAGAAGGTATTTTAGAAATAGTTACAGCTGAATTTCTGATATTTTTTCTATAACTTTGCCCTATCACCTTAGAGTCTGTTTGAGAGCCCAAATGTAAGGGTTCTTATGGCTTCAGTGACAACCCTTCTTCTATCCGTCTTTAAATATCTCTGGCTACAAGATAATATCACTGAAGAGGCTGCAGAAGCAGACTACCCCTGGCAGGACTGAAATGACAACTGTTATAAGGATTGGTATTTAAGTCCTGGATATAGTTCAGACAGTAACATCCATACTATGGAAATTGTTCCTCCTCCCCAAGTCACTCTGATGGGGCACAGAAGTGGTTTATAGAGTAAGCAAATTCAGAAACTTCAGAAAGTGACTAGCAGGGTCTCAGTCTTTTCATGAGGCAATGACCATCTCTTTAATGCCATACAATATGCTGACTCCACCCTTAAATGTACCTGATAAGGAATTAGCACTTATCTTTAAAGGGCAGTGGGAGCAGACATTGGCCTTTCTCAGCCAGTGTAGACTGGCTTTTACAACACAACTCACATCTCTGTTAACAGTTCAAGTACAGATGGCCTTTAGCTCTGAGAGGAAGGTGGTTTTAGCGGAATTTAATTGACATGACATATAGGAGATCTCTCCAGTTGGGTAATTTTGAAGTTGGACAACATGACCCTTTTAGGACTAGAGTTCAGGCTGTTTAGGAGATGTGAACTCTTATTATGAATGAGCTTGGATTGATGCACCGTTTCTGAACTGAATCTCCAGTTGAAGATTCTACTGTATCTTTGAAGTGAAGGAACTCTGGGCAATGGGAGCCAAGTAGTAACTAAGTGCCGTGAGTGTGCCTATCCAAGGACTTTGTTCTCAAAGGAGAAGAAGCCCCCAATAAAGCTTTTAAATCTAAGCCTCTACCCTACATGGGGAAGCAGCAAGAAAGCAAGGGCTAGATTTACATGCCTTATTCCTTCCTTCCTAGCTTCAAGGCTTAGCTCAACTTTTGTATTCCTTGTGAAATATTCCCCAATCCTCAGAATATTCTTTCCTTCTCCTGAATGAACAGTACTTTGTACTTCTCTTATTGTGCTTTCATATTTTTACCTTATATTAGTTACTTGCCAGTTTATAAGTTTCTTTAGCTCAGTTTATCATATTTATTCATTTTTATATTTTCCATAGCACTTAGCATAGGGCAGCGGTTCTCAACCTGTGGGGGGGGCGACCCCTCAAGACATGGTTCCTCTATCCATCTCCAGGCAGGTCTGCCCACATGCAGATACACCCACATATGAGTATTAAAGGGTCGTGGCATTAGGAAGGTTGAGAACCACTGGCATAGTGGTCTTACATGACAGGGTCTTAATGAGGTGTAGTGGAACCTCCCTCACCCCTCCACTAGATTTAGAATCAGAATAACTGATTTCAAATCCTGACTTTCTGCTTTTAATTACCTGTGTGATTTTTTTTAAAATCATTTTTATTTTATTTTCAGGTCCCAGTTCTTTCCCTCCTATTCTCTCCTTCTTCCTACCTCACATAGAGAAAGCAAGAAAAACAAACGTTTCAAACAAAACAAATCCCCACAATGGGCATGTCCAAAAACCCAGACTAAAAAACAATTCTCCACCCCCCCCATCCCCTAAACAAACAACATAAGCCATTTATCTAAGCTTTGGGTCTGTCATCCCTCCATCCAGAGATGTGCAGTATGTTTCCTTATAAATCCATTGGAATTGTGATTGGTCATTGCGCTGATTAGAGTACTTAAGTCTTGCAAAGTTGTTTGTCCTTCCATCATTGTTATTATTATGTAAATTGTTTTCCTGGTTCTGCTCACTTCATTTTTGCATCACTTCACACTAGTCATTCTAGATTTCTTTGAAGCCATCCACTTTGTCATTTTTTTACAGCACTTTTGTTTTCCATCACATTCATACACAGTCACTTTTTTAGCCATTCCTCAACTGATGGGCACCCTTTCAGTTTCAAATTCTTATTACTGTAAAAAGAACTACTATAAATATTTTTGTAATATGTCCCTTTTCCTTTTCCTTTGATCTGTTTGGAGTTATAGACCTAGCAATGATATGGCTGGGTCAGTGATATGTACAGTTAATAGCTTTTTAGGCGTAATTCCAAATTGGTTTCCAGAATGGCTTGACCAGTTCACAATTCTACCAAGAGTGTACTACTGTATTTGTTTTTCTCACAGCTTCTCCAGCATTTGCCATTTTCCTTTTTTGCCATTTTAGCCAATCTGAGGTGTGAGGTGGTGGCAGATAGTTGTTATAGTTTGCATTTCTCTAATAATAGTGATTTAGAGCATTTTTTTTCACATGGCTACTGATAACTTTGATTTTTTCCTTTGAAAACTGTCTATTTATGTCCTTTGGTCAACTATCAATTAGAGGATTACTTTTATTATGAATTTGAATCAGTTCCTTATATATTTTAGAAATCAGGTCTTTATTAGAGAAACTTGTTGCAGAGATTTCTGTATTTCTCTCCCTCCCCCCAATTCCTTGCTTCTCTTCTCATTTTAGCTGAATTGGTTTTTGTTTACACATCAACTTTTGCATTTTATTTTATTGGAATTGTTCATTTGACTTCCAGTGACTCTCTACCTCATTTGGCCATGAATTCTTCCCCTATCCATGCATCAGACAGATAATTTCTATCATCTTCTTCTGGTTTGTTATGATATCATCCTTGATGTTTAAATCATGTGCCAATTTAGAAATGGGCAAATTTGAAAGAGCTTGTGTTTCTGTACGGTTTGAGACACTGGCCTATACTTAGTTTCTGTCAGGCTACTTTCCAGTTTTCACAAACTTTTTTTTTTCAATCAAATAATGAGTTCTCGCCCCAATAGTTGAAATTGTTGAGTTTATCAGACACTAGTCTACTCTTCTCATTTGCTTCTGTATATTGTATATCTAATTTCTTCCACTGATCACACTCTCAATTTCTTACTCAGTATCAAATTATTTTGTTAATTATAGCTTTGGAATGATCAACTGTTTGAGATCAGGTATTACTGGGTCAATTTCCTCTATGCTTTTTTTTTCATTAGTTATTTTTATATTCTTGACCTTTTGTAACTCTAGATGAATTTTGTTATAATTTTTTTTCTCATCTTATAAAGTAATCCTTTGGTAATTTGATTGGTATGGCCCTGAATATGTAAACTCATAAAGTAGTGTTGTCATTTTTAATATATTGACACAGCCTATCCATGAACTATTAATATTTCACCAATTATTTAGATTTGTTTTTGTGTAAAGAATGTTTTGTACTTATGTACATAAAGTACCTGTGTGTCTTGACTGATGATTTGTGTGGTTTATTTTATATCCTGTAATATTGCTGCTATGAATTTGTTTTTTAATTGATTCTCTAGAGGTTTCTAAGTAAACTATCATATCATCTGCAAAAAGATGTAATATAGTTTTCTTTTTTGCCTGTGCTTATTTCAATTTCTTTTTCCTTTCTTATTGTTATAGCTAAGTTTCCTAGCACTAAATCGCATAGTGATGGTGATAATAAACATCCTTGCTTTACCCTGATTTTATTGGAGAGACCTATAGCTTATCTCCATTACAGGTAATGCTCATTCTTGGTTTTAAATAGACACTATTTATCATTTTAAGGTAATCCTATTCATTCCTATGCTTTATAATGTTCTTTAAAATCAAGAATGAGTTTTGTATTCTGTCAAAATTTTTTCTACATCTATTGATATAATCATATGATCACATAATCATTTTTGTTATTAATATAATCAATTATGTTTATAGTTTTTTAAAATACTGAACTAACTCTGCACACCTGGTATAAATCCAGCTTAGTCATAATGTATAATTTTTGTGTTATATGTCTGTAATATTCTTACTAATATTTTATTTGTAAATTTTTGCATCAATATTCAGTAAAGAAATGGGTCTATAGTTTTTTTTCTCTGTTTTGACTCTCCTTAGTTTGTGCATCAAGATTACATTTGTGTCATAGAAGGAATTTGGCAGGTCCTTCTCTTTTAAAATTTTTTTTGAAATAGTTTATGTAGTATTGGAATTGTTTTCTAAATGTTTGATAGAATTTGCTTAAAAATCCATTTGGTTCTATTTTTTAAAAAGTGTTTATGCCTCATCGAATGTCTTTTTAAAAGATACTTATTTCCTGTTATATTATTCTGGGAAATTTATATATTTTTTGTAAATATTCACTTTTCGTAAATATTTACTTGTAAATATTCAGTTTTATTTGTATATATTTGGCTGAAATATATACATTTGTGTATATTTGGCTGAAAAACTCCTAATGATTTGTTCATTGGTTGTGAATTTACCTTCTACATTTTTATAATGGTGATTTGATTTTCTTTTTTCTTTAAAAAATATCATGTTAGTTTATAGTTTATCTATTTTATTATTCTCCCTCCAAAAACAACTCTTGATTTACTTACTAGTTCAATTTTTTTTTATTTTTAACTTTTTTGATTTCTCCTTTGATTTTCAGAGTTTCTATTTTGGTACTTAATTGAAGTATTATAATTTGCTGGTTTTCTCATTGGTTTTTAGTTATATGCCCAATTCATTATTTGCCCTCTCTTTTTCTCTCTCTTTTATTATTAAAAGCACTTATAAATATAAAACACCTCTTAAGTATTCATTTGACTGCTCCCACAAATTTTGGTATGGTGTCTCATTGTTGTCATTATCTTCAATGAAACTATTGATGGTTTCTGTGATTTATTCTTTGACCAACCCATTCTTTAGAATTAAGTTGTTTAGTTTCCAATGAATTTTTAATATTTGCTTCAAAGGTCCTTTACTAACCATAATATTAATTGCATTATGGTGAAAAAACCACATTTGATATTTCTGCCTTTCTTAATTTATTTTTGAGGTGTTTATGCCTTAATACATGGTCAGTTTTTTGAGGTGCCATATATAGCTTAGAAATAGGTATATTTCTCTTTATTCCTATTCAATATTTTCTAGAAGCGTATTATACCTAAATTTTCTAAATTTCTATTCAGGCCCTTTATTTAATTTTGGTTTACTTTTAGATAGTTTTATCAAGGTCTTAACATAAGTAAATTTGTGTCCCCTGCTATTATAGTTTTACTGTTTTTTTCTGCCTCTAAATAATTTAGCTTTTCTTTTAAGAATTTACATGCTATGCCATTTGGTACATATATGTTGAGTATTGATTTTAATTCATTGTCTAAGGTGCCTTTCAATAAAATATAGTTTCCCTATTTATCTTTTTAAAAAAATTATGGAATAAAACAAGCATTTCCATAATGTAGTACAATCAAAAAGACAATTGTACAGGCAGCTACAAATCTACTATGCACAACTTGCCATTCCTTTCAAATATACAACAAAATTATCATGTAAATTTTTTTCTTCTTCCCTTCCCTTCCCATCCCTAACCCTCCCCTTGTCCCAGAGATGGTTACCATTAGACACAAATAGGTGTGTGTGTATGTGTGTGTTTGAGATGTTTATACTTCACTCAGACCAAAACTCAGCCCCTGGAGTCTTCTCTGGAGCTTTCTCAAGATGTCCTAGGGGGACAGCTGCTTTACCCCTTTATTTTTTGCTGTTCTGTGTTCATTTTGTGGCAATTTTCTGTCTGTGGAGAGAATCTGGAGAACCTGGGAATTTCTGACCTACTCCACCATCTTCCCAGAATACATTATCTCTTTTAATTAAGCCTATTTTTTTTTTTGGTGCTTTATTTGAGATCATTATTGCTATCCCTACTTTTTTCGAGCATTAGTTGAAGCATAAAATTTTGCTTTAACTCCTATATATGTATATCTTTCTATTTCAAGTATGTTTCTTGTAGGCAACATATTGTTGACTTCAGGATTCTAAAACATTCTGCTCTTCTCTTTCATTTTATGGGTGAGTTGATTCCATTCACATTCACAATTATGATAGGAGACTGTGAACTTCTTTCTAACCTATTCTCTTATACTTTTTTTTCTCTTTGTTTCCCACCTCCTCCTTAAACTCCTTTAACCTATCCTACTTCTTATTTCTTCTTTTCCCCTGAACTTCTTTCCCTTCTATCTCCCTTTTGAATGAAATGTATTTCTGTACCAATTATGAGTATATGTGTATTCTTTTCTCCTTTGACAAGTTCAGAGAAGAGTGAGGTTCAAGTGTTGCCTGCTGCTCCCTCATCCCCCTTCCCCTCTCTTCTCCTTGTCAAATGTCAGATGTATAGACATCTAATTGAGCAACCCATTTATGTGAGATAATTTTCCTCATCCTTTTTCTCCCTTCCTCTCTCCCAACATATTTCTCTTTCCCACCCTTTTCACTCTCTTTTAAGATCATCAAAACATAACATAATTACTCACAGGCCCCTGTCTAATTAGACTCCCACAATGACTCCTTAGGGTTCTGAGGTGCTACATGCATCATTTCCACATATAAGAATGTAAACAGTTTAACTTTGTTTAGTCCCTTATGATTGCTTGCTTATGCTTTTAAACTTTCTCTTAACTCCTGTGATTTATATGTCAAATTTTCTCCTCAGCTCTGGTCTTTTTATCAGGAATGCTTGAAAGTCCTCTATTTCATTAAAGTTCTTTTCTTCCTCATCATCCCTTTTCCCTGTAGGATTATATTTAGTTCTCCTAGTTGTTATTCTTGGGTATAACCCCAGAGAGTTTGCCTTCTAGACTATCATCTTCATTTATTTATGATTTCTTGATACTGGGGGCTGCTGAATTTTGTATGATCCTGACTGTGTCTCCTTAGTACCTGAACTATTATTTTTCTCCTGGCTGCTTGCAGTATTTTTTCTTTGACTTAGGAGCTATGGATTTTATTTTTAATATTCTTGGGAATTTTCACTTGTTTCTAGTTGGTCAATTTAAATTTGGCAGAAGTTACTTTCTTGGGTGACATTTTGTACCCTTATTTTGAGCTGTAATTAAAAAACAAATCTTTCTTTCCTAGGACTCATTTCTTTTCCAATATTTCCCTCTACTGCTTTCATTTTGCTTTTAAAATTATTTTTCACTCTTCTGGGAAATCTGGTTGGATTTGTGTCCAAGCTGTATTTTTCTTAGAGACTTTGGTTGTGTATATATTTGAGTCATTCATTTCTTCTGGGTTTGTGTCTTGAGCTTCCCTGCCATGACAATAGCACTTTATGGTGAGGTTCTTTGTTTGCCCAGTCTTTCAGCCGTTTCTTGGCTTTGGACTGATCCAAAGGGCTGTTCTCTATGAACTTCTTGTGGGGACATACTCTTGGATTCTTATGCTGTTTTCTTGGGGGTAATGAATATTGTTCTTCCAGGATCCCAGGAACAGCTTAGACTGGGGACCTACAAGCTTTCAGGGCTTCTAAAATTCTGGGATCTGGGACAAAATGTACATAATGACCTCCTGGTCTGAACTCTGCAAGTTCCAGAACCAGGTTGCAGTGTGAGCAAGACCCCTGCTGGCTTGTCTCTGGTTGGAAGTTTCAGTAGATTGCTGCTGAATTCACCTAGCAGCCTCAGTTGGGAGGCTCTGCCACTTCAGAGTGACTGAACTTCAGGCCTCGGTTTGGTTGGGGATTCCTGCTCTGGTAATTACCCCACAGGCTTCAGCTTGGGTTGTAGGCTAAAACTGAGTCCTTGCTCTGCTCCTGGCATCAGAGCCAGAGAGTTTTACTCTTTGTTTCTGTACTTATTTCTGGCTCAGCCCATAGTGGGCCCATGACTAAAACCACTCCTCTCTGCTGCCCTTTGGTAGAAATCCCATTCTTAGTCACTGTCTTGATCTATGATCTGAAACTAAGTAATGAGTGACAGAATATCAGATGGCACTTAGTGCCACATTTAGCCCTACTTCGGGGACCCTCGGGACCCCTCTCTGTTCTGGTGCACAGTCTGATCCTCTTTCAGTCCCTGGGCACTAGAATGTTCTGCACAAATGGCAGCTGACTAGACCTTGTTCTCAGTGTCTGCAGACCTCTTTGTTTATTTCCTTATGCCAACCTAGGCTGGAAAAATGACTCATGATTTTTTTTCTTGGATTTCCCCTTCAGGATTTGATATGCTGTGTTTTCTAGATCTTTATAGAGGAGAAATAGTTGGGGGAATTGGGCTATACTTATTGCTACTCTGCCATCTTGATTCTACCTCCTTCCTTCGTGATTTTGAGTACCTCACTTGGCCTCAGTTTCCTTATTTGTAAAATGATAAGAGTTTGAATAGATTATTGCTAAGGTACCTACTATATCTAAATAATATGATCATGGCAAATAAATGTTTGTTGAATTGCTGAATTTTAGGATATGAATTTAAATCATTAAACATTTAATACATGGCCACTATGAGATGAAAAATGTGCTTGGTATTATCTGAAGGTAGAGGTAGGAAAGCTAGCATGCTAGGGCAATAAAGCAATTCTCTATCCATATGAGTTTTTCCTCCTTGGTTTTCTAATGAGTCTTATATGAAGAATTGTGTTGCAACTCGATGGGTGGGCAGAAAGATGGCCATAGGGCTTAAACTTCTTTTAAAATAGATTTGTGAGAGGTGGGAAAAATGAAAACTCTCACCCTGGTGACAAGGAGGGTGATGAGAAATAAAGATGACTCAATATGAAATATCCCTCTGTGACAATAAGGATACTGTTGTAAGCATGGTGAACTTGAGGGAAGATGGATTCTGAAGCACTGGACACTGTTTCCCAAGTGCTCATCATGCCCATCTTTCAAGATTTCAAAACTTCTTTTTTTTCTTGTGCGAGAACAGGCTAGACAATGTGAAGAACCTCTAGAAGTTCCAAAGTGATAAAGGGCTTGGAACAATGCTGTATGACAAAGGTGAAAGACCTGGGGATATTTGTCCTGGAGAAAGAATACTTTGGGGAGATAGGATCATTCTCTTTCAGTAGATGAAGGGCTATATATAGAAGATAAATACTTTTCTTTCCTTTGGGGCTTCAGAGCACAGAACTAGGACCAATGAATGGAAGAAGATTTTAGCTTAGTATAATGAAGAATTTTTAATAATTGGAGCTTTATGAAAATAAAATAAATGACCCCAGGATGTAATAAACTCCTTATCCCAGTAAATATTTAGGTAGAGACTAGAGGATAACTTTTAGTAAGTGCTGCTAGGGGGATTCATGTTTTAGGTAGGTTTGGATGAGATAAACTCTGAGGGTTCTAAATTCTGGGATTTTATGACCTATCTAAGCTGTTTTATCTACAAACATTCCTAGAGATGGATAGGGAGTAGATTAATTATTTTAAAATAATTTAAATTTATGGACCACCTAGATTTGGCAAAAGATTTGACTGATCAACTACTTCAAATGCTATAGTTTTCTTATCCAGTGCCCAACATACAGAATTCATGGGGAAAAAAAGTCAGGAGCAGAACTGAGAGAGGAATACAAGCAGATTAACTTTCTGGAGGAGATTTGAGGAGAAACTCATGAATAGGAGAAGACTGGCTTGGCAGATATCTATTCCAGGATAAGAAATTCACAGGTGTGGTGGGTGAGGAGGCCTCAGGTACTGAGGGAAGTTTCAGGATGAGCCAGGAGTCAAGACATGCATGGTTTTGAAGTCCATAAAGCCAAGGACAGAGACAGTTAGTTAGAGGGTGTGACATGGATGATGAGGTCAGACAGGTATAAGAGAGAGAGAGTAACATCACAAAATCACTGAGAGGTGATAGCACTGTGGTTCGTAATGATAATCACAGCAACAATGAAGATGATAACAATGACTATCATATGTATAGCATTTACTACTATCATTTTATAGCATTTACATTTATAGTACATATAGCACTTACATAGTTCCATTTACCTGGAACTATGCAAAGCACTCTATAAATCTTATCTTATTGGAGCCTTACAACAACCCTGGGAGGTAGGTGCTATTATTATTCCCATTTGGCAGTTGAGGAAACTGAGGCAAACAGAGGTTAAATGACTTGTCCAGAGTAACACAGCTGCTAAGTATCTTAGGTTGTGTTTGAATTCAGGTCATCCTTACTCTGGGCCCAGTTGCTCTATCCACGGTGCCACCTAGCTGTCAGCACTGCCAAATGTAGCAGACAGGTTGAGAAGGATAAGTACTGAGAAAAGACCATCTTATTTGGTAATTAAGAGATGGTTAATCACTTTGGAGAGGGCAGTAGCAGCTGAATAATGAGGTCAGAAGTCAGATGACAAAGGTTTGAGCAGTGAATGTAGATTGCATTCTGTATGATATGTTGTAAGGACACTGACAGTCTCAAAGAGACCACGGGGGTTGGAAGATGGACCCAGGTTTAGAAGTATATGTGACCTAATAATAATAACAGTATGTATAGAATGTATAAAATACATAAGCTCTCATTTGATTCTTTAAGCAATCCTGTGGGGTAGATGGTACAAGTCCTTTTTTTTTGGTTATTCAGTCATTTCTAACTCTTCATGACCCCATTTGGGGTTTTCTTGGCAAAGATACTGGAGAGGTTTGCCATTTCCTTCTCCAGCTTACTTTTACAGGTGAGGAAACTGAGGCAGATAGGGTTGAGTGACTTGCCCAGGATCATACAGCTAATAAGTATCTGAGCCTGATTTTGAATTTAGGTCTTTTTAACTCCAGGTATGATACTCTCTCTACTGTACCACCTAGGTTTCCTTCCCAGTGTAGGTTGTAGAGTGTTCCAACAATCCCAGTGCCTGTTTTAAGCTTTTTAATAGTTTCCTTTTCAGTATAAAGCATTTATTTAGGTTTACTATGTGCCTGGGTATACAATAAAAAGAAAGATAGTCCCTGCCCTCAGGGAGCTTACATTCTAATGGGGGGAAGACAAGGGGAGCTAGGGGGAGGAAGGAAGATACCAGCAGGGGCAAAGTAGAAAAATGGTTTGAGGAATTGGGCCTTAGCCAAGTTGGAAGTGAGAATGACTGGCATGCATACTTCCTTAAAGGGAGGGTCCATTGAGGAACTTAGCAATCAGAGAAAGACTTCACAGGTGTGGAGGCATTACTAGTACTAGAAGGTTGATGGTGAAAAAGTATTCTGGTGACTTGGGGACTGAGATTGGTTAGAAATTATGTATGATAAAATGGGGATACTTCTCAGGAGTACTGTGAGGAAAACATTTGTGTTATTTAAATGTGAAAACATGAAGGAAGGGAAAGAGTAGTGGTGAAGATCTCACTCACTCAACTCATCCAATATTGCATCATTAATGGAAGTGATACGATTAATCAATTCAAGACAACTAGTATTTTAAAACAACTACCATGTGCCAGGTCCTGTGCCAAGTAAGTGCTGGGGATATATATAAAAACGCAAAAGACAGTTCTGCTCTCAAGGAGCTTACAGTCTAATGGAGGCAATATGCAAGTAACTATGCCCAAACATGACATATACAGAATTGGGGGTCTCAGAGGAAGGCACTAAGATTAAGGTGGACTGGGAAAGGCTTCTTGCAGAAGGCTGGACTTTAGATGAAACTTCACAGAAGCCAGGGAAGCCTGGAGGTAGAGATAAGGAGCAAGAGAGTTGCAGAGATGGTAGACAGCTAGTGAAAACATTTGGAGTCAAGAGATTAGAACTACCTTTCAAGGAACCTAGTCCAGTGCTAGGATTTTCTTCATCATTGCATTGCCTCAGGAATGAGATCCTTGTGATTTCTAAATTGTCCTCTTTCTTTTCTCTCCCTAAACTTCTGCACCAAATGACCCACTACATTAGGGGATTCTCCAATCCCATTTTTACAAGATTCCCATTTCTTCTTACTCAGCTATTTAGGGAAAATGAATATCTCAAGTTGATCAGCTGCACTTAAGTTTGATCCCAATGAATTACAAGAAAATCTTTCAACCTTAAAATTGCTTGGGGCTAAAGAGCTTCTCTTGGAATACTCACTATTTAATAAAGTCAAATAGCCTTAGGAAGTTAAGAAGAAATCAGTGAGAAGACCATAAAAACAAAAGCCCCCAATAGCCACAGTCAAGAGTCATGTTTAAGAGAAGACTTTTTGACTGAACTGGTTTAAATGTTAATTTTATTACACAAGAGGGTACTTTGCAACTCCCTGCTATTATGGAATAATTAAAATGTAGTTCCTTATTAATTTTTATTGCCATCCTAGGGTAATTAGTAGCCTATGATGGTAAGTGCAATTCATTAATGAGTAGATTTTGAATGTGACTACAGAAATCTGTTACTTGTTCATCCCAGGCCTAGGAAGGGGAGTAAATATAATTTAGCTGTCATTGGACTTGACTGGCATAGACCTTTGTGACTTACATGACTTGCTTTCAAAATTCTTTCTGTTTTTTGATTTAGCACCCTCTTTACACCCTCCTCCCCACCTCTAAATTCCCTGAAACATATGCCCTGCCAATCCTAGGGCTCATTATACATTTTCTTCGTGTTGGCATCCTGTATTTAGTTCTGATAAGACCCTTGCACCAAGATAGGTGGTACTTATTATGATTCCTATTTTACTATACATGTGACTGATTATAATTCTTTAATTTGATTGGCCTATAACTTGGTTCTTTCAGTAGCAGTTAAACTTTATGCCCTGACTGGCTGGTGACATAACTGCAAGACCATGCCTTATTTTGAAATACCCCATTGGATCATTTTGTGATCCTTGCCTTTGATTGGATTATTCTATAATATTCAAGGTTACCTGGGTCAAAACTAGTAATTTTGCTGGCTCTTGATTCCAAAACATGCATAAAAATCTTTGAGTTGCCTTCTTCTGGACAGCAAATCCTATAAATGATGACAGAGCCTATTGCTGATTCCTGAAGATCATTGGGCAGATTATGTAGCTGAAGTGGCCATATTTCTGTTAAATGTCTTTGGCAACATACAGTATACTTCCTTGTTTGAACAGTTTGTTAGTATGGGTATTTTCCTTAGCTCAGACCTGAACCTTGAGCATCTGAATGCTTTATAAAGTACTTAAAGCTGAGTCAAAATAATCTTATGAAAACAACTAGGCTGTCAACTGAGAGACTTGCTTCTGGATGCTAGGGAAGAGATAGTCCTGGAAATAATCTGTGTCTACAAAACCCCCTTCATCCAAGGGTCTTGAGTCAACTTGCAAGCATTAATTTTTATAACACTCTTAATCTTCCCAGGCAAAGCCATGCAAAACCTTTTACAAAAGTGTGCTGATTAATAATGAGTTTACATTTCTATATCTCTTCTTGATTATAAAGGGCTTGATCTCTCAATAGCCTTGTGAAGCTGGCATTTAATAACAAGAATGATCCCTCATTTTATAGACTAGGAAACTAAGACTTTGAAAAATTAAAGTCATACGGCTAATAAATAGTAGAAAAGAAACTCAAACCCCAGATCTTCCGCTCAAAATCCAATGGTCTTTTCTTAATCCTCATCCTACTTGACTTCTCTGTTGCATTTAGCACTATTGATCATCCTCTCCTATAGGATACCATCTCCTTTTACATTTCCCAGCAGTGTTTTCTCTTGGCTTTTCTCCTGCCTGGCTGGCCTTGCCTTCTCAATCTCCTTTATAGATTTATCATCCATGTCACTCTCCCTAACAGCAGGTGGATCTAAGGCTTTAATTTACATTTTTCTTTTCTCTCCACACTCTCTCAATGACTTTGGCTCCTCTTAATTCAGTCCTCATCACCATGCAGATGATTCCTAGATCTATATTTCCAGTTTTAGACTTTCTTCTGAACTCCAGTCCCATATAACCAACTGTCCATAGGACATTTCAAATGGCATGCCAGGTAGTCATCTCAAAGTCAATATGTTCAAAACAGAACTTATTATCTTTCTCACAAAACAAACTCCATTTCAAATTCTTCTTATTCCTGGAGAGGTTACCACCATTTTTCTAGTCATTCACTGCATGGCACTGCATACAAATCTAGGATAATGATCTTTTCCCAGTTTTACAGTTTGTAGATCATCTAGGTCTATTTTCTTCTGTTGCTCATTTTTGGGCTATTTCCTAGCTCATTTCCATCTCTATCCAAAGATAGTTAGGGACAGACAGAGAAGATACAACTAATACTTTTGATTTTATTGGAAAGGGGGTGAAAATTTAATTCTTCCTTCCATGGAGTTTGGGAGATTATAGGGGTATTTTAACATGGTTACCACTGTTTCCTCTCCCTGGTACAGAAAATGGGGATTTCTCTATGTCATTAATACTTACATCCATTTCTTTTCTTTCCCTTTAGTACTCAGAGTCACTACTCACAGAAGATTGCAGGAAAAGATAGGAAGTGAAACTGTTTTTCATGCTACACTCCTTCCCCTTGGTTTTCTGGTTTGGTCGATCATCAACCTCCAATTCCTCTCTTTTGAAGATTTCCTGATGCTGGAATTTCCTTATCTTGCCTGTGGTCACCAACACAATTCATTCTGCATTTTGTTTCCCTCCCCCAGAGATAGGCTCTGCATTGAAGTGTGAGATCTGCTGGTGACTTAACCAAGACAAGAAAATTACAGCAAAATTGGAAAAAAAAAACCCACATGAAATTTGTTTTTGGGGCTTCTCTGACATCCTACTTATTTTCACATCTCTCTTCTCTAGGGGACATTTTTGCAGGTCCCTGGATGCTCTGGACAGATGTCTTCCCTTCTCTAGTAAGAAACTCCAAACTTACTTGTCCTATGACAATAAGGAGTTATTGAATCAGTTCTGAGATAGATACAAAGAAGTGTTAGCCATGAGTTCCTGCCCTTGAGTAATTTGAAGCATGGTTGGGGATGTAAGATATGTACACATGGAAAGTTCATAGGACTACAGAGTTGGAAGAGACCTCAAATGCCATCTAGTCTAACCTGTACCTGAATGAATCCCATTGTACAACATACCCAAGAGGTGACCATCCAGTCTCTGCTTGAAGACTTCCCACTTCAACAAATTCCCATGGCTTCCTAGAACTTCTAGGATCAAATATAAACTCCTGTTTGACATTTAAAGCTCTTCACATCTTAACCCCTTGATACCTTTATTATAGAACATTAGAGATAGCAGGGACCTGAGAGTTCCCAAGTCTTAAGTGAATCCCTTTAGTCCATGGTGAAATGACTTGACTAAGGTCACAGTCATGCAGGTAGTGAGAAGGTTGGGGCTTTAACTTAGATTTTCTGATTCTGAGGTCACTGACCTGTCTGCTGTTCCACATTTGACTCTTCACCCTCAAGTCACAACCCAGGTGTCTCATGTGCACCTTGGGTTTTCTAATTGGTGACAGAGGCCTTTCTGCCTCCAAACCAGCCTGCAGCACTGCTTTAAATGAAGACTATAGCTAAATTTAATAAGAAGTTGAAAGATTTAGCCCTCTCCAATAAGAGGATTATTAACCACAGCACCCTCCAGTGGATGGCAGAGGTAATGATTGAAAAAAAAACCCGATAAAAACAAAACAAAGAACTGACTGGTAGAACTGGGATCCTGCTGGTGGGGAGGGGCTTACTAACCACAGCATCTTTAGAGAATGCTAGACAAAGTATTAGGTAGTTCTGAAGATAGCTGGATAGCTGAAGACTAGCAGGGGGGAGCAGTCAAGGGGCAAAACCCAGAGATGAACAAGTTTACCTGCAACAGCTCACAGACATCACCAGAAAGACGTCAAGAGATTTTCAGCATCAGAACCATGAATTACCCTCTATGTATGAACTCTGGCTTTCATGTTCTCTGCATGTGTGCCTTTTCATGCAAGTGACCCAGTTATATGTTACTTAATTGAGCATGCCCCATGTGAGGTCCTAATGCATGTTCACTCTTTCCACTAAGGGTATATAGATTTATCTGAGAATAAATTCTAGGTTTATGAGAGGAATGTTCTGTTCTCACTTTTATTCATATATCATTTTATTACATGACTTTGCTTTGAACTCTGTGTCTTTTGATTTTCTACGTACTGATGGGATTTCACACACTATATTTTTGAGAAGATTCTGACTCATATGAAACATGGTAGGTTGCTGGTTAAATTCCTTCCTTCCCTTCTCCTTTCTTATTCTCCTTCCACCAGTAATGATAACATTGGTACTAGAGTCCAGGTGCTGAAGTCAGTGGTTCCCTGAGTGAGAAGTGTTGTTTTTATTATATGTTCAGGCGATGTATAGTGATCACTTCCTACTCCCTCCTCTTCCTAAATTCTAGGCTCCCTCCCCCCTTTTTTCTCTCTCCTTTAGGGTTACTTTTAATTCCAATAATACTTCATTGAAACAGGGAACAACTGATTCCCAATTCTGTTTTCTTTGAGAGGTAGAGAAAATTTTGATGAAAGAACAAACTGGGAACCTGAGAACCTGGAGTCTTTTATATGAGAAGTATCTCAGGGCCTCAGTTTTTCCTTCTTGTAAAATGGGGCATCTGAGGCTTATTCCCTTTGTTGTTTTTTGGCACTGTATAAATGAGGGCAAAGTCAAAGATTCAATCCCAATAAGAACCCTATATTTTTAAATAAAAAAAAATTAGTTTATTTTTAGTTTTCAGCAGTCACTTCCATAAGTTTTAAATTTTCTCTGCTTCCCTCCCCTGTCCACTCCCCAACAGTGTGCAATCTGATATAGGATCTACATAAGGACTCTATTTTTAACTCTGTCTTCTATGGTTGCTATTTCCCTGACCAATCCAAAGCAATTCATTAGTTTCATAGGAGACTGGTAAGGGAGCATAGATTGCTCGGGCCAGACTCTTCCGCACCATTAGAAAAATCAGCCCAGAACATGTTATACTGAATAGTATCCCCATAAGTGGTAGTATGGTATAATGGAAAGAGTAATGAATTTGTAGTCTGAGAACGTGGGTTCAAATCTCAGTTATGAACTTGGGCAAGTTGCTTCAAAGCTTTATTCATCTGTAAAAATAGGGAATTGGACTAGAGGGCCTTAAAAAACAAACCTACTTTGGGTCATGACACAAGAGTCTTAAGCTTATAAAGATTTCTTTGTTCTGAGGTTTTAGTTACAAGAATTGATAACACTAACTTAAAACCATCTTTTTCCCACCCCTACATTTCTCAGTGCTAGTTTAGGATCCTAATATCTCAAGATGGCAGTAGCCCTTGGACACACTCTGCCTTTGACTTTTGTGAACGCATTAAACCATGGTTTGGGGGCTTTACAACTCTTTCTCACCTCCCTACATATATTTATGTCTCAACATTTTGCCATACGTTTCTCATCTTGATGTTCACCAGACGACCATCATTTATCACCTCTGTTGCCACTAGGGGGAAACTGAAGGAGAGAAATGACTTTCTGGGAACTGAGAACAGAAGGTAACACAGATTGATGGAGTTGGGAGAAAAGTCAGTACCAGCTGCAGTTAATACAACTACCGTTCCATGTTAAAATCGAATGCAAGAACCATGAAATTCAACAGGGACCCACAGAGATCATCTGATCTATCCTTCTACCTCCAAGACAGGTAAATGTATAAGCTGCCCCAGACGGATGGTAGTCTGGATTCAAGCCATTTTCTTTCTTCTGCTGGAATCTGTTTTCAAGTGGGCTGACAATGTTCTCCAGTACCTAGAGTGGGGGTGGGGACGTACTGTTTTTGTACATAAATTTTTTCAAAGTTGGACAGATAGTATCCAGGGTGAGAGTATCTTGTCAATAGACTTAAAATACCATCAGCCCTGTGAACATTTTTATTGGCTTGTTAAATGCTCTCACTGGCTCTTATTTTCCTACAAGAATAACTTGACAGTTTTATTCAACAAATATATATTCACTACCTGCTATGTGAAAGATAACCATCTTAAATGTTGGACACATGAAGACAAAAGCATAAATAGTACTTGCCCCAAAGGATCTTACATTCTACTGAGAAATATAACAGGTAAATAGAGAAGTAAACACAAGACAATTTGAGGTGTGATTAAGTAATAGTAGCTAGGCAATCAGGAAAACTTTCATATAGGAGTGGGTACCTGAGTGGAGACTGCAAGGGAAATAGGAGTCCTAAAAGGTGAAGAAGGTGAGGTGGGAGTGTGTCTAAGGCATGGCTGATAACCTGTACGAAGACATGGAAACGAGAAACAGAAGGTCAAATTCAGAAATTGACAAGAAGGCCGCCATGACTGGAAACTGCTATAGAGTCCTTTAAATTCTAGGACGGGGAGTTTGTATTTCATCACGTGTATGCTATTCCCTCCTTAAGCCGAATTCAGTGAGAGTGAGGTTGATCCCATTCCCTTTTGCCTTCCTGTTCTTCCCCTTCATTGTAATTGGTTTGTATTTTATCATAAGAGAAAATGGAACCGTTAAAATTTTTTGAGCAGAAAGGTATCATGGTCAGAGTTGTGCCTTATTTTGGGAGCTAGGTGGATGATACATTGGAAAAGGAACAGACTAGAAGCAGAGACACCAATGAGGAGAGTTAGTAAATCTAAATAGTGAGCGAGATAAGATGAGGAGACAGAGCTCTAATGCCAGCATTCTCTTAGTTCAAGTTTGATGTTGGGCTGATGTGAGGCACTTGAAAGTCATTTGAATATCTAACACATTTTTTTAAAACTAGGTAAAGAGGTCATTTTCTGCCTCATTTCTTATTTAGCCTTAATCACTGAATGGGCGTTACCTCAGTCAAACTGGGACCTGTTAAAGACCTCAGCTTAAAAAAGGTCAAGGTCCCCCACTGAATCCTGGGCCATCTCCAGTTGTTCTCTTCTATATCTGGTCATTGGACCCAGATGGCTCTGAAAAAGACAGTGAGGCTGGTGACTTTATACAGCCCTCCCTCACTTAAATCCAATTCACCTGCATGTCATGACATCACTTCCTGATGTCATGGTCCTTTTTGAGAATGAAGGACAAACAACAACACAGTAAGGACATGTAATCAGGATACAGCAGCACTTAGCTTCCCAGGGCAGGAAATATTTCTATAGGGAAATGAGTCTGGTCAGGAAAGTAGAGTTAGGTGACTTGTGTAGGTTTCAGAAATCTGCCAAGTCCTAAGAATGTAGACCCCTACTGTTTGGGACTTTAGAATGCCCTTAGATGACTTGGAAGCCATGTCAGGGAGGCCAGGATCAATTTAGTCTCACGGGCAGCTTTGTCTGGGACCTACCACATTTTTGAGAGGGGCAGGTTAGGAAGTTGCATCAGGGAAGCTGGGGCCAATCACATAGGCTAATTAGGTCCTTGGGGGTAGTTTTGTCTTCTTTTAGGTAAAACCTCCCCAAGCTGAGGGTGGGAGAAAAGAAGCTCTGTCATAGAAATGCTATTCTTGTCACAGACTATGTTGGGGTAATTTTAGGGTAAATGAAGAAAAGGAAGATACAGAGCTATTGTGAGGGTCAAGTTGATAAGACCTGGCAACCTACTGAGATAAGAGAAATGAAAGAGACTGGGCTGATTCTGGGGTCACAGGTTTGGGTCACTTAGAGGATTTCTAGTGTCCTTTACAGAAATAGGGAAGCCTAGTGGAGGGTCAGGTTTTTAGGAGGGAGTTGTCTGTTTTAGACATGTCGAATTTTTATTGCTTATGGGATATCCAGATGAAGATGTTCAGCAAGCAGGTAGAGTTATAACACTGGAATAATGGTAATTATGTATCCAAAAAGTCAACACATATTTTTTGGTCATCTGCTGTACACAGTGAACTTTTCTAGGCATTAAGGAGGCAGACACAGAGGTAGAATTTCAAAAATTAAAATAAATTAGCATAAAACAGTTTGTTTTGATACCTTTTTTTTACATTCTAGTTTCTTTCCTAATATACCCTACTTCCATCGAACCCTTCCTTCCCTGTGACAAAAAATAAGCCAACCAAACAACACAGTGATCTTTTCTGAGAGCATGTATACCATTGCATTCTAGCCATAGCCTTCCACATCATTACCAAGAGGAAGGAAGCATGCTTCGTCATCTGATCTCCAGGGTAAGATTGGTCATTACAGTTTACCTGAGTTGGGCTGCCTTTCAGTCATGGGCATGAATAACACATCTCCTTAGAGTGTGTGCCCAGGGAATTTTACATTATTTTTTTAAGGTAAATGTTTATTGAATACTTAACAATAAAGGACATTTTTATTCATCAATTTGATTAAGGAAAGAAAAATGACTAAATTAAAAAACCCATTAAACTTTAAAAATGAGACACAAATACCTAATTATTTAAGACATGAGGGTGGGCCTGGGCATATCCAGCACATCCTGGACACTCACCTATGTTTTCAGTCTTATTTTTGTTTGCCTTTCGTAGTTTTTGCTCCACAAACATTTATTAAATGTCTCCTGTGTAGAGTTTAGGGCAAGGTGTTAGAGGACATACAAAGTTTGTAAAAGATATGATTCCTGGCCTCATGGAACTTGCAAACTAGTTAGAAGAATCCTAGAGATCATAATAATACAAGGGTTCTTTATCTTTTTACTTGGTATCCTACACTCTTTTTGCAGTCAGGTGAAACCTAAGGATCCCTTTTTGACTAATGTTTTCAATACATACAATATAATACATAGGACTGCAAAGGAAATAACTTGTATTCAAATACAATCATCAAAATATTTTTAAAAATTCACAGGTCCTCTTCCCTGACAAGGTTAAGAATCTCAAAACATGACCATTTTACAGCTGATGAAACTGAGACTCAGAGAAGTGAAGTCACTTACCTAAGATGATATAACTAGTTAGGTGCAGACACATAGCTAGGACCCAGGTATCCTGTATCCTAGTCTAGTGTTCATTCTACTGTGTGGCAGTGCATATAAATCTAGGATAATGGTGGTCTTTGACCTCAAAGAGAAAACATATGTGTTGTGGAGATAGGATCTGGTAATCTCAGAATTTGGTTTTGACAGCAATATTTGAAAACTTTTACTATAATTCTTGTCTAAAAATTGAGAGGAATTATTAGTTTTCATAGCTGGCTGTCTGTTTCCCAGTTTTACAGTCTGTAGATCATCTAGGTCTATTTTCTTCTGTTGCTCATTTTTTGGGCTATTTCCTAGCTCATTTCCGTCTCTATCCAAAGTTGGTTAGGGACAGACAGACAAAATACAACTAATAGTTCTTATTTTGTTGGAAAAGGGGTGAAAATTTAATTCTTCCTTCCATGGAGTTTGGGAGATTATCGGGGTATTTTAACATGGTTACCACTGTTTCCTCTCCCTGGTGTAGAAAATGGGGAGTTCTCTGTGTCATTAATACTTACATTCATTTCTTTTCTTTTCCCTTAGTAATCAGAGTCATTACTCAGAGAGAATTGAAGGAAAAGATAGGAAGTGAAACTGTTTTTCACGCTATGATCCTTCCCGTTGGTTCTGTGGTTTTGTGGATCAACTACTCATCAACCTCCAATTCCTCTCTTTTGAAGATTTCCTGATACTGGAATTTCCTTATTTTGACTGTGGTCACCAGCAGAGTTGATTCTGCATTTTGAATCCTTCCCTCAGAGATAGGCTCTGCATTGATGTATGAGATCTGCTGGTGGCTTGGTCAAGACAAGGAAATTACAGTAAAATTGAAAAAAAAAACCAAATGAAATTTGTTTTGGGAGATTTCTCTGTCATTTTACTTATTTTCTCATCTCTTTTCTCTAGAGGATATTTTTTGCAGGGCTCTGGATGCTCTGGAGTGATGTCCTCCCTAGGAAGAAACCCAAAACTTACTTGTCCCATGACTCTAAGTACTGACTCACTTCTGAGACAGATACAAAGAAATGTTAGCCATGAGTTCCTTCCCTTGAGTAGTTTAAAGTACGGTTGGTGACATAAGATATGTACACATGGAAAGTTCACAGGATCTCAGAGTTGGAAGGCACTTCAATGGCCATCTAGTCTAACCTGTACCTGAATGAATCCCATTGTACAACATACCCAAGAGGTGACCATCCTATCTCTGCTTGAAGACTTCCAGGGAGTGAGAGCCCACAACCACCTCCTTTTGGTCAACTTTAATTGTCAGACAAATTTCCCTAACATCCAGCCTAACTTTGCCACTGTAACTTCTATTTATTGCTCATAATTCTACTCCATGAGGACAAGCATGATAACATTAAGGGAAGCAGCCTGTTCTAGCAGAGAGACTGCAGGACGTGGAGTGTTTGGAATTTTAGCCAGTTGCCACCTGTGTGAACTGGGGCAAATTTCTTAATCTTCTCTAGGCCTCAGTTTCCTTGTCTCTAAAATGAAAGGGTTGAACTAGATGGCTATTGAGGTCCCTTCCAGGTCCGAATCTGTGATTCTGTAGCTCATGCTTCTTCCAAATGGTGGTGCTTCTCATGCCCTTCTTAAAATTTCTCTTTCTTGAGCAAAACATTCCCAGGTCCTTCAACTGATCAGCATGTAGCATTGTCTGGAAGTCCTTCCTATAGTGGTCATCTTCTTCTGGATACTTTTTAGCTTATCTTCCCTAAACTGTCTTAATTAGAACTGAACACACAACATAAATTTAACTAGAACTGAATACTCCAAATGAGGTCTGATCAGGGCAGAGTATTGCCCTGGGGATACAGATACAGAATAATACAGATAGAGAGCATTCCTCATCCTGGATACTAGGCTTTCCTTAATATAACTTGGGCCTGCTTTGGTTTTCATAGTTGCCATATCATGCTACTGATTCTTTAAGCTCGTAGTCCACTAGCCTCTCCTCACTCCCCAATTTTTTTTCAGATTTGTCTAACCACATTTTGTCCATCTTGTACTTGTGTAGGTGATTTTGTGAATCTAAGGATAAGATTTTATGTTTACATCCATTCAATTTCATTTTCTCCATCACTTTCCCTTTTATAAAATGCTTGAGGGTACCATCGAGGGTAATGAAAAGTAAGTATCAATTGAATAATAAAGATAGATAAATACCGTAGAAGAGAGATGACCTTGGGCGGGGGTAGTCAGGGGAATCTCCATGGAAGAGGTGAGATTTGAACTGAGCCTTGAAGGCTGGGTAGAAGTTGGTTACTTATAGAGATGGGGTAAGATACTCTAGGCCAAAGGGGTAGAGGCAGGAAAATATTTTTGAGAGGCAAGGAGTAGATTTGTGTAGCATGTGGGCAGACTGACTGATGTGGACCCTAGCAGTATAGCTCCTTATTTGGGGTATGGCCACTTTCTTTTTGGCTGGCTTTCTCACCCAATCTTCCCTCATACTTACAGGTCAAAGTTCTCAGAGGAGGAATACCACCATATGGCTATAATTTAAACTCAGAGTACTAGGGATAAACCTATTTGGGATATACTCCTATTAGTTATTTATGTAGTTTCAGAGCACCCCACTGATGTGCTTCCCTTCTACATGAAAGCATTAATTTATAATTATGAAACTATTAGTTTTAAAACATAAAGCATCTACTTAATCATAAGGTAAATGCAAAGATAACCAATATATCCCAGTTACTCAATAAAAGGTGAATCCTGAAATAATCACTATATCACAATTCACACAAAAATCTGAGTTACAGTCTCCTATCATTGCATATAACATCACTTAGGGATAGAAGGAAGATACACATAGAAACCTAGCAGTGAGATATACCAGTGAAAACAGCTATGCTCTTGGAGCAACTCACAGCCATAGGCCTTGTTCTTGATCTCTTCAGGAATAATCTGCCCCACATGAAATTGATTGCTCTCCTTCTGGTCCTCAGCACTCTCCTTCTGACAAGCCCACTCTTCTACTCTTGAACTGAAGAAACAATGACAAACTCTTTTAACTCATAACCACTCATTTTTAGGGCTCTAAGGAAGTAATTTGTTATTGTAATGATAAGCAATTCTTTTTAACTTGAGAATTGCAAAGTTTCTCAGGCTGGCTGTCTGAACAAAGCAAACAAACCCAGTCAACTTTTCACTCAACAGGATACTGTACTGTACAATCATCTTTGATTCTACTTTCAATAAACCAGTTGCAAAGCCTGTCTTTCCCCTCCCAGATGAGAGGGGGAAGCACAGAGCAATCAGAACCTTGGAGGGCTTTCATTTCCCTAGTTGTACATGGTACTAGAGAACAATAAACCAAACTCAATTATCTTTCAAGGAGCTTCAGCCTTTCTCCAGCCAATCAGCATCTCTCAGTACAGCCATATATCTGAAGTCTTCCCTTCAAAGGCTGTCTTGTATTCTTAACTGCCCCTGTTGGCTTTTCAGCTCATCTCCTTTTGCAACTGATTATTCTATGTTTTTTCTTTCTGGCTTCCTTAACTCTCAGTGGCTTAAATCAGAGTCTCTTGGTGCTCAGTGACTCATCTTTCCCTTATGAGAGAAAATTCATTAAATCTACCTTTCTGTTAGTTATGAAACCAACAGTCCTTATGTAATCATCCCAGTTTCAAACCAGCTATTTGATTTACCACGAGTTTTAACATTGCCCAACTCTAAGAACAGTAACATGCAAATGAACTAAAGATCACAATGCCCTGCAACCTCAGCCATTTGTCTTCAAACAGGTGTTCTAAAGTCTCTGCTTGGCTCTCTTAGAGTTTGTACCTCTCTCACGTCTTACCTAAAAACCATTTCTTCAAACTGGAATTTTATCAGTTTTTCATACAAAAAAGTTATTTTTTCTGCCCCTTTTCACAACAAATTTGTATATCTATGAAAGAGCAGTACCTTACATCCCTCACAGATTGATTTACCTCTTTTTATTAGTACAAAAGTTTGCTTTCTGCCGCAAAAGTCCATTTTCTGCTCTCTTTCAACAACTGATTTGTTTATATGAGAAAGGGCAACTATGTTATGTTGTTTTGGTTCTAATGGGTGGTATATGTAGGGGCTAATTTTTATATAATACTTTATAATTAAAACATGCCTTTATATCCACTTTCATTTATAGTAGGACATTAAGTTAGAAAAGTAGGTTGGCATCACATCATAGAAAACCTTGAATGCCATGATGAAGAATCTGTTGTTCTGTTCCCACTAGGTAGGTGACTGAAGGATGTATGGTGGTCATTAGCATCTTGTGTGTCAGTCTGACAGTATCCTAATGTTTTACCCCCTCTCAGATAACATTTGCATTTTCAAAGTAGACATTAATGGTGAAATTTTTGGTCTTATAGTAGGCTAGTAGGAGAGATTCCTGGAGTAAGACGTCGCTTGTGTATTCTTTAAATTAAGATTTGTAAGCTTAATCTTCCTGTGTGGAAGACTGGCCCAGAATGGAAGCCTTGACTGTCATGAACTGGGTAAATTGTAAAGGCCATGGATGCCATATGCATGTTGGGAATGTATCTTGACGAGTATTTTGAGAATCTACTGACTGTGAGTGGTTTTTATTTGTCTTGTACCATATATTTGCCAGTCACAGCCAGAGCAAGCAATCCTTTCTAGAGAACCATTTCACACCAGCTTCTCTGGTCTAGCTATCTTTGAATTTGCCCCCATCATCCTAAACCCAGGATATGTCTCCCTTTCAGGCTTCTGAGGAAAGGAAGGAAAGAGAAAGGAGTTAGTTTGTAGAAAAAGTAAAAAAAAAATTTCAATTTCCTCTCCTTGTAAATGTGAACAAACAGCCTGGGTTACAAGGACTTTTCTATTTGCAAACACCCCCAGGGTGTTCTGCAAAAATCAATCTGACCAAAGAGCATCAAATATGAATTCACCCAATACCAGGTCAGGATGATTACATATATTTCTTCTTCCATTTTCCCATTACATAGTGTGTGTGCAAAGGGATCTGACAAAAAAAAAACACAACATACCAATTATTGGATCAACTGGTTACTTTTCCAATTTAGGGGAACACACAGGGGAAAAAAGCAAATGAAACACGAAAAAAGGCTCTTTTGCTTAGAGAAGGCCTGGCCAGAGAATAGTCACATAAAAGCAATTGCATTTTGGAAGCAATTTTCTGTCTTTGCTTTGTGTAATTGCTTTTGCCATAGAATCCTGGTCATGCCGTTTGTCCCTAATGGCTAATTTTCATCTGGTCTGAAATTTGTCTACTGTTGATCTACTTTAGTGAAATAAAATGTATTCTATCTTGCATTTTTATTGTGTAAATATTGCACATATTACACAGTAACAAAGTTATTGTTTAATCATTGTATTACATTGAATATTTTTGTGTATCACTTTTCCATGACTGGTTTGTAAGCTTTGTGAAGGCAGAGATTTGCTCTTACAATGCTTTGTTTCTCTTTCAGAGCTTTGTATATCTAGAAACGATTATTTCCACCACTTTGACGTGAGCTCATTAAGGGTAGTGAGTCATATTTTTTGCCTTTCCCCAGTGCTTGGCACAGTGCCTGGTATGCAGTAAGTGCCTAATAAATGCTTGCTGATTGTTGACTAACAGCACAACATTATTTAGTGCTTTATAATCTTCAAAGCATTTTCCTCTCAACCACTGTGTGAGGCAAATATCGTTTTATTAGTGTCAATATTAGTATCTTCACTTTACAGATTAGGAAACGGAGGCTCACAGAGGTTACATGTCTCACCCAATGATATAGCTAGCTCATGACAGACCTGTGACTTGAACTCAGTTCTTCTAAATCAGAATCCAATGCTTCTTCTCTTATGCCATGATGCCTGCAGCTTATAAGGGCTTAATAATTAGTTGTTGAATGAATGAATTGAAGGAGTAAAATAAGGATTAGGTGAGGACAGGCAGTGAACTCTGAAGAAGAAAACCACACTTCTGGATATTGTATATATAGAAATAGCCTTCCCTGTGTTGGACAAGAAGTTTCCCAGAGAGGAGAAACCAGGCCCATTAGAAATCTCTACCTATTACAGGCTTGTGATCACTTCCACATTCCAGGGTTCTTGCTCCTCATGCTCCCTGCTGTTTGCTACTCCATTAGTTCTTGCTTATATAGTTCTGGCCTAGGTTCTTCTGTGTTGTGAACTAAGTGTCCATTGGTGTTGGGACAGCCAGAATGTGTCAGATCCATTTGGAAGGGAGTATGCTAAACAAAAGTTCATCTGAAAAAGACCAGGAGTTTAGGGTTGGTGAAGAACAAGGTTAATATCAGACTAAAGCATAACATAATTCAATGTAACTATCATCTCATGAATGCAAGAGCTCCCTCCACCAGTGTGAATAGAAATCCATTCATGCTTTCTCATGCCATTCTTGTCTATGTCCTTCTAGAAATATTATGTAGCCCTTATAAGTTTTAAGGATTGTTATCCCAACTCCCCCTCTTACTGATGAGTCTTGGGTCTCAGAGCAAGAACACATCTCCCCTTCAGAGTTTTAGGGATACCTCTGAGGATTTGAGGGTGATTCTTTAATGCCATTGTCTTGAACTTCCATTGGTGTACTTCCTCCCAAGATTATCAGTTGAGAGTTATTTAATGAGCCAGCCTTTAAAGCTTTTAGAAGGGGATATTTACCAAGGTGGGATTGTAAGAACAGTTGTTATAAAATATCCCCACCAGGGAAGAATTAAAGAAAAAGATGAGAACGGTAGAGGAAAAAATGAGAATGATGCAAGAAAATTCTGAAAAGAATTAACAACTTGATAAAAGAGGCACAAAATAATACTGAAGAAAATAACACCTTAAAAAACAGAATTTGCCAAATGGTAAAAGAGGCACAAAAATTCATTGAAGAAAAGAACTCCTTAAAAAACAGTATTGGCTAAATGGAAAAGATGTACAAAAGATCACTGAAGAAAATAATTCCATAAAAATTAGAATTGGGTAAGTGAAAGCTATTGATTTCATGAGACATTAAGAAACAATAAAACATACTCAAAAGAAATGAAAAAAAGAAGAAAATATGAAATATCTTATTGGAAAAACAACTGATCTAGAAAATGATTGCAAAGAAATAATTTAAGAATTATTGGACTACCTGAAAGCCATGGTAAAAAAAAAAGCTTACAAATATTTCAAGAAATTACAAAGAATGTGTGTGTGCCATGATATTTTAGATCCAGAGAGTAAAATAGAAATTGATCACTGATCATTTCCTGAAAGAAATTCCAAAATAAAAACTCCCAGGAATATTATAGCCAAATTCCAGAGCTCTCATGTCAATGAGAAAATATGACAAGCAGTCAGAAACAAACATTTCAAATGTTATGGAGCCATGGTTGGGATTACACAAAATTTGGCAGCTTCCATATTAAAAAAGGAGAGGGCGTGGAATATGATATTCCAGAAAGTAAAGGAGCTAGGATTACAACCACACATAACCTACCCACAAAACTTCAGAGGAAAAAGTTGATATTTCATGAAACAGAGGACTTTAAAGGATCCATGATGGAAAGACAAGAATTGAATAGAAAATTAGACATTCAAATACAAGACTCAAGCATAATAAGATAAACTTGAAAGAGTGATCATACACATCCAGTATTCATTCAGGTTAAACGTTTACATTTCTATGTGGGAAGATGATACATGTAACTCCTAAGAACTTTATCATTATTAGGGCCATTAGAAGGAGTCCACATAGACAGAGGACATGAGTATGAATAAATTCTGTTGGGATGCTCTCAAAAAAAAGGAAGTGAGAAAGAAATATGTACTGGAAGATGGGGAAGGGAGAAGGATATGGAAAAATTTTTTTTTTCTACATATAAGAAGTGTGAAAGGAAGAACTTTTATAATGGAGTGAAAAATGGTGGGGGTGGTGGGCAATACTTGAACCTCACTCTCATCAGAATATATGTGTGTGTGTGTATATAAATACACACACATTTATACATACATAATGCACACACTCAGTTGGGTATAGAAATCTATCTTACCCAATAGAGAAATAAGAGAAAAAGAGGATAAGAGATATGAAGTAGGAGATGATAAAAGGGACGGTGGACTAAAGGAGGCAGTGGTCAGAAGCAAAATAGACTTTTGAGGAGGGACAGGATAAAAAAAGATAAGGATAAACAAAAGAAAACAGGATAGAGAGAAATACATAGTTAATAATTATAACTATAAATGTGAATGGGATGAGCTCATCTATGAAATGGAGGCAGACAGCAGAATAGAATTGAAACCAGAATTCACAATATGTTATTTGCAAGAGACATTACCAACTCAGGAGTGAAGGGGAACTGATTAGTCAGCACAGGTGAGACTTCAAGTTGCAACCTTGGTGCCATGAGTTTGAACTGACACAGTTCTTCCATTGTGCTGGAGACCCAGGGGAGTAGAGTGGCTATTTGACTCTGTCTCCCCTGGAGGTCTGGGTAGGAGCTGCCATCTGGAGATATACACTGAGAATACTTCCTGTTTGATTCACTTTGTGGTTATTGTCTTGGTATTCAGTTTCATGAAATACTATTTTGACTTTAATCCATGTGTAGTCTAGCTTGTTGTGGCAAAGAAACATTCAGTCAAGACTCATGGCTATAAATCTGAATGATTTATAAAACAGGCCTCTTAACCTAGGTAATAGTGACAGTTCTCAGAGCCACGTACACATGTGTGTGTATGTGTATGCATGTAGTATATGCTGCATTTGAATCCTATATCCCCTTGTCCTACTACCATTCATTTCTTGCCCGTCTAACCTAGTTCAACCCCAGTCACCCAGATTTGGGCAAATCACTTAATCTCTTATTGCCTCTGTTTCTTCATCTACAAAATGAGGTTGGAATTGGTGACCCTTAAGGATCCTTTTAGTTTTAAGCCAATGAGCTATAAGCTATGTGCTCTTATCTGCTTTCTCTCCTGTTTTCATGCTACTGAGCTCCACTGGAGAAAGCCATACGGATAAAGTCATATAACTAATGCCAACTGGGTCTGCTACGAAGTCATGCTATTTTTTCCCCTCACCTTGGTCCTTACTGCTTTATGGTAATCATTTTGTTCTTCCCTAATTGACTTTTTAAAAATAATATTCTTCATATTCATTCTTCTAAATGCTCTCTATGTGACTTCCACTGCTATCTCAGTGGAAGACCTCACATCTTGCTTTATGGAGAAAACTAAGGTCATCTTCTGTGAGCTCCCTCATCTCACCTACTCCACCCCAAAACACACACAACAGTTAATATTAGGAAAAGGAAAACATTTCCAATAGTTAGAGCTCCCTTAATATTGAATGGAGGAACAGTTGAGTTCCTCTTCACTGGGGATCTTCAGACCACAGCTGGAGGATCTTTTGTCCATGGTGTTATAGAGGAAATTTTTGCTTCCATGTTGTGTAAATCATATGAAGGTGGGTAAGATGTAGGGCAGCGCAGTGTGATGCCCACTCTCAACAAACCTGGCATAGCCTTGTCTTCGAAAGACTGAAAGAGATATCCCACATAGCAATAATCAGGGTAACTGAAGGAAGTTTGACAATATCTTCTTGCTTAAACCTAAAAGTTGAGTGGCAGGGTCCTCACATACAATGCCACAGTATGGCATGCAAATAATCTGCTGAAGTCTCACCTAAATACTATTCTCTTTAGATGACCAAACTATAACTGAGCACCACTTGAGAGCTCACTGGAGAGTTGTATTAATTCCAGAGCTGGATGTGTGACTGGTGGAGGTCCTGCATCATTAATTCTGGGGTTGGATGTGTGACTGGTAGAGGTCCAACATCATTAATTCTGGGAGCTGCTGAAATGCTTCAGAGCAGTAGACATGGCAGAGCCAATGTTAGGAGTTAACCAGATATCAGCATTCCTCTGCTACAAAAATGCCTAATTCTGCCTTGAAGCCTGTTGTCTTCATTTGGAACAGTGGTAGATCTACCATCACACAATTATTGAGTACAATAAAGGCAGTATTGCAGACATCAAGAGGACTGTTAGGTCTTTTTCCTTCTTCACTTAATCTCACACGAGCGTTTTCAAGACTGGGGAGATAGAGAAGGGAATTTACTGAGAGCCTGAGGAGCTTCAGAACCAGGGATGGTTGAAGACACAGGGTGACAGTCATTAGGTCTACATACATGTTTAACATATTTCAATGTGTCTGTGATCATTACTCTTGCCAGCATAAAATAAGTACAAGGTGAATGAATAAACAAGTGGCCAATGTTTGTGTAGTGGGTATACTCTCGCTATTTCTCACAGATCAGGACTGGCTTTGTCTTCCTTCATAGCTCTTGGGTACACTGAGGGATTGGCTAGTGTTTCTCTTCTACTTCCACTGGCTCAAATCCCCATTAACTGTGTTTCCTTTCCTACTGTTAAGTTCCAGTTATTAGTGTCCCAATCCAATTTAACCACTAAACATAAATTAAGGAGTATTTACTTTAAAGAAACAAGAAGAGCAAAGTACCAAGATTTTTCCCAATATCTTTGTCCTTTACTACATTGCTCCCTGGGGAGGTATAGGCTCAATTTATTTCAGTTTTTACACAGGATTGGTACTGCCATGCTCTTGTTCAATGGTGGCATCTCTCCCCTTATACCATGGTCTCTCACTAGATACCATGAGTGAAGGAGCCACTAAAAGAGTTGAAGAGAGGTGACCAAAATTAATTCAGGCTATTTTGGAGATGGCCATAGTTCTTGCTATAGTTGGTTGGAAAAAGATTCCTCCCAACCACTTGGTTAACAGATTGGAATTAGTTACATGGTGTCTACATCACAGACTCTCCAAAGCATCTCTTATACACATCTCCCAGAAGCAGGCTTCCCAGTTTGTCCATATGGGATGCTGCATCAGCAGAGCAAACTGATAGAGTCTGTGCAAACACAAGATTCAGGTTATATTTGGAAATATCAGTGTCTGGAAGTTAATTGGAAAACAACAACTGTGATCAACAGATGAAAAACTTCTGATTGTCAAATTTTCTTTCCTAGCTTAAAGATGTGTTAGGAGAAGTTTTGGTGGTAGGGATTAGGTTCAGAAATTTGAAAAGGCATCAAGATGTAGGAGTTCTATAAAACAACAACAACTCTCTGTAGGTTGAATCAATCTCTCTAGCTCACCACATGTGACCCTCTAGGTCCTCAATCGTGGCCCTTTGACTGAATCCAAACTTCACAGAACAAATTCCCTTAATAAAAGAATTTCTTCTGTAAAACTTAGACTCAGTCAAAAGGCCACACCCAAGGACCTAGAAGGCCACATATGGTCTTGAGGCTGCAGGTTCCTCACCCCTGCAGTCTAGCTCATTCTTAGCCCATGCCTTTTTTCATGAGGGTTTAAAAATAGTCAATCAAGGAAATTCTGATTTTGCCAGTGTATGTCAGAAATGACTGCCAGCCTCTTTTCTCAGCAAGAAGAATCTGCTGGTGCAAAAGAAAACTAGCTGAGATTTTCTTTTTTTTTTGGAGAGGGGAAGGCAGGGCAATGGGAGTTAAGTAACTTGCCCAAGGTCACACAGCTAGTAAGTGTTAAGTGTCTGAGGCTGGTTTTGAACTTAGGTCCTCCTGACTCCAGGGTCAGTGTTCTATTCACTTTGCCACCTAGCTGTCCCTAGCTGAGATTTTTCTAATATGGTTGCTTCTCCTTCATTTCACATAGGACCAGTAACAATCATTTGACTTGCATGTGAATTGGATTTAACTGAGGCAGACTTGCACAAAGTCATCAGCCTCCCTCTCTTTTTCCGAGTCATCAAAATCCAGTGGCAAGACAAAAGTCAGGATGACTGACAAAGGCCTGGGATGCAGTGGAGGACCTTAGCGTCTTTGATATTGACCAAGCTCTAAGTGCTTCACAGCACCTGTTTCAGTCACCTTCGTGGCCTTTGGAACAAATTGTTCTCATTTTCCCATTCCATCAGGGAAAGTCTTCATGTACTTGGGGTAGACACCATTTAAGTCACCAACAGGTTTGAGGTCTGCTGGTTATCCTCAGCCTGGGTTATCCCATCTGCAGAGATGGTTTTACTGAGTTGTGGCCACTGTTCATGCTACAGCTTCTTGGAGCCATGGGTGAGAGTTGAGTGGAGGTGGACACCAAAGGTTGATGAACAGCCCTGAAAAGGGCTCTGCAAGCCCTCATGCTAGAGGTGCTAGTCTTCTGGAACACCCTATACACCCCATGTTTCTAGCATGGGAAACATTGGTGAATGGCTTAGAGTCCAGGAGGATCAAAAGTGCCTTCCCTCTCATCAGAGGGTCTAAGAATCCTGTGTAATGGGGGTTTTAATTTTCTTATGTCCAGATGGTCTAAAATGGAGGAAGCTAGGGATCTATTTCTAGGAGAAGACAATTTGGGTTCCTCTTCCATGAAGGTGGGAATAACCTCTTTCCTTTGGCCATATAGCTAGAGCAAGTTGCATCTTTAAAATGTTCAGACAGGAACACTTACTCTTTTTTTCCACTTGTGTCCGGAAAGGGTGAAGTTCCAAATTCACCTGTAGCACCAGGAGCTAAACTAGTGTGGGGGGAAGGCCTAACTTTCCGCCTCCCCCCTTTTACCTCGTGACCCTGAGAAACAAGCTTGGGGTTTTAGTCTGGTCAGTTTTGTTTATTCTTTTTCAGTTCTAGGAGCCAGGTAGTGGAATCCCCAGTGGAATCCCGGGCACCCTAGAGCTTGAGCCATGGCAACCTCAGAGGCAGGATTCTGGGCTGTATGATGCTGCCAGCCCAGCAGGAAAGCCCTGAGAAGCCAGGATACACAAGACTTAATCGCAGGGGGGGCTCTTGAAGTGGAATTTGGGATTGTGCTATATAGGAATTGATCTAAACTATGAACTTACTCCTTATTTTTTTTCCCCTAGAATATCAGGTTAAGATTAGGAGGCAAAGATTATGCCTCCAGGTGATGGGAATGTTTCACGTTTATTCTTGACATACCTTTGAAGTAAAAGCTAATATGACTAAGTTAAGTGGTTAAATGGAACTGGGGTGCGGAGGTTCTCCTACAATTAGGGGAACACCATTGATAGGTCCTGAAGCCAATGACAGAGAGTGTAGATACCCCTAATGCCCTGTAAGGGTACCAAAGAATCCTGGGGAGGGGGTGTAATGTAATGTAAGGTAATGTAAAACACCTGGCTTTTAGGCAATGGGGGCCAGGGTAATCACTGACACTTTAAAGCTAAAAACATAGGCACCTGGCTATAGTAAATGGGGACCAAAGTCAAGGAGGTCAGTGGTATTCATTTGCTTTGGAAAAATCCAGGTAACTGCCTTCCCCTAATGCTTTATAGGTCCTATAGAGAGTCAAAAGGATTTTGAAATGAGATTGTCTTCTTTCTCTTCAAGATGAAGAACTTTGGAAACCCTGGGGTTCACAGAGGAATATTTCAGCCTGGGAACAGAAACCAGTTTCTTCTCACACACTGTGCCTGATTTCTTCTCTCCCTGTTTCCAAGGTGACACATCACTTAGTGCTGTCTGCTATTCACCGTTCTTGAATATATAGAAGTACAAGTCTGGAAATGAACCTGATCCAGCATCCTATATCTACAATTTTTAAAAGAAATGTCATCTTTTATTTGTTATTCTTTGTATCACACTCATTTCCAAATATATCCTTCCCTCCTCTTCTATTTAGCACCAACATCTCCTGTAACAAAAATGGAAAAAAGAAAAACAGTTCAACAAAATTAACATATTTACATGTATATACATATATGTGTATACACACATGTATATATTTATATCTCAAATTGTTTTTCAGTCATGTCTGATTCTTCATGACCCCAGTTGGGATTTTCTTAGCAAAGATACTGGCATGGCTTGCCATTTCCTTCTCCAGCTCATTTTACAGATGAGGAAACTGAGGCAAAAAGAGTTAAATGACTTGCTCAGGGTCACATAGCTAGTAAGTGTCTGAGACCAGATTTGAACTGAGGATTTCCTTACTCTAGGCCCACTACTCTATCTACTGTGCCACCTAGTTGCCCCTGGGGCAGCTATATATGTGCATATACACATACAGACACTAATACATTTATATTAATTTTACTAATATAAACTAATTTTATATAATTTTATTATATAAAACTAATTTTAGTTGTTCTGCTTCTGAATTAGGCTTTTCTGATTTTTCCCAGGTAACAGTCAGAATATGTCAGAAACAGAAACAGGCTTTCTAGACTTATAGACTAGGTCTCTATCCATTATACAACACTGCCTCTCTGGGTCAAAGAATATGGATATTTAATCATTTTCTAGAACAATTTCAAGTGGCTTTTCAGAATGGTTGGACCAAGTCAGAGCTCCACCAAGAATATATTAGTATGCCTTTGTTCCCATAACCCTTCTAAAATTGGCTATTTATTTCCACATTTAAAAAATACCTATTTACCAATTTACTGAGTGTGAGGTAAATCCTGAGAGTTTTTGGGCAATGGTTTCTCTTCATGATTTGGAACAATTTTTAATATAGTTGTTAAAAGTTTTTAATACTTTTCACTATTTCCTGTGTGTGGAGTGGTTTGGAAAGGTGGGACTTCTAAGTGGGAGCTCTACTTATTATTTATTTATTATTATTAATAATTAAAGAATTATTACTCTTTGATGTTGTCTTACACATTTTTTTTAGCTTGTGGGGTTTTTTAGTCTTTGTATCCTGTGGATTCAACTTTAGTGATATTATCTGCAACATAATTCCATTTTTCTGAGGGTTTTTTTTTTTTTTAGTTTTAAGAGCTCTGCAGTAAAATAACCCTAACATCTTGCTGATCACATGATATTTCTCTACATTCAGAAGTGGTACTATGACTGGCCATCTCCTGGAATAAGGGACCCTATTCCCTTAAAAATTAATTGTAGGCTGAATTCTAACTTCTTTACTTGGAGGCTAGGTTTTTATTATTCTTTTCCATTTCAGTCTTCTGAGGTCCCTTCAAGCCCAAGACATTCCCTAGAGCTATGCTGTCATCTCTGATGGATCAATCCTGTAATTTTCGTTTTGAAAAACAAAAAAGGTTGAAATTAATATATGCTTTTCCCCTTCAAGATAATCTGTGCAATGGTGGAGCAGCAGCAGCAGCAACAACAGCTCAAATTAATATCTGCTGTTGTCACCATTCATCTCTTTGCTCTTCACTCTAACATCCATGTAAAGAAAAATTAAAAAGTAGAACTCATTTTCCCTTCATGTAAAATGTGCCACAGGAGGAAGGTAGCAGGTTCCCTGCCCCGGGAGGGTTTTCAGCACAGCCTGGATGATCATTCATTAACAATATTGTCAGTGAAACACCTGTTCAGCTCTTGACCAGATGACCTGTAAGCTTCCTTCCAAATATAAGATTCTGTGATTCTTAGAGACTTTAGTACATTACTGGTCCCTATGATCACATCAATGTGGTTATCATGTGGTCCCTTTAATAGTGTATAGGCCCAGTTGCTAGTGCCTTCCCTCTAAAACTACCTTGAATTATTTTGTATACATTTTTATATGTACTAGTTATCCCCCAAATTAGAACATAATTTCATTGATAGGGGAGATTGTTTTATTCTTTGTTCTTGTACTCCAAGGGCCTAGAACAGCAGCTGGCACAAAGGTCCCTAATTAATACTTGTGAGGCGTTGATTATAACTATAGAGCTGGAAGGTACCATAGAGGTCATTGAATCCTTCACCCTTATTTTACAGATGAGGAAACAAACTCAAATTAGTTAATTGATCTGTCCCAGGATCATATCTAGTGACCGAGGTGAAGATTTGAACTCGTGTCTCCTTGACTTCATGTTCAACACTCTACCCACCACATTGCCACTGCTGATTACAATCCAACCATAGGCATCCATCCCCATGCAACTCTTCTCCATGTCCTGTGAGTTTTCCAGAGAGGATCTATTCAACATGCTGGGAAACTTTCACTTGGTTTTTAGTTGTTTGGGAGGGAATAAAGAAAAAAGAAACATCTTAAAAAGAGAAATTATATTGCAATAAACAAAATAAGGAATTCCCAGCTTTTGTTACTGAGATTGCGGCAGGCTAGCAAAACCCAATACTACAACATAAGGACAAATTAGTAAGTGAAGAGGAAAATACTCGACACGTCTGTTTTCTATTTAATAAAAGAATGATGAGAACTGAGCCTAATTGTGCCAATCAACAGCTGTTCAAGTCCAAATGTTGTAGGCATGAGTATGATTGGTCTAAGAAGCAATATTGTTTCTGAAGCCATCAAATTCCCTTTTATTTCTCTTTCTCAAGTTTAAAGTGAGCTTCAGGAAGCCAGTAGCTTGGTTTTTTTCTGCTTTTAGCCCAACCAGATTTCTGGGAGGGACCTTAGAGGTTACTGTATGAAACTCCCTTCTTTTATAGACAAGGAAATTGGGGTTTAGGGATGATGTGATTTGGCTAAGATTATCCTGAAAGTTAATAATAGAGATGAGAGATGAGACCAGAGAACCTATAGGTTCTTACTTCTGATATGACTCTTTCCACTACTACTACTCTGTCTTCCTGGCATGAATTGAGACCATGTGGGCACTGCCAGAGTTGGGGAGGGGTGCAATAAGTGATACTCATGAAGGCATTGGCTATCTGGGTTGAGGCACAGGGAAAGGGAAAGAGGCAAGAGCAGAGGCACTGAAGACAAACATCCTCTCCTCTCCTTTCTCCTCTCTCCTCTCTCTTCTGTTCTCCTCCCTTCTTTTCCTCTCCTTTTTCTTTTTTTTCTTCCTCCCTTCTTCCCTCTCTTCCTCCATTCTTCCCTCCCTTCTTCCTTCCTTATTTCCCTTCTACTCCCTCCCTTCTAGTATTTTCCCTCCCTTCTGCCACTTTTGTTTGCATATCATCCATATTTCCCAATATATACATATATATATATATGTATATATATCTCCTCTGTCATTCTCTCAGAGAGCCATCTTTTATAAAAAGAATAAAAAAGAAAAAAAATGTTCATCAAAATTTACCAGCATAGTGAAAAAGTCTAGAATTATATGCAATGTTCCATTACCATAGTATTCCACTTCTGGAAAATAGCGAAGAGGTGTCTTCTCGTTTCTCTACTTTGGGGTCATTTTTGGTCATTCTAATTTTGCATCATTTAATTTCATTTGTTGTTATTTTTTCTTTTCCTTTTTACTTCTTTTCATGCTGGAGTCATGTATAATGTTTTACTGGTTTTTCTTACTTCACTTTGCATCGATTCATTTAAGTTCTCCTATACTTCTCTGTACTCATCATATTCTTTGTCATTTATAGCATAATAACATTCTGTTTATATGCCACATTTTGTTTAGCTAGCCACTAATCAGCGGGCATCCAGTTTATCTCCAGTTCTTTGCTACTACAAAAAGTTTTTATGTAAATATTTTGTTGAATATGAAGAATTTCTTTTTGATAGTTGACCTCCTTGGAATATGTGCCTGGTAGTTGAATCTCTGGGTTGAAGGGCCTGTGTTTCTGAAAGAACATAAAAATAATGAACTTCATAGTCAGAAAGATGTGTGTTCAAATTCTGCCTCTTCTACTCCCTACCTGTGTGATGTTGAGCAAGTAATTTAATTTCTCTGACCATTAGTTTCCTTGACTGTAAAATGAGGTGACTGGATTTCCTGATCTCTGAAGGCCCTTCTAGCTCTAGATCTGTGATATGAAATTCTATAAACACATAAATGGATATCATTTTGAGGAGTTAAAATAGTTCTTTTTCTAAAATTCAACCAACCTGGACTTTATGACTGCTGTCTGCTGGATTATTTGAAGAGCACAGCCCAAATCCTTCTCATATCTTTGGTCCTATGGCAGAGTGAACATAGTCTTACTGACCACAGTCAAACAAAATGTGTCAAAGTTTTGAAGCGTTTCTGCCCCTTTGCTATTTGGAAGACTCAGGGCAATGTTTGGAGTGAGGTGGGTAGGGCATAGTGCCAACCCATTGCTTTTCAGGGACGCCTGAGTTGTTCTACATCTGGATCCCTCTTACCTCAAGCAGAAGAACAAACCGTCTTCTGACTTTATTTCTCCCCCTCCAGTCATTGACCGTAAGGTCTGGGCATACTTGATACATGTGCCAAGTTACTGATCCAGTGCCAATTACTGCTGTCATGGGGAAGTCTATTGATAATTCATGAATTGCTCACTGTTTACACTTCAGACAAGTTAATTGTTTCCTTAGCTACTACATGGTGCCATGATTACAGGCCCACAGTGGTTGTTTACCAATGAAATTGAGATTGTTTCAAATCAACTTGGGATTGTTCAGATCTCAAACTCATATGCCAAACTCCCTCCTGACTTCTAGTACGTTTAAGATGTGGCAGAGTGCACTTAAAATAGTGATTAAATTTGGGCGTTCTGTCCTTGGCAAAACTGTGAAACTGAAGGCTCATCTTTAGCATCTTGGGTCTCCTTTCTTTTCTCAGAGGTGCCTCACAAGAAAAGATACAGTTCTACAGAACTACACCCTTTCTGACATCTTTCAAAACTTGCTTGGGAAAGAGGGGAAGAGCTCAAAATGGAGGCACACCATGGGGCAAAATGATGCCAACGGCCATATAATAATACTATTATTATTACCCTTCCCATGCAGCTCAAAGAATTTTGTTGATATTCTTTTTTTGTTATCATGGCCATTTAAAAAATTATCAATCACTTATTTTTTAAAAAAAATTATTTATTTACTTTTAGTTTACAACATTCAGTTCCACAATCCCTTGAGTTCCAAATTTTCTCCCCCGCCTTGTAGCATGCAATACGATATAGGTTCTACAAGTACCTTCAAATTAAACATTAGTCAAGTTGTACAGAAGGATTATAACCAATGGAGTGAACAGCAAGGAAGAAGGAATGAAACAAAATAAAACACAAAAGAGAGAGAGCAAATAGTTTGCTTCAATCTGCATTCAGACTCTGTAGTTCTTTCTCTGGACATGGATATCTCTTTCTAACATTAGTCTTTTTGGAGTTGTCTTCCTAACTCAAGCACTTATTTTTTTGCCCTTTCATCTCTCCCCTCCCCCACCTATTGAGAAGAAAAAAAAGAAATACAGAACCCTTATATCATATGAGTAGTTAAGCTAAAAAAATCCAACATTGATCACATCCAATAGCGCATTTCTTATTCTGCATATTAGTTTATCATTTCTCTGTCATGAGGTGGCAGATTTGTATAATGTCACATCTCTCCTGGTAAACTGCAAACCTCTTAAAGTTAGGACTGTGTCTTAATTATCTTTGTATCCTCTTCAGTACCTGGTATACAGAAGACAATCAATGCTGAACTATTTTCTCCGTCTTTTGCCCCTCCAGATGAATTTATGTTTTTAAAGGAATCATAGGGTCATAGATTTAGAGCTGGATTTACAAGGACCACATAGCCTGCTGCCTTCAGTTCATAGATGAGAGAAATAAAATGATTTGCCCATGGTCACACAAGTAGTAAGTGACAGAGGAGTCATTCAAACTTGGACCTTCAAGACTCTTAATCCCATGATCTTTTCAAGGCTCTAATTGTGAAATTGTATGTATTAGCCAATGGATGGGAAAAGTTTTTTTGGGGTAGGGGTGTGGTAGGGCTTCAATTCCCCTTAAAATTATGTCTCAGGTATGGTTTCTAATTCAGTCTTTGGGTAAAGTGCTTCTGTTTTGATCTGTTCTTCTTTTCCACTTGCTAAGGGGTAAGCCAGACATGATGATCAATCACCTTAGCTCTCAATATTTTCAGCAAACTTGGCCAGCTTCCATTCTCTGATCACATAGCGTTTTGTTTCTCATTTTTTGCCTCTTCTGAAGTATGGTAGAAAGAACTCTGAATTTAGAATCCAAAGACCTGAGCCTGGCTCCTGGCTCCTTTTCTTGTAGCTGAGTGACCTTGAACAAATCGCATTAACTCCCAAGCCTCGGTTTCCTTCCCTGAAAAGAAGGGATGGTAACTGTGGCATCATACCTATCTCACAGGGTGTTACAAGGACTAAATTAAATGTAAAGTATTTTGTAAGCATACTGAACTCTATAAACTCAGGGTATTATTGTTCTTTATTGTATGTGTTTTTGATTTCACAGAGGGGAAGCTTCAAGACAGAAGAGTTGGTCAAAGGGCCAGAGACATGTGCTTCAGTCTGGGAAGAGCATATAACTAGTTCGACTGGATTGCTTTTGATATATTGAAGTAGTTGAGTGGTGGACTAGCCAGTTATAAACATTTGGCTATGAGTAGTCTAGTGGAGAGAATGCCTGACTTGGAGTTAGAAAAACCTGAAGCTCAGACATTCACTGTGTGACCCTGGATCAGTCACTTAGCCTCTATGTCTCAGTTTTCTTATCTGTAAGATGAAGATAATAATAGCACCTACCTAAGAGAGTTCTTGTGAGGTTCAAATGGGATAATATATGAAAAGTACTTACAAATCTTAAAGTCTATATTGTTATTATTAACCAGGATAAAGTCAATACATCCAAAGTCATTGAGAGATCTGGGAATAATAACTAAAGAGAATGCTTCCAAGGCGCAAGCATGGATTGGACCAGATGGTCACTGAGGTCCCTTCCAACACTAACATTGTGACTTTTTTTTAGATCTAGAATGAGGGCCTGACCGAGGAGGTAACTGGTCCTTAGGAAGCACTTCGTAGTCATTGGCTTTGTTTTGATTTGAATGTTGAAAATGAAATCTATTTCATGCATGAAAAGACACAATTAGGCACAGTATCTGGCATGTAGTAGGTTCTTAATAAATGTTGACTTGCATTATGTCACTGGAGAATAGGAAGGATAGGTTTCCCCTGAAGGAGTCTGGATGGGGTAGCTGAGTTGAGGACAAAGAAGAGAAAGTGAAATTCATAACTCCATAGGAACCCATATTTTGTCATCTCAATTGAACCAGTAACATTTTATTAAATCACCAGTTTCTTTACTAAATTTTGCTAGTAGTTTTGGAAATTACTTTGGAGAGTAACATTACCTAAGTTTTTTTAATATCATAAAGATTTCCATGTCACAAAGGCACAATAAAAAAAGTTTTGGGCAATGGCTAATGCTAAAGACTGGGAACAAATTTAGAAAGAAAGAATGAGGACTTTCCATGCAGTTGAGAGAGGTGGGGGTGGGGAGGTATTCATGTATGAGATACAGACTGTTGGCTCTCTTGTCAGCTTCTGGAAGAAAATCTTCTGGATTGGCGTTTTCTTTCAGAATTGAAGGCACAGAAGGGACATTCTGTGTCTTCCCCAGAATAGACTATCTCATTTCTCTAGGCTCATCATAAAAGTGATGCATGATTGCAATGAGACACAACCAACACTGTTTATATCAGTGGCATCAAAGATATCCTTAACCTCAGGATATGGTTTTCCTTTCTCTATCATGGATGAGTAGAGTGCTATCAGGACATAGATCCCTGGTGATTCAGCTGGCCTGACATCTTTGGGTAAATGTTTAAGCATCTTGTTGAATTCCTTATAGTCTATCATATTTTTATATATGGGCAAAGTGTTGTAGGAGAAAAGGGCCAGACTTTGAGGTCATAGGGTCATAGATTTAGAGTTAGAAGGGACTTTGGGTCAATGAGTCCAGGCCTACTTATTTTACAAATGGAGAAACTAGAACTCAGAGCAGTAAAGTGACTTCCCTATGGTCGCATAAGCTAGTGAATATTCAATGTAGAATTTGAATATAGGTCCAACAATATTTCTATGAGAACTTTCGGGAGAACTGGGTTCAAATATTAATTCAGACATTTACTAGCTATTTGACATGGGCAAGTCACTAAATCTCTCTAGTTTCCTCATCTGTAACATGGGGATAATAGTATTTATAGCACCTATCTCATGGGGTTATTGTTAGAAAAAAAATTTCTATATAATTGAAATCTATATAAATTTGACACAATATGATAAAATATGATATAATAATATAACAATTATATTATAAAGAACTATGTTACTATAGAACTATATACTAAATATATGACATATGTAGTATATTATATAATATATTATTACTATGCTATTATTTATATATTTTAATAACATTTTATTTTCCCCAATTATATGTCAAAACAATTTTTAACATTAAAAATAGTTTTGAGTTCAATATTCTATCCCTCCCTCCCTCTCCTCTCTGCTCCCTGAGATGGTAAGTAATCTGATATAGGTTATACATGTCTATGCTATTATATATTAATTCTATTCTATTCTTATTAAGACAGTATTCAATTTATTAATGATTTGTGCTCCAAATATCTGGTGATAGTCTTTCCCAGAAGCTCATTAATTTTTTATAAAGCATTTTTTCTGTGCTTGTATTCTAAGTTACAAATATCTGACTTTCATTTTCTCATAGAAATTAGGCTATATATGGTAGTGAGGCTCCCAGGCAAGTCTACAAAAGTCCATTTAATTAATAATAATGATAATAGAATAGAACACGGCCACCATAGATAATAACATTTCTATGGGAAACTGTGCTCTGACCTCTCTCCTGATCACCAGTTGCCTTTTGGGCGTCCTGAACTGGGATGTCCCATAGACATCTTCAGCTCATACTGTCTAAAACTGAACTTTTTATCTTTCCTCCCCGACCCTCACCTCTTCTGACTTCCCTCTTATTGTGGAGGGTTCTGCACCATCTTCCCAGTCACCCAGGCTCGCAATCTAGGAGTGATCCTTGACTCCTCACTCTCTTACCCTCCATATCCAATTGTTGGCCAGCTCCTGATCATTTTACCTTTGTAACATCTCACGTGTTACAAGTAACACACAAGTTACAAGTAACACAAGTAACACTTACTGTGTCACCCTGGGCAAGTCACTTAACCTCCATTTGTCTCTGACACTGACACCACCCTGGTGTAGGCCCTCATCTTCAGGTCTGGACTATCACGATACCCTTTGCTTGGTCTCCTTGCCTTCGGTCTCTTTACTCCAGTCCAGCCTCCCCTCAGCTGTCAGATTGATCTTTCTAAAGCACAGGCCTGACCATGTTCTTCCCCATTCCATGCCACTGTTCAGTAAACTCCAGTGGCTCCTCATTACCTCCGGGATCAGATATGAAATTCTCTGTTTAGCTTTTAAAGCCCTTCATAATCTGCTCCTTCCTATTTCCCAGTGTTTTTATACCTTACTCCCCTCCACTTACCCTGTGTTCTGGTGACATTAGTCTCCTTGTGTTTTCCTGAATAAGACACTCCTCCTTCCAGTTCCAAGAATTTTTATTCACTGTCCCCCAGCACCTGGAACTCTTTCTTCTTTATCCCCATCTCCTGGCTTCTATGGCTTCCTAAAGTCTCAGCAAAAGCCTTCCTGTATATGTCTTGTTCGTATATGAGGTGGGGGAAGGGAACAAGCACTGATTAAGCACCTACTATGTGCCAGGCACTGTGTTAAGTATGATCCACATTGCCTCCGCTGAGCTCCTTGAGAGCTGTTATCATTTGCCTTTCTTTGTATCCCTAGGAAAAGGATTGTCCTTGTTGTTGCTGTTTCGACTTGGCCCATAAGAGGCAATTAATGATTGTTGATTGCCATCTATACATCTTTTCTCTGATGTCAAGGGCAGGCTGAGCTCGAGTAGAGCACCTTATTCCATATTTGTTTCCCATTCTAGAGCAGGCAGTAAAGGCCCATAAAAACCTTAAAGCAGGTTGCATGCATGCTTGAGGGGCAAGAGAGAAGAGGAAAACTTTGAGAATGCGTTCTGGTCTCTTTCTTTTTAAAAACAGATTACGTTTGTTTTTTTTGTTTTTCCAGTTAAAAGGCATTTCTTTTCTCTCTTTCTCACCTTCCTCCCACTTCAAATGAGCGAAAAAGGAAAAATAAAACCCTCCTAGCAAATGTGTATAGTCAAACAAAGCAAATCCCCTCATGAATGTCCCAAAGCTTCTGTCTCACTTGTGATTTTATCCCAGCTCTCCAGGAGGTGGGTGCCCGCCTCACCGCCCGTTCTCTCTGACGGTGGTTTGTCACTGCACAAATCAGGGTTCTCATTTTTCAAAGTTGTTCTTCCTTATAATGATGTTGGTATTGTGTAAATTCTTCTGCTTTTGCTCATTTCTCCATCAGCTCATATAAGTCTTCTGTTTTCTCTGAAACCATCCATTTGGTCATTTCTTATGGGGCAAAACTATTTTCTTACATTCATAGTAACATAATTTGTTCAACTGGTCCCCAAGATGGACTCCTCCTTAACTGGAAGGTCTTTGTTACTATGGGAAGGACTGAATATATTCTATTCTTCACTGGGCCGGGAAGGGGAGAAATCCTGGTAAGAGGTAACAGGTGGTAGCAGTGTAAAGTCAGGCAGATGCAGCAATCTCTGGAGTCAGTCCAAAGTATCCCTGGGGATTAATGCCTGGGAAGTATACTGTAGGTGGCTCACTGGGTAGAGAGCTGGGCCTAGAGTCAGGAAGACCTGAGTTCAAATTTGTCCTTAAACACTTACTGTGTTACCCTGGGCAAGTCACTTAACCTCCATTTGTCTCTTCGTATGGATGTAATTGTTACACTTGTGAAATAAAAGTATTCTCCCACCGCATAGTCACTTTTCTTGGAAATGCAACAAGTTTTCCATCCATTCTCAGTAAAAACTGCCTAACTTCCTGAGGCCATTCTGACCTGGTCTGTAATTTTAGATAGGGATTATCTCACTTGGATATATCATTCATCTTAGGAACTGAAGTAAACAAGTGGGAGGCAGGGTAGTTCAGTAAGAGACTCAATGGCTTTGGAGTCAGAGAATCTGGGATTGAATCCCAGCTCCGCCATTTCTTTGGGAAACTCATTCAGTCTTTCTAAAGAGAAGGAAATAGTAAACCACTCCAGTATCTTAAGCAAGAAAACCCCATGGACAGCACTGGTGCACTATGGTCAATGGGGTCATGAAGAGTTGGACATGATGAAACAACAACAGGATACTCCAGCCAAATAGTTTTTGCCTTACCTTAGTCTGTTCCTGCGTGGTTCCCCAGCCCTAACACACAGAATTCTCATCTGAATTCTGCAAGCTGGCTTAGTGCTCTTACTGAACCCTCCTCAGTCCTGCCCTGCTGAAGACCCTGGTCTTACTTCTGGGAGTTGTCATAGGTATCTGAAAGTTAAGGAAGGTCCCACTCCTCAGCATCAAGCTGAGGCAAAAAAGGGAGAGGATTTTAACTCATTTCTTGGAGTTGCTGCTTGAAGCCAACATTATTCAATTTGTTTCTTGACTATATGGATATCTTCAGTCTCTTAAAGATGTGAATCTGGACTTAATTCCTTAATTCTGAATTTCACTCTCTCTCCTACTTGTCCTAAATTCTAGCCACCCTTTTCTCCAGCTAGACTTTTAGGGGAAAAATCACATCCTTCATATTAGGCAGCTGCACTTCCCTTCCTCTTTTTATCTTTTTATTGATTTTTAGAAGGGAGAAGGTAGGACAATTGGGCTTAAGTGACTTGTCCAAGGTCACACAGCTAGTAAGTGTGTCAAGTGTCTGAGGTTGGGTTTGACCCCAGGTCCTCCTGATTCCAGGGCCGGTGCTCTATTCACTGCGTCACCTACCTGCTCCCTTTTATCTTTCTTTGCAGAATATACTGCAAATAAGTGACTTGACTTCTATCATCAAAACCAAAAAAGAACCAGTGACCTAAAATGCTTTATCCTAAACAGGCATCAGTTACTACACCAACCAGACCCACATTCTAGATCTAAACCATCACATGATTTTAGGATTGGAAGAGACAACCACAATGTTCTGTAAACCTTCCCTTTGGAACAGAATGAGCCAGAATCATGATACTCTTTGTGTATTATTCTTTGGTCCATCAATGACTTCAAATACTTTCACTTTACTTTGTTTATATCTAAGGTTCATGTCTGACTAGTCTACCAATCTTTAATAATAATAATAATTACAACAACAGCAATAATAGTTAACCTTTATGAAGTGTTTTAAGGTTTGCAAAGTACTTATGTTACCTCATCTAATCCTCACAACAGCCCTCTTAGCTGGGCTTTATTATTAGCAACCTCATTTTACAAATGAAGAAATTAGATCCAAAGCAGGCCAGCTCAAGTTCCTCTGCTCCCTTTCCTCTTGCTAATATATATGCCCCAATTGGCCATGGAATAGGTGCTGTTTCCCTTTGGCCAACTCCTCCCTATGAAACTAGTATCAAGACCTTGAACAGCAATTATAGCCCATGTTTATAGAGCCCAATATGCTTACCGAATACTTTGCAAACATTTTGGGGGTGTTCTGGGAAATGTTTAACAATAGCTCTCCAAAAAAAAATAGGCATGGCACACTTTTAAGTTTAGCATTTTCTCTATCATTTTCTCAAGTTTAGCAATCAACACAACAATAAATCAGGCCCTGAATTGTAATGGATTTTGGAGTTGTGAATGATCACGCTGAACATGTTAAAATTGACTTTCCCAGAGTAACTTTGAGCTGATTTCATCACACCCCTAAAATATCATATGATCCTTGAAACATTCTGTGAAGTAGGTATGGTGCCGGTGTTACTATTCTATAGATGAGAAAAGAGACTTGAGGAGGGAAATTGTTCAAGGTCACTCAGATGTAAGTGGTGGAGCCAGGACTCAGAGGACTCTGGTGTCCACATTCAGAAGTCAATGCTCTTCCTACTCTACATCAGAAAGGATGAAAAAGAGGATTAAAATGCTGTGTGGTCAGAGAATGGATGGCGGCCAAGTTTGCTGGAATTATTGAGAGCCATGGTGATGGATCACCATGTCTGGCTTACTCCTTAGCAAATGGGGAAGAGAGAGCCAGACAGAACAGCTAGATGTCCTGACGACAATGAGCAAGCAGGAAAGATGGGAAGGAAAGGAATGATTGAACAAATGCAAAAGAGAAAAAAATTTCTGGAAAGTGGAGGAAAAAACCCTGAAGTTTGGGTAGCAAACTTTCCTTTTCTGCCTACTGGTCCCTCTGGGAGCCTCAGAGGGGACAAAGAAGACAGAGAGGAAAAATAAATATTTTAGAGAAGTTTATTTCTTATCCTTACATTGACCGACACAGGACTCAGCTTTCCTCCTTTGATCAATGGTAGCAAAAATTTGTGTCAGAGAGATACAAATAAAAAATTAAAACATTTTCCCCATTCTTCCATGTTATGAGACCAACAGATACACTTTGGAACATTGAAGGGTAAGGCCAGAAATGGATAATCTGCATCATAGGATATTTCTCACTTAACTTCCCTAAGCTGCTTATGTACCCTCAAAAAAGAATGATAATATTGAGATGGAGACAGAGAATTAGAAGGTTATTTTGGAGGAGTGCAGAACCGATATCTCTTTCTTTTATCCACTGGCAGTTTAATCTACTATTTACAGCAGACATGGTAAGGATAAGGCCTCACTTTGATGTAATTCTAAATAAAAAAGACTCAGGTTCATCTGTCTATCTTTTTCAGTCATTCTCTACTGTTCTGCCTAGTTCCCAAGGCCCTCTACAGCTTAGCACTGGCTCTCCCATTCCAGAATTATCATATTTTATGCCCCTCTACACACCCTCCACTCAAACCCAACTGTATCCCACACATAGGTTGCATTAAGTATTATCTGCCTTTTCTCAGGCTCTATTTGCTATGCTTAGAATGCTCTCTCTTCCCATTTTCACCCTTAAACTCCTAGCCATCCCTTAAAACCCTCCTTAGACATCACTTTTTCCCTGAGTTCTCTCATTGGTAATGCCTTCTCTGTGAGATTTCATATGGCATGTTGTTCTATGACTCTTTGATTCATTTGTAGGGAATGGGACCATTGTGGTTTGATCTTCAGAACATGAGACCCAGTTTGATTCGTGGTGAGTCTCTAGCCTGAACCATTTCAATGAACAGTCAGATCAAGTTCATTTTACCTATGTACTCCCACTCACTTTCTGGACTACTTCCTTGCCATTAATTTTATTTTTCCTACCCCCTTTATGTGGTCTTCCTCATTAGAATGTAAGCTCCTTGAAGTCAGGGATTGTCTAGTTTTCATTTGTAATCGCAGTGCTCAGCACAGTGTCTGGCTGTAAGTAAGGTGGATTTTAGTGTGTGTAAAGTGAATTTTTGTTATTATTTCTTAGAGTTCAGTTTCTCAGGATCCATAGCATAACAATCTCTTGTTCCTAGGTATTAGATATGAATTCCTATAACTGTGGTTCAAAACATTTCTACCATGCTTGTCCAGCATTATATAATGATAAATAATATAAACATCCACTGTAACTAAGCGGTGAGATACAGGTGGGGTGATGTAAACTTGTGAGGCTATTGCTGGCAATATGCAACAGGTGGTCATTGGTCAGTGAATGGGGAACCTTAGGATTGAGTGCACAGATGCTGTGCGTACCTTGATCGGCTCCCATTAAGGATTGGGGGGCAAACTGTGTTTGCCTCAGCTGGCCCCCACTGAGGCTTGAGGGGATTTAGGGGATGCACAAGTAGAGCCTGTCTTGACCGACTCCACCAAGATGTAGGGGTAGTTGCCCCCCCTTCTCACCGGCTCCTGTGAGAAGGGTGATTAGGGAATGCTAGGAGTTTGTCCTCCCATTATCAGCAACCCTTTGAGAAGACTAGACTAGAATAAGGTAAGATTATTAAGCCCTTCTCAGTGTCTTTCCTGTCTGACCAGAGGTGTGCTGTGTGCTGTGTTTATTTGTCTTACACTGGCATATACTAAGCATTTAATAAATTTTCTCTCTCCCTCCCTCCCTTTCCATTTATCCTTCTGTTAGGATTGCCTATACTGGTACATTTTCCACTTGGCTTCAGTGTAGCCTGGGATGATTTGATGTATGAACACAAGACATTATGGAGAAGCAGAGGTAGAAGGAGGAGGAGAAAGACCCAGAATCTGGAAGTACAATACAGTCATAGTTTTGTGATCCACAAAGAGCCTTCTGTCTAGATCTGTTAGCCTGTAATGTACTTAAGCAGTGCCTCTTTTCAGAGCTGAACATGACTTGCTCAAGGTCATTTGGTTCGAAGTGGAATGTGCATGAGTCAGACTGGATAGACTGATACACAAGCAAGTTTTCAGGATTCTGGAGCAGCAGAACCTTCCAGCTTGTGATCTCATCATCTTATTCACCTGTAAAGGTAAAGCTCTACTTCAATCCAATCAATAAAAGATAAGAAACAGGTGTAAATAATTCTAGACACCTCCAATCAATTAATCAAAGACCTTATCTAGGTATAAACAATAAGTTTTTAATCATTTTGGAAAAAGTAAAACGCTGTCATTCGTTGGATGAAATGAGATGATGCTACACAAGGAGTACATTGGGATTAGGAAAAGAAAATCAGTCATGTCCTGTGAAACTTGGATAGAAACAGCAAAAAGAGTGGAACAGTTCCAAGGCAAGCCTTGAAGGGGGAAACACGGGTGTGTGTGGGGAGAAGGAGAGAGTATCTTCTCTTCTCTTCTCCCTGTTAATCAGAGAAATTTGGTGACTTTAGAAAGGTAAGAAGCTTTTAGACTTCCCGTCAGAGCTGGCAGCAAAGTCCTAGTAGTAGTGCTTAAGGAAAAACTGGGAAAGGCAACCTTAGGGTTCTACAAAGGCACTAACCTTCCAAGTCTAACGAAGAGCTACCCACACTAAAGGAGAATTTCATGAGCACTCCACTAAGGGAGAACTTTCAGAAGCCTGGAGCTGGGGGTTAAGAGGTCTTTACCACATCTAATCTCTCTAAGTTTGAGTCTACTTTTCCTTGAGAATATATCTCAGACTTTTTTTTTCCTTCTAACTATATGTACTGGAGAATATTTCCCAGCATTTTTTTGGGGGGGGATGGGGTGGAAGCAGGGATGCTGCATTTTATACTTTGTTCCTTGCATGACCTGTTAGTAAATATTCCTTTGCAAAAGCTAATTGTAGACAAGAATTTAAGAATACCTTGAAGGACCAAGCTGCGTCAATTGATTCTGTATATTTTTTAATCCATTTGTTGCTGTTCAGTTGTTTCAATTGGTTCCAACTCTTTGTGACCCCAATCTGAGGTTTTCTTGGCAGAGGTGCTGGAGTGGTTTGCCATTTCCTTCTGTAGTTCCTTTTATAAAATGAAGAAACTGAGGTAAACAGGGTTAAATGACTTTGTTAATTTTTAATCCATATGTCAGAGAAAATAGAGATAGGATGAAAACATTTATGTCAAAGCAAAATAATAACAGGTTATACTTATTTATATTGAGAATGTGTTTGCACAGATAGAAAAATTATAGTCAAATTATAAAATAATAATAATTATTAATTATTGTGGAATTAAAATGACATTATTTAAAAATTCTCATGTCATATGACACAACTTGTCCCTCTAATGTTAATTGACATTGGTTAGATATTAACCAGTTAAGTGATGTTGGGAAGCACACTAATGGAGACTCACCAGCAATAGTATAGAACATGGGTGGGGAACCACCTTCTTCCAATCCCTCATACTTAACCCCTAGCATCCTGAGGAGAGGAGTAGTCAGTTATTTACTCCAAGGACTTGGCCCCACAAAGTGAAGGGGACCTGGGAAGTGCCTCTTGCTTTGGTTTTATGCTCTCATGCAATGGCAGCTGAGAGAATCACTGAAAGCTTCTTCAATAGTTCCTAGGTCATGTACGGCAACATGTTTGACTTAAACTGCTTGTGTCACGTTCCACTTTGTAAGATATTGAATTTGGGTTTTGCTGTGTCATACTATGTGACAGAAAAGAGAAGAGATGGACTGTAACCTGAAATTGGAATTTTTGTCTTGAGGTAGGTGGGGGTAGGATTTGAGAAGTGATTATAATGATATGATTCATGATTCTTGATATGACTAATCTAATCCAGATATTTAATTATGAACTTGCTGCATGAGTAAATGTTAATAGCCAGCACTTACCAAAGGGAGGGTTTGTGTGGGTAAGATGAGCCAATAATTATAAAGTAACCTTAGATAGAGAGCCTGGGGTGTAACAGGCTTCATGAGGCACAAAATGCCTTACGCCACAGGTAGTCTTTTGAGTACCTATGTTGCATGGAGTGTGTAGATTTTGTTATATCCTAAGACATCTCGCATTATGCACTTATTATATAATATTGCATATTATAGCATCTTTGGTGTTTTATCCTCTTACTAGAGTATATATTTCTTGAGGGCAGGAGAAATTACCTAGATTTTATATCATCTCTGGAATCTAGAACTTTGCAACAGGTGTTTGATGTGGTACATACATAAGGTACGTAAATATACTATAAGGTTGCAGATAGATCAGACTTACCCTTCCTGAGTTCCCATGCCAAGAGTTGTGGTGGTGATGATATCAACAGAAGCCAAATGTGATTGATAGATTCATATGGTAGAACAAATCAAACATACTGAGGAGCCTAGACACTCCTTTCTCCTCCTATGGATGTAATCATTACACTTGTGAAATAAAAGTATTCTCCCACCACATAGTCACTCTTGGAAGTACAAGTTTTTCCTTCCATTCTCAGTAAAAACTGCCCAACTTCCTGAGGCCACTCTGTCCTGGTCTGTAATTTTAGACAGGGATGATCTCACTTGGATATGTCATTCATCTTAGGAATTGAAGTAAACAAGTGGGAGGCAGGGTAGTTCAGTAGAAGACTCAATGGCTTTGGAGTCAGAGAATCTGGGATTGAATCCCAGCTCCGCCATTTCTTTGGGAAACTCATTCAGTCTTTCTCTGGACCTCAATTTCTTCATCTATAAACTTTTCAGTTCTAAATATGTTACCCTATAATCTGGAAATATGAAAGTGATGGGACCAACTAGAGAAGTAAGATCCAGACACAAACACAACATTTCAGAATCTGATAAACCCAAGAACACAAATTGCACAGGAAAGGTATCCCTAATGGACAAGAACTTCTGGAAAAGCTAGAAAGTGGTTTAGCAGAAAATAGGTTTAAAGTAACATATTACATTACATATCACAAAACGTTCTGAATAGGTAGGATTATTGTAAATGCTCATTGATCTTTATAATGAGGATCTTGGGATCATAGGTCTAGAGCTGAGATGGAACCTTAAAGGTCAGTTAATCTGCATCTTTAATTTTATAGATGAAGAAACTGAGGCCCAGAGAAGTAAATGACTTGTTATTTTTCCAATGGAGAAGATGACAGCCACGACCTCATAGGTTTTCTGTAAGGATCAGAGTAATAGATGTAAGAATGCTATGCAAACCTTGAAGAGCTATATAAACAGCAGCTGTTACTCTTAAGGAGTGAGACTGCAGCAAAGGTGATGGTTTATGGATCTTGTTATTGTCCTTGGGGAAAATTTATCAAGAAGGCAAAATGTATTTTCAATGCTCCCAGTCATTTTGCTTTCTCCTATCTTCCCTGGGCTTCAGTTTCCCAGAAGAGAAGCATTGTGACACAGTAGAAAGACTATTGGCTTTGGTATCAGAGGACCTGTTTCAGACTCTACCTCTGATGCCTACCCTCTATGTGACTTTGGGACCTCTGTAACCTCCATGAACCTTGGTTTCCTTATCTGTAAAATGATGCAGTTGGATTAGATGCCTTTGAAATCACTTCTAGTTCTTTGATCTCTTTTTCATTGATCCCTTATATATTTGCCTCTTCTCCTTAGGTAAGTTCTTTGAGGTCAGGAAGTTGTGTCTTAATTGTGCTCCCATAGTGCCCAGGATAGCATCTTTACATGTAAGTAAGCACCCAGTAAACGATTATTACTCACACCATAGTCCTAGGAGCACTGAACATGGACTTGGGAGTCCTGAGTTCTACAGTAGTCCCAAGTGAATCTGCCACAGCTTACTGTGTGGTTCTGGGCAAGTGACTTAGGTTTTGGTTTTAATATAAACTTAGACATTTGTGTGACTCTGGACAAGTTACTAAATCTCTCTGTGTCTTATTCTCCTCATCTATAAAATAGTGAAAATAATATGACTGAATGAAGACGCATTTATTAACGGCTTTCCATGTGTTAAACGCATTGCTGTGCTTAGTGGTAGGGAGACATATAAGCAGTCACAGTAGTCTCTGTCTTTAGGGAGTTTACATTCTAAGGGGGAATATGATGATGTGGTTTGCAAATGGAAGGAAATAAAGTGGTGGCATGGAGTGGTTTTGCACAAGATAAGAAGCAAGGACAATTAACAGACCTTGGCAGTAGAGTGCAAGTTCCTGTTGAAGGTGGGTGAGGATGGTGGCTCATGTATAAGAAGAATGGTTGTTGTGAAGATCAAATGAGATACTGCATATTACGTGTTCTGTGAAGTTTGAAGCTCTATATACATGTAAGTCATGATTATCATTATTGTTGTCTCACTTGGAAAACGGGGGAGACAGTATTTCCAAGGTTCTCTCTTCCTCTAAAATTCTAGAATTTTTTTTTTGTGAATTATGCCTCCTAGGGGTACATGTAATTCATACTAGGTCTTTCATAAAGTGAAAAGAGTTTGTCTCTTTTGAAAAATATTCTAGGAATGAATAAGGAAAGTTTTGGGCAAGGCTCTGTTGGCCATTTTTCTTTACATGAAATCTAGCCTTCTATAGTGACACTTTTGACAAACCCTCATTTTAATTTCCTTGAAATGACTGTCTATTCCCACATGCCTCAACATTGTTGAATATGTTCCAAGGATCCACTCCTTGGGGAATTTAATACCTTACAACATTCTCAAACCTGCTTGATTGAATTATTTCATTCTGAGTCAGGCTTAAAAAGTACCCTACAGGACCCTAGAACTATGCATAATGCATTAAAAAATGAAGTAGGTTATGGTATATTCTTAAGGGGGAACTAGCTCGAATTTCTTTAGATGCTTTCCCCTTTTTCCTTTATTAGTCATAACTTAAATACACTTATATCAAATTGTTTTTTTTCCCTTTCTAACATCCTTCATATGCAATATATAAAGGATATTTTCATATATGAAATAGAAAAACTCAGAAATACAACATGATACTTGGCCAATAATGCAGAATATTAGGAACTTTTTAAAAAATTCATTTTGAACTTAAATATATAAAGACAAAAAAAGAACATTTAGATGTACACAGTACAACATAAAAAGAGGATTCACTATAAAACCAAGAATTTACATTTCACACTGTTCACTTTTTTTTTGGAAAAAAAGATATAAAAAGCAATACACATCATTTTCAAAGCTATTCTACTTTCTTTGCATCCTTCTAAATTTTCTTTTATTCTCTGTTGTGTAATATATAGATACATACACTTGTATATATGTATATACATACACATGTGTGTGCATATCTCTATCTATCTAACCATCTAATCATACTATCAGTTCTTTCTCTGGTGGCAGAAAACACCTTCCTTCCTAGGTCCTTTATTGTTGATTTGAATATTTATTATATTCAAAATGAGGTAGTCACTCATGGTATGGAGCTTTTAAGACATCTGGTCTGGATCCCTCATTTTGCACATAGGGAAAGAGACCTATAGAAACCCAAAGGCACATAATCAATTTTGGATAATCAAACTGGTACTAGAACCCAGGTTCTCTGATTTCTAATCTAGTGTTCTTTCCATTAATCCTTTCATCCCATCCTGAAGTACACATCACATTTTAGGCTTGTCATAGTCAAAGTGGAAATGATGGGAATTTTGGGTGGTGTTAAGAAAACATCTTAAAGTTCATTATAGACAAGGAAGAGAAAGCTGGGCAAAGCCTGCTACATAAGGCTAAATTTTGGGAAAATAGATTTCAAAGAGTTCATAGTCAGTATCATTAGGATACTGGGACCTAATATGGTTAGTCAAGTCCATAGCAAATACCTAAAACCAGTTGCTGTTGGAATCTCTTCTCTAGGGCTAGGAAATTGGGAGGCATCTCAGTCCTTTCACAAAATTCAACACCCATTCCTATTGAAAACACTAGAGAGCATGGGGATCTATGGAGCGTTTCTTTAAAAAATAAGTAGTATCTATCTAAAAACAAGAGCAAACATTATTTATAATGGGGATAAATATGAAGCCTTTCCAATGAGGTTGGTAGTGAAACAAGGATATCCATTATCATCATGGTTATTCACTGTTGTACCAGAAAGTCTAACTATAGCAATAAGACAAGAAAAAGAAATCAAAGGAATAACAATAGGCAATGAGGAAATAAAACTATCACTCTTTGCAGATGATATACTTAAAGAGGGTATACTTATACCCTAAAGAATCAACTAAAAAACTAGTTGAAGCAATTAACAACTTGGGAAAGTTATAGGATAAAAAATTAAGGCACATAAATCAACAAATTTTCTTTTATTTTCTTCTGTGCTCTCCCTCTCTCCTCTCTTCCCCCTCTCCCTCTCTCTCCCTTGTCTCTTTCCCTCTCTCCCTCTATACACACACACACACACATATATCTGTATATCTATGTGTATATCTATATATATTTTCCCCCCTCCATCACCATTCCACCTTAGAGATGGCTAACATTAGTTACAAATATGTGTGTGTGTATATGATATGATATGATATGATATATATATATATATATATATATATGATTTATAGATATAGATAGGATAGTTCTATGTATGCTATACATACTTACATGTATTGGTTCTTTCTCTGAAGGCAGAAACCATCTTTCTTCATAGATCCATTGTAGTTGATGTGAATATTAGTTAGTCCTTAAATGTTTGGTGGAGTTTGCTTGTAAATCTATTTGGTTCTGGAGTTTATCTTTTTTTAAAAAAAAAATCATCCTCTCACCCCCATACCAACTCTTCATTTTATTGATTTGTTCAATGTTTAATTTTTTAAAACTTTTATTATCCCCTTTGCTTTTTAGGATTTCTATTTTGGTGTTTAATTTGGAGTTTTAAATTAGTTTTTAATTTTTAAAATAAGTTGCATGCCCAAGTCATTGAACCCTTCTTTCTCTTTTTTATTAATATAAACATTTAGCAATATATAATTTCCGTTAACACCTGCTTTGGTTGCATTCTGTAAATTTGACATGTTGTCTCATTGTTGTAATTATCTTTAATGATATGATTTATTCTTTGATTCACTCATTCTTTAGGGATAAGGTATTTAGTATCCTATCTAATTAATTGATTAAGGGGTAGAGGGTTTGTGTGGTTTTTCTAATGACTGTATTTGTGATTAATGATATTTAGTAATTGTGAATCTAGATTAGTGATTGATTAAGTTAGTGGTTGTCCCGTGAGTGGAAGTTTGATCATTCTATTGTGAATTGATTGAATGATTAAGTATTGATTTGCCCCATGAGTGGAAGTTTGAGTATTATATTGTGAATTGACTGAATGATTAAGGAGGGTTTCCCCCTTACGGAAACCAGATGATTATTCTTTTGTTCCTTGTTCAAAATATTGTGGCCACTGTAGTGAAAACTGAGTGGCCATTTTCTGTGACAAGATGTAATGTGAATATTATATTATGATATATTGTGAATGTTTGCCTTGATTCATAATGGAATAGAGTGTTCACTATATTGTGTAATCTGAACCTTGAAAGCTATTCATAGCAGCAGTTCTCTGGAAAGCTGCTCATGCATGGCTTTACATTTTCAATTAATTGATAATGTTAATCGATTCTCCTGAGGCCCTTTATTGAATATAATCGTTTTTATTGCATTATAGTCAGAAAATTGTGCATTTAACATTTTTGCTTTTCTGTATTTGTGAGATTTTAAAGTTGTAATACACCATCATTTTTGTGTGCAAAGGTGCAATACACAACTGAGAAATAGGTACATTCTTTTCTCTTCCCATTCAGTATTCTCCAGAATTTGTCATTTCTAATTTTTCTGGAATTATATCCATCTCCTTAACTTCTTTCTTGCTTATTTTATGGTTAGAATTGTCTAGATTTGGGAGTGGTGAACTGATGTCCCCTACCATTATAATTTTGCTGTTAATTTCCTCTTTTAACTTATTTAGCTTTTCCTTTAAGAATTTAGATGCCATTGTTGTGTGTGTATGTATGTGTGTGTGTGTATACATATATATGTATATATATATGTGTGTGTGTATATATATGTATATATATGTATATATATATATATATGTATGTATGTATATCTAGTATTGAACTTCATTGTCTATGGTGCCTTTTAGCAAAATGTAGTTTTCCTTTTTATCTCTTTTAATTAGGTGTATTTTTGCTTTTGCTTTGAGATTGGCTGTTACCCTTGCCTTTTTTTACTTCAGTTTACACATAATAGATTCTGCTTTAGCCTCTTATTTGAACTCTATGTATATTTTTCTGTTTCAAATATGTTTCTTGTAAACAACATATTGTTGGATTACAGTTTCTAATCCATTCTATCTACTTCTGTTTTATGAGTGAGTTCATCTCCTTCACAGTTAAGAATGCCAACTGTATATTTCCTCTCATCCTATTCTATTATCTGTATCTTTCTCTTTTTTACTCTGTCCCCTTTAAGATTCTGTTTTGCTTCTGACCACTGCTTCCCTTAATCTATCTTCCCTCTTATTCTCCCCCTCTTTCTCTTACTCCCTTTTCCTCTCACTTATTGTATAAGATGAATTTCTGTACCCAACACTGTATATATGAATACTCTTCCCTCTTTCAACCAGCTCAGATGAGAGTGAAATTCAAGTCTTGCCTACTTGCCCCATCTCTTTCATTGTATGAGTGCCCCATTTATGTGATAGAATTTTCCTTATTCTTCCTTTAATGGTGCATTTCTCTTCCCCATCATTCTATTCTTTTTTTTTTTGACATCATCCAAACATAATAGCATTATATCGAAGTTCTCTAAATGGACTTTCTCTAAGACCCCTGGTGCTGATAAAGTTCTGAGGGATCACATGCATCATCTTCCCATATAATAATGTAAACAATTTAACATTTTTTAGTTTCTTATGATTTCCTCACTCGTTTTTGCCTTTTAATGCTACTCTTGAGTTTTGTGTTTGAATGTAAAATTTTCTATTAAGCTCTGATCTTTTCCTCAAGAATGCTTGAAAACCCTTTATTTCATTAAATGTTTATTTTTCATTCTGCAGGATTATACTCAGTTTTGCTGGGTAGGTTATTCTTGGTTGTAATCCTAGCTCTTTTACTTTCTGGAATATCATATTCTATAACCACTATTCCTTTATATTTGTGACTCCTAAATCTTTGACTTGGCTCCATAGTATTCTGTCTTTATAGTTGCTTTTAGTCTTTTCTCCTTGGCCTGGGAGTTATGAATTTTGAGTACAATATTCCTGGGAGTTTTGATTTTGGGGTTTCTTTCAGGAGGTGACTGGCGGGTTCTTTTATTTTTTACTTTGCCCTCTGTTTGTAAGATATCTGGGCAATTTTCTTTATAATTTCTTGAAATGTGATGTCAAGCTCTTTTTTGATCCTCAACTTTCCAGAAGATCAATGACTCTTTTTTTTTTTTGAGTCGGTAGGGGTTAAATGACTTGTCCAGGGTCACATAGCTAGTAAGTGTTTGAGGCTGGATTTGAACTCAGTCCATCCTGACTTCAGGGACAGTTACTCTATCCACCATATGCCATCCCGTTACTTATGCCTTCACTCTATTTCAGTTGCACACAGGGTTGGTCATACTTTTGATCTTGTCATCACCCACAAGTGCTCCGATTCCATGTTCAAGAACACAGAATTCCATTGATCTTCTCATAATGTATGCTGCTACATGACCTTTATCATTCTGTCTCTCTCTATGCCTTTCTAGCCCAACCCTATTCTTCATTCTTGCCATGACTTATTCCATTCACCACCACCTTTGTTCCCTGTTATTTCCCCAGGTCACCATCCTCACTCAGGTTACAACTTACAATTCTTGACTTTTGGTGAACCAGTTCAATTCTATATTACCTTCTCTTCTAAATCCCTTGCTCCTTTGTCCTATCATTGATCACACCTTGCCAAACTCCAATACTGGATCGTTTCCATCATCCTCCCCCTTCGTTTCTACTCACATGCTGCTGAATAGAACTGGAAGAAATCAAAGAACTGTGCTGACTGGGTTCAGTACAAATCTATTATCTAATATCAACTGATCTCTTATTGCAACAAGGCAATACTTCTAGCCCTCTCTAACCAATTATCTATCCCATTTGCCATAGAAGCTTTTTTAAACTTCTTTCTTCAAGCTATAGCACCCTGTAGCTCTACCTTCTTCATGGAGGAACTCATGTCATACCTGACTGAAAAAATTGAGGCCATTAATGGAAAGCCCCTTTTCCCTTGCTTCTCTTTATTTCACATGCCACTCAAACCATCCCTGCTATGTCCCGTTTCCCCCTCCAGTCTCCAAAGAGGTGGCCATTTTCCTTACCAAGATCAGCCCCTTGACATATCCCCTGCCATCTTCTCTAGAAGATTGTTCCCTCTATAATCCTCCCTCCCTATTTATTGGCTCATTCCTTGCTGCTTAGAGTCTCCCCATCACTAAAAAGCTCTCACCAGACCCTACTGTCAACACTAATTATAATCTCATTTCTCCAGTCCTCTTCTCAGTTAAGTTATTTGAAAAAGCCACCTGTACTTGGCACTTCCAATTCTTGTTTAAACCTTTTGTAATCTGGGTTCTGACCTTATCATTCAACTAAAATAGTTCCCTCCAAAGTTGCCAATAATTTCCTAATTGCTGAATCAATGGCCTTTTCTCCATTTTCATCCTTCTTAACCCCTCTTCAGTAATCAATATTATTTTTTATTAAAATTAAAATTAAATTGTTTTAAAAAATTTAAAATAAAAAATTAAAACAAAAAATTGAAATATTAAAATAATATTAAATAATATATTTTAAAAAAACTTTCTACTTTTGGAGAAAGACACGCTCTCCTTCCTATCACCTTCAGGAGCAAATACAAAATGCTGTATTTGGCATTCAAAACCTGTGTAACTTTGCCCCCTCCTACCTTTCCAGACTTCCTTCACCTTACTCCTTTTCACACACTTTTTGATTCACTGATCCTGGCCTCTTGGCTGTTCCATGAAAAAGTCCTCCATCTTGAAAGATGGAAGCTGAAGCTCTTGGTATATTCCTTGGCTGTCCTCCTTTCCTAGAGCACTCTCTCTTTCTTCCTCTCTGTCTACTAACTTCCTGGCTTCCTTCAATTTCCAACTAAAATTTCGTCTTTTATGTGAAACTTTTCCCAACCCCTCTCAATTCTAGGGCCTCCAATCTGTTAGTTTTTCCTATTTATCCTGTGTTATAGTATGCCCTGTTGCTCCTGACCACTAAACAGCTATGTGACCACAGAAAAACCTTCTCCTCTGTAGGTCAGTGCTCTCTTCTATAACATAATGGGACTGGGTCTCCACGGTTCTGTGTCTGTGTGACAGAGATGATGACTACTAGGCCTTTTGTGCTATCTGGACTTCTGAACAGAGGGATAATTTTCACTTATCTTCGTTTTCTCTGGGTTCTGTCACTGCATGCTGGCCTGTTTTTCATAGCAGTGAGAGGCAAGATGCTCAGAAACTATACCATGACAGCTGTCTTGGGGGATACCCTGTTGATTCCTGGCACTGAGATCATCATCAGAGTCACTGGCCATCTGCTTTCTTGGTGACCTTGAGACAAACTTAATCACCCATATTTTCTCATAAAAAGTCATCTTGTCTTTTTCTCTCAGGAGGCCCGAAACAGGTCTTGTCCTTTAGTTGTAAACACTCAGTAAGCAGGAAAGACAATATTCCAAAGGAGACTGGGAAATCTCAACTACACCCAGACATAGGACAGGACATTGAAGTAGAGGGTTATTTGGGTTTGTGATCAGCCAGTCCAACCAAGGCAGCTAGGTGGCACAGTAAGTAGAGTGCTGAGCCTGAAGTCAGGAAGATATCTTCCTGTGTTCAAAACCTGACTCAGATATTTGTGCCCTTGGGCAAGTCACTTAACCCTGTTTGCCTCAGTTTCCTCATATGTAAAATGAGCTGGAGAAGAAAATGGCAAACTACTCCAGTATCTTTGCCAAGAAAACCAGAGTCAGACATGACTGAAAAATGATGGAATAACAACAACATTCCAATCAACAAATATTTATTGAGCTGTGTTTAATGGAGGAGAGAAAATACAAGGCTATAAGTCACAATTTCTTCCTTGGAATGGGGAGGTCTAGTTGGAGAGATGAGATACACATTATAGCTTCTGCTAATCACTCATCCTCCATCTGTCATGAATACTACTCAGTACTAAAGAGTTCTTTGGGGTAACTGACACGCCCTGTCTAGCTGTCATGGAGCTGGATGCCTATTTCCCCTTAACAGTGGTTCTCAACCTTCCTAATGCTGCGACCCTTTAATACAGTTCCTTATGTTGTGGTGACCCCCAACCATAAAATTATTTTTGTTGCTACTTCATAACTGTAATTTTGCTACTGTTATGAATCTATCTGATATGCAGGATATATTTTCATTGTTACAAATTGAACATAACCCACAGGTTGAGAATCACTGCCTTAGAATTACCCCTTTGTGCATGCCTTGTTTTTTTGGTATAGGCACTAGGGTTTGTGTGTGTGGATTTCTTTATAAAATCTCTTGCTTCTAGCCTTTATGCTGTTGTCTCCTACCTTTGATTCTCCTTCTCTAACTCCTTTTGTACTGGTTGTACTATGCAATTAGAACCTTGATTATGTGCTTTGCTGTCTTATTATCTAATTATACTGTACATGTTAGATCTGTCACATAATGTTTGTTCACAAGCTATGTGCTTCATCAACTCGCTTATGAAACACATTATCTAAAATTTAAATCAGAATATTAGAAATGAATAAATAGCATCCATGTGTCCAGTATGGGCATTCTTTTCAGCGTTCACTATTCTCTTCAGATCATGAAGCACTGTCCCTATAATAAGAAACAAAACAAAAAGCCTGTAAGCTTAGTTCTCAAACTGAAACCTTCCCATGGAGAACTGATGAGGCATTTGTCATTCATTCCAATGGGTCAATGTCCAGTATGTTTAGGTGACACTTCAGGCAGCAATGTATAGACCAGGGTTAGGGAACCTATGGCCTCAAAGCCACAAGTAACTCTCTAGGTCCTTAAGTGCAGCCCTTTCTCTTAATAAAAGGATTTGTTCGGTAAATCTTGAACTCAGTGAAAAGGCCACACCCAAGGACTTAGAGGGCCACATGTGGCCTCAAGGTCTCAGGTTCCCTATCACTGGTATAGACTCTTCCTGGGACTGAGCTGTGGTCCAGGTGGCCACTATCTCTTTTCTTCTCTCTGAAACACTTTATAGGTATGTTCATTTAATTCGCATCTTTTTTTTTTCAAGGGGGAAGGCAAGGCAATTGAAATTAAGTGACTTGTCCAAAGTCACACAGCTAGTTAAGTGTCAAGTGTCTGAGACTGGATTTGAACTTGGGTCCTCCCGACTTTAGGGCCAATGCTCTATTCATTGTGCCATCTAGCTACCCCAATTTACATCTTTTCTTCTTTCATATTAGGCATATAGGGGGCAGATTTTCCCCTGTGGAACAGAAATGGTCCAGGTCTTTACAGTCTGCCCAGGCACTTAGTGTTAGCTATTGTTATTATTATTAAATACTCTATGATTTCTATGATCTTCTGTGAAGTCTTCTCAATGATTTCAGCCCACAATAAATTTTCCTTTCTCTAACTCCCTTTGTACTAATTGCACCACACAATTAGAACCTTTATTGTGTACAGTACTGTCTTATTATCTAATTATACCGTACAAGTTAAATTTCTTATGGAGTGTTTTTTCCCACTAGTTATTTCATGCCCTTGTATTTTTTCTTCTCAACTCAATTACGAGCTCCTTTTCTACACGCCAGGGCCCTGCCTTTTACTTTTCTTGTATCCATCAGGGCCTGAACCCCTTAGAATAGTTCTGAACATATAGTAATGGTCAATAAATGTTAGCTGACTGAAAATACATGGACTTCAAAATTGTTTGGTCACAAAGCAATCTTGTTACTATGAGCACGTTGCATGAGTCAAAGCTGAGCAAGAGACAGCTGAGGAAGAAGATGGCCAGTCCCTCTGTAGTGAATTGGGAGGATGTGAAAAGCAAGTCTTGCACTAGACAGAGGACAGAAGGAACACACACACACACACACTCATTCACTCTCTCTCTCTCTCTCTCTCTCTCTCTCTCTCTCTTTCCCTCTCTCCCTCTCCCTCCTTCCCTCTTACTCCATCTTCTCCCCCCTTGTACCCTCTCCTACCCCTTGCCCCCAATTTTCTCTAAGTTCCAGGATCTTTTGTGTTGTTTTGGTAAGTGGTTTTGCTGAGGTGGTTGGATAACTGAAGGTAGACCAGCTGAGGGTTGTTGAAGGGAATCACTACTTGATGGTAGGCAGAGGCATAATAAGGAGCTTAGCTACAGTTTATCTCATCTCTTCTCTTCCTATCTACAAACCCAATTAACTTTTTTCATTATAGAGAATGACTGTGGCTAAGCCAGGATCATGGATTTAAAGCAGGAAGGGGTCTCAGAGGACATCTGGTCTAACCCCAACTTCTCCTTCTTCATTTTATAGGTGAGGAAGTGGGCTCAAGTCCCTTGAGGGAAGGGGCTGTGTTTTGCTTTGTTTCATATTTGCAGTGCTTAGTGCAGTACCTGGCACATAGGAGGTGCTAGGTGGTGCAGTGGATAGAATGCTGGGCCTGGAGTCAGAAAGACCCAAGTTCAAATCCAGTCTCAGCTGTGTGACCCTGGGTAAGTCACTTAATCCTGTTTGCCTGAGTTTCCTCATCTGTAAAATGAGCTGGAGAGGGAAATGGCAAATTACTCCAGGATCTTTTCCAAGAAAACCCCAAATGGGGTCACAAAGAGTTAGACATGACTGAAATGACTGAACAATAATAAATATCTATTGATGGATTGAAGTAAAGATTTCTTAATAATTGTAATAACTCACACTTAAATAGTGCTGAGGCTTACCAAGCATTTTCCTCCCAAGGCTCCTGTGAATTAGGTAGTGGAAGTATTCCCATTTCTCTGATGAAGAAACTGAGGCCAGAGAGGTGAGATGACTTGCCCATTGTCTCACAGCTCATATGTGTTAAAGCTGGTACTTGAATGCAGGTCTCCTGGACTCCAAGTTCAGTACTCTGGGTTGCAGAGAGAATCATTTTTGCCCAGTCCAGTGCCTGACACATAGTAGGTATTTAATAAATACTTGTTGATTGATTTAGGACCAAGAAAGGTAGATTATCATTATTTGCTATGGTCTCAAAGGCAACTTTGTAAGTGACATTTATGTAGTCCCTTAACATTTGTAAAATACTTTATAAAAGTTATCTCATCTAAGTATCATGACTACCTCATGTAGCAGTTAACTATAGGTATTACACTTTACTTAAGGGGAAATTGAGGCTCATATAGAGTAAATAACTTGCCCATGGTCACTAGGTGGTGAATGTCAGAGGCAGGATTTGAACCTGGGTCTTCCTGACTGCTTTAGCTCACTATTGTCTCGTTGCGTCTGAATAGAACTGTATAGAAAAGCAGTTAAATTAGAACCCTTCAATTTAAAATCTGGTGAAAATTGAAAGAATATGTGTGATTGTGCACAACATAGAGCCATCAGTGATCCACAGAGCTATGGAATGGAAGGTCATCCATCTCCCTGAAACGATTCTATCAACCATCAGTCTGCCAATAGCCAGGAGGGCAGATGGAGCTGTGGATCCTTTTGCTCTCAGAAGAGATTTACAGATGGGTGGCAAACATTGTGAGTGAAAGTCAATAGTTTTCATTTAGACAAAGCCTTCCTTTGCTAACCACCCTGGCAGAAGATGCACCAGAGCCCAGGCATTCATAAGGTGGGGCTATAGACAATGCTGGGCTCATTCTGTTGTTGGGAAGTTTAGAAAACTTCCAACCTCCCTACCTTGGATACACTTTAAATTATGCATCCTGTGGGCATTAAAATATTCATGGAAATGATCTGTCTTGAATATATTTAAATATGCATTACCTTTCTATCAGAGCTATTTAACATGGTGATTATTTATACTAGGACTTAATAAATTAGTGTTAAAAATTGGTCCATGGGTGTGAAAAAGAGAAATACAATTTTAGAGCAAAAAAGGCCCTTATGTTTCAACTAGCAGCACTCCCTGTTCTTACAGAAAGGAAAATTGAGTCCCAAAGAGGGAGAGGTACTTGCCCCAAATTTTGCTGCTGGTTAGCAGGAGACTTATGATGCAAACCAAAAGATCATGATTCCCAGGTCAATTCTTCCTTGTCATACTATTCACCCCTCTTTCTTGGATTGTTGATTTCGCTGAATAGGCAGTTTGGTTGGGGCCCTGGCATCTAAAAATGCACAACTGGTCATTCTTCTGAAAAGCTGTGAAGTAGTCAGAAGCTGTCTTCAGTGCTTCCACACTTTAATTAGTGTTTTATCCTTCTTTCCCCCTTCTGTTTCCTCCTTTTCCCTTCTCTCCGTCCTCTGGTCCAAGATTCCTCATACTTTCTCCTAGTCTAAGCTAAGGCTACCTTCACTAGTTTTAAGAAATCATTACAGATTATTTTTGAGGGATAATCTGGAAGCAGTTTGTGTTTACAGGGCAATGCAATCACCATGATTCAAAGAACCAGTATGTAATTATGCTATAAGGCATTGACGCCATTGATACTCAATTATTAGAAATTTGGTGCTCAGTGGTAGGTTTAGAGCTTTTCCAAGGACTGTTGCTGTTGAGAGATTTATAATAAGGGAATTGAATAAATTCTGTGCAACATGGTATGGAGTCTTTGGTTGGGATGTAAAGCATTGGGCAAGATATACAAATGCAGTCACTTTGTGAGTTGCCTGTGGAGCATTCCAAGATTCCCAAAGAGATGACTGATGAGAAAGAACTTGTAAATTAATTACTCCCCATCCCCATCCCACAGAGGAATAAGAAACATCAATAACCAAAGACAGGTCCGACTGTCGCCATTTGTCTGCTGGAGTTATCTTTGATGGTAAAATATTTTTCTTACTCAAAGGTAGTGTTAGTGTTCTTTTGTGGATCAGTCCATGACTGTTTCAGATCTTTTGTTAGTCAGGCCCACAGCTGAGCCAAAAAGCACAGAAAAAAGCCCCTCAGGTCAAGATCTTCCTTTTACAGAAATCTTTGTCCTTTTAATAGGAACTGTACCAGCTCCCTTCATATTTAGGTTGGATGGAAATATATGTGTTTCAGCATACATCTTGTCCCAGGCAGCTAGCAAGAGAAGCATGTAAACTAGTCTGATCTTCAACTTTCTTCAAAGTGGCATTAGCCACCATGGGAGCTGGCATTCTTGTAGCTTCACTCAGGATACCATCTTTCTTAAAGGTAGAGTTGCTGGAATCATTTCCTTGGGTGGGGCTGGGGAAGTTTTTTTTATCTCCTAGAGACTGTTAAGGGCCTTATCCACAGTGCTGTTTGTTGCCTTTCCTTTGCTCTGATAGCCTCATTAGTCACAATCTCCTTATCTTTTCTGTTCCCCAATCTTTTCTGAAAAGTAGAGGCTATTGTGTCATTGGATTGATTCACTTATAGTTCACAACAGGTCCCCAAAAGGGTATGAGGAGTTTTTTATCTTGGTCTCACTAGCTTTTCTAGCGAATCTTGCTTCTGAGTCTCACTAAGATTCAACCAATGAGGGAGGAAACTAAGTTCCGTGGCAGCCTAATATATCATAATAAATCAGTCAGTGGCATCATCATTCATTTCATACCTCATCTGTTAATATGAGCATAATATGGGAGAGAGCACCCTCATGGCTGTGATAGATCAGTTCACAATGACCAAATGCCCTGAGATCAGACGAAAGAGTGAAGTTATATTCCACGGAGCTTAATCAGTTTCCAGACATTGATAGATTTGGGGAAATGTTTACATTTGAATCATCACATCCAGAATGTGACAGATTGAATCCATGGGTTATGGGTAATATGGAAACTATTAAAAATCATTGTTCATTATTTGTATGGTCAGGACCTCAAAATCTGCCTCACTCAGAGGAAATGTTCTTTCTTTGCTGGGCAGAACGAACATACTGGGTGGGACTGTGGCGGTGGTATTGATGGGGAGGCAAAGGATGTAATCCACTGATTGATTTTAGACATTGACTCTGTCCATTAGTGTCTGATGAGATAAAAAAGGATTGAGTCAAAGGTATAGAGAATGAGCCAAGTAGGTCTGAGAGGTTCCTTTATAAAACCATCTATAGACCATTCCTCTGTTTCTAGGTTTGACAATGTGTGAACAGAGACAAGTTTTTGTCTCTTAAGGAGGCCTGGATAATGAATACAATAGGATTCTGCTCCTTATTAGTTGAATGACCTTGATCAAATCACTTAACATCTTCAAACATCAGTTTCATCATCTGCAAAGTGGGAATACTAAAACCTGTGGTATCTCAGAGGGTGGTTGTGAGGTTAAACTCCTCGAGGGCAGGGACTGCTTTTTGGTATCTCTTTGCATCCCCAGAGCTTGGCACAGTGTCTGGCACAGTAGTTTCTTAATAGGTGTTTACTGAGTGAATGAAAGAAAGCAAAGATAGATATTTTCCATGGCTTGTAATATTTACTTGTATAGCATTGGGCAATTCATTTAACCTCTCTGGGTCTCACTTTTCTCATTTGTAAAATGAAGAGTTTGAATCAGCCTCTTGGGTCCCTTCCAGCTTAATATCTATGATCCTCTCATCCCGTGGGGGAGCCCATCATTTTTTTTTTTGTGTGTGTGGGGGGGGACTCAGACTTCACTGCAGAGAAACTGAATGATGGATTGTAAATGAGGGAGTCATATTCTAAGATGCTTTTGCTAGTAACTTAGCAACCAGGGAAGAGACTTAGAAATTATCCTAACATGTGGGGAAAATGGCTCAGTGGGATCCAGCTTCTCTGAGATGAGTATTGTTTAAGGGTTATTACTGTCTATTGCTATACAATTGTTAACTGTGAGTATTGCAGGGTGGGAGTTTATTTTGCCAGCAGAGAAGGTCATTGCTTTCCTGGCATGATTGATGGATGATAGCTTCTGATAGCTTGATCTGTTTTCATCAATATGTTATAGCCATTCTGCTGACACATATTGGACTAAATTTGAGATCGGTCGATGCAGTATGGAATATTAGCTGCATAGACAGAGCTGCCTGTGGACTTACTCAGAATAAGTAATAAGACCTGGATTCTTATATTATTCGTATTACTAGGGCTTGGGGAAGGGCTGATTTGGACTGTATTGCTAGCAAATCCTTTTTCACCCTGCTCTGAGAAATCTTCAAAGTGCTTTGGGATATCTCTCAATTTCTGCGCTACTTAGATTGAACCTTCCTTTTCCTTAATCATCTCACTCCTACAGACCTTCTAGGATGATTGTTTGGATCAAAACAACATAATGCATAGAAAAATGCTTTAAATGTCTTCAGTACTTTCTCTTGGCCTTTCTATATCTCTTAAAATTTGCCTTATTTTTCAAGGTCCTGCTTCATTGTCACCTCATCCATGCAACCTTTATTGAGCAGTGATGGGGTTTCTCCCTTATCTGAATTCCCTCATTTGTGGTTTTGTCTATACCACTTGCTTGATATTTGTCAAGTTCTAATTCGTGTTAGTAGTTATCTTTTCATATATGGTATACCTATATGTATTATATACACATACATATGTAGTCTGTGGTTCAAAATTGAAACTCTGAATTTACACAAGCTGGGTTCAGTCTTGTGGACTTTGCACAACACTTTTCTTTAGCTCATGTCCACATCTAGGGTTTCCCCTGGTAATGTCTAAATTTGGCTCATCCTCCCTTCTCCCTGCCAACCGATGCCCCCAACATCTTCTTTTTAATGTCCAGAATAATTATGTTTAGGTCAATAGAGAAAAGGTAAAAGAAACCTCCGCTCCCATGTAAGCATTCACCCTAGAACCACATCAAATACAGGGCAGGCTTTATTTCATTGACAGAAAATGCAAATACTCACTCCACTCCTTTCCTGATTTTCTGGACTTCTCCATCATGCTCCCGAAGATGACTTACCTCTCAAAGATGCCTCTGCTTTGTGGCTCTCGCTTCTGATTGGTCAGTTTTCCCCAGGATCTCCATTGTGAGGAAGTGCCCAGGCTAGTCATGCTCACTCCTTCATAAATCTCTTGATTCTCCAGTACACCTATCCCCTACATCTGTTTTTCAGCTTCTTTATATGTGTTGCCTTCACGGTCTATCTTTTTGTTTGTATTTATATTCCCAGTGACTGGCATATAGTAAATGCTTAATTGATGCTTGTTGACTTGAGTCGCAGTAAATTCACATCTGAGTCCTCAAGTAGCTAACATAGCTCTCTTTGCCTCTTTGGTTAGCCTCACCTTTTCCAAGGACATATATAGTCCTCTAGATTTAGAGTACTGCCCTTTACTTGAGGCTGCCCTTCATGTAGAAAGCACTAGAACATGAAAGTCTATCCCTCTCCCTCTAGCAGTCCTTTTCCAGGCATCTATGCAGTCCTTCAGGTTTACAGTACTATCCTGGAGGTGAACTTATAGTGTAAGCATGGTTGTAGTTGAGACCTTCCACCCAAAAAAGAGGAAGGCACTTGAGATGACTAGAGAGTTGACTGCTTTCCTTGTTAGTATCATTGCTCCAGGGGCTCACTATTTTACATCTCCCCCAAGGTCTCCACAGCAATATATAAAGTCCTTCCCCTAGTGCCCACATCACAGTCCACAGGCATTCTTGAAATTAATGATTCTTTTTGAGGACTTAGGTCTCCCATAATTGAGAGGCCCTGGGATTTACTCTGATGTTCCACATAGAATTTTACAAAGCTCCCGAGACTTCCAAAGCTCTTCTACGTTATGCTTGTGCCCCTGTCCTTCTTACTGATCCCTCTACATGTTCTCCTTGTTTTGTAGGGCTGAGGGGCATAGTAAAAAGGGCAGTAGACTGAGAAATCTTGTTTTAGTCCTAGTTTGACCAGTAACTAGATGTGTGACTTTGATCAATTCCATCATTGACTTGAGCCTGGATTTTCTCATCTTGAAATGATGGAGTTGGTTTAGATGATCTCTAAGGTATCTTGTAGCTTGAAAATTCTTTGACTCTAGGACAAACGTCTTGGCTATCCACTCCTATGAATTCTTGACTTCCATTCTCACCCAAGGTTATTTTCCTTGGTCACATGCCTATAAAGTCATATTCCCACCCAAAGTGGGAAAAGTATTCTCTTTTCTCAAACTTTCCACGGTCAGCTGAAGACCTCACCTCGCACTCGGCTGAATAAACATGATTGTTTGCTGTTGTCTCCTTGACAGGCATCTTAAATTCAACATGTTTATCTCCTGCCCACCCACCCTTTTGAATTCTCTCTCTATTTTTTACATTTGGAAATATTTTATTGATACTCTTTTAAAACATATCTTACTATACACTAATCCCTTCCCCATACTCCCATAAAAACCCTTGATGTTAAAACATTTGTTCTTTTTTTAAAGTGCCAAATATATTTCCATATTAACCATGTTGCAATAAAAAAAGAAAAAGCTCGAGAAAAAATTTAAAAAGTATGTTACAATTTTCATTCAGAGATCATCAGTTCTCTTTCTGGAATTGGATAGCATTTTTCATCAAGGGCCCTTTGGAATTGTCTTGAATCATTGTCTTGATCAGAATGCCTAAGTCTGCTGCTGAGGATGTCCTTCTAGCTGACTGCACTCACTTCTTCCAGGTTCTGGCTCCAACGTATCTGTCCTGTTATGCCAGCCTATCTCATCGATATATCAGAAAAATTAGGATGTGAATTTGCTGGGCAGATACCCCCCACTCTTCCAACCCGGGGCAGAGTGTGGGTCCTGGGGATGCAGAGAAGTTTCCTTTTCTACTCAATAAGAAGCAATGATCAGCCACCACCTTTTGATCCAAAATGCCCAAACACCCAGGACCCACTCCTCAAATCTCTCTGAGCTTAAGTGGATTTGAAATGGCCAAGAGAACAGGCTTCAAGTGCGCAGTGGAAATGCCAGTAGAATGTTAATTATAGCAGCCCTGATACCTCGTCTTGGCTGGTGCAACAGTTCAGCTCCTTGGACCTGAGAGAGATGGGGGAGAGAGCCAAAATGAGATGCTTCTGAGTGTGGGAACTTCAAAAAGGGCCCTGGGAGCCTCAGGGTGATTTTCTGCAGCTTTCTCCTGACAATGTGCTGTGAGGGCTTAGCAGACTCATTATTTACTAAACATGCTCTGCTCTTCTGGAGAGCCCAAGGAACACTAGTATAACTTGGCCAGGAGCTATCCTAGGGGCGTATTTTAATTAGTGGCTTAAGTACATTAGTCAAGCAAAATGGAGGGCCTAGAACCTCTGGGCCAGCTCCCTTGTTGACCACAGGTTTCTGGAATGAAATGTACAGGTTTCCAAAAGATCTTAATACATACGCTGCAGATGATAACAGTAACAACAGCGTCGGCAACAACAGCAAGGAAAAAGATGAGAAGAACAAGATAACGAGAGTAAGAAGAATAAACAGAAGAAATCGGAACCAGGTGGGAACAGCATGTGAGGTCCATGTCACTCCTCTCATCCTGTCAGTTACTGGAGTTGGACCAAATCTGCTTTCAGTGAACCCACAGAAAATGAACTTCCATCCCAGGATTTTCATTCAATTAAAAAAAAACCGGGTGTTTTATCCACCTATATAATAGTCCATTAAATATTAAGAAGGGAAGATTAGTAGTAGGATACAAACTTGTCCCAGGACTCTTTCTATCTGAATCCCATTGAACAGGAGTTAAGAATCAGAACAAGAGTAGTAATGAGAGGTAGCATGATACAATGGATAGACACCTGGCTTCAATCCTGCCTTTGATGTGTATACTATCTCTGTGACTTTGGGCAAATGACAGCCTCTAAGTGTTTCAGGCAACTCTCAAGGACCACAAATTGTAAAGCTGATCTGCTTTGAGAGAGAGAGTTTCTTTACTGGGGGTTCTCTATAGCAATGAATGTACAGGTCTGGTTCAAAATAACAGAAACAATTAAACACTGATATAGCATCTTACATATGTCTGTTTTTTGAGCCTTCTATTTTACTCCAACAACCTTGTGAGGTTGGTACTCCCAGCATTGCTATTCCATTTTTGTTATTGTTGCTCAGTCATTTTTAGTTATGTCTTATTCTTCATGATCTCGTTTTGGGTTTTCCTTGGCAAAGGCACTGGAGTGGTTTGCCATTTCCTTCTCCAGCTCATTTTACTGATGAGGAAACAGACCAACAGGGTAAAGTGACTTGTCCAAGGTCACATAGCTAATAAGTGTCTGAGGTCAGATTTGAACTCAGGAAGATGTCTTCCCAACTCAAGGCCCACCACTCTATCCATTTTGCCACCTACCTGCTCCACATTCTTACAGATGAAGAAACCAAGGCTGAGTGTGGTAAGTGACTTACCTGTAGTCCCATGACTTGAGTTTGCTGTATGGCTACATGCAGGTACACATACACAGAGACACACAGACACAGACCTGTACCTGCTGGTAGAAGTTTGCTCACAGACAGCCTAATCAGTGACAGTAAGCAAGGATCATTTCTTTTATGTTCCAAACCTTGGCAAGCTTTTAAATTATATACACTATGTGAGTTTCTACAGATTTTACTGTCCAAAGATATTGTGAGTAATTGCTTCTTTCTGCTGCAAGAAAGAGCTGCCTGGCAGGCTGTGCATTCTGGTACAATTACATGTATCCTTGTTCTGATGGTGTGGCCATTTTAACCACCTGAAAATTTCACTGATTGCCCTGAAAAACACTGCCTATGGTGGCCCTCATTGCCATCGTGTTTAAAATGTGAACTTCTAATTAAAAATAAGAAAAGCAGCCAGAGTGTATGCATTCCAAGCAACAGAGCTTTGTACTGCCCTATGTCCCTTCCCCCCCCCCCCCCCACTCTTCCCGAAGCCAATTAGGGTATGCCAATTGAGAGAGCCATTTTGGGACAAGAATTATTTTGTCTTTGGTTTGCTTTTGTCTACAAAGTGCTTCTCTGGCTGTTATGGTCATAATTCCTGCCAGGCTAAGGCATACATATTTTCTGAGATACTGCAACTGTGCCTTCTCTTTCTCCTCCTCCTCTTCCCCTTGTTCCCAGCTCTCATTCTAGGAAGAAGACTGGTAAAATGGTTTGAAAGTAGCAGGGGCTACTTCATCACAGAGTTGGGGGTTCATGATGGAGCCATGTGTAGGTGACACAAAGCATCTATCAAAACAAGAAAGAAAGCACCAGATTGAAGTCACCCACTCGGAGCCAGGCCTGGGAGGGGCTAATTCACTTGGCTTTGCATCTGCTCCTCACCTCTAGCCCAGGCATGTAATAGACAACTGTATTGTTTCACTCACCAGAACTTCTTTCCTGGCTAATGTGTTGGCTCTTCCATTACAATGGAAGCTTTTAAGGACAGGAACTGTTTCACTTCTGTATTTGTATACCTAACACTCAGCACAGTGCTTAATAATAGTTAAGTGCTTAATAGATGTTATTTATTCACAGATGGAATGAGATATTATCTTTTAAGGATGTTGAGCTTGAAATTAGGAGTCCTAGGTCTTAGTCTTGCTCTCTAGTCTATGCCTAACCAGAGGTGTAATTCTGGCAAAGGACAATCTCTGTGAGCTGTAGCTTCTCCATCTGTAAAGTGAGGTCTTGGTCTAGATGATATTAAAGCTCTCTTCCTATTCTGAAACAGAAAAAAAATTAAACCCTATGACTGGAGAAAGACACTGAGAACAGATATTTTAATTTCTGAGTCCCTCAGTACAGTGATATATAGCATAGGGTGGGATAGGACAGCTGTGTCAAGACCCTGTGAAATGACATGACTTGACGAGTCTTAACAAAGTGACCACAGAGTCCAAATTAAAAAGTTTTAAGAAGCTTTAATTTACCAGCTGGGGCTACTCCATGCCAATTCAAAAGGGGGAGCAGCCCAGAACTCAGGGGTGAGGAACCTTTTAGACATTTCATTAGATTAACGCATCTAACTAACACAATTTGTTACTAAGCTGGTTGTCATATAGATACAAACAAGCGGTTACTAAGGAAAGCGGAGGGGGTGAGCGGAGGGAGTCTGCAAGGTAAGCGGAGGGGCACAGGGCATGACAACTGAGCAAGGAAAAGATAGATTACCCTAGGCCGGCCTCCCAGGTAGGCTGGCCTCCCAGGTAAAGATAAATCACTCTAGGGAGGCTTCCCAGGTTCATAGAGTTTCTCTTGGCTGTATACCATAGAGTTTCACCAGGCTGACCACTAACTTCAGAAAATATTTCTTAACTATTTCTTGACCATAATACCTATACCCCATGAAGAACTCTCTATATCCTTTTCTCTAAAGTACTTGGATTCCTCTCTTTGCCTTCATTGAAGATTCTCAGATTCTGTCTTCCCCTTCCCCTCCTGCCTGCCCCAGTTCTTAGCCTTCCAAGCTCCTGATAGAAGACAGGGGAAGAAGTCATCAGCCCAACTCGAGAGAATTGCATTTTATAGAGAAGGAAAGATTTGAAATGGGACTTGAGAGATAGGTAGGATTTTGGCAGGTCTAAATGGGAGTGTGAATGAATAGAACATTTTAGGTAGAGAAGGGTGAGTGGAATCAGAGGTAGGGAAGTTTATGAGATGTTGGGGGAAACAGTGAGTTGTCCTGTTCATCTGCATCACTGAGGAAGAAGATAAATGTGGAGAGTAGGAAGGGAATCAGGGAGATTCTGGTGAATGTTTAACTTTTGATTTTTAAAAAGTCTGTATTATTAATCCTTTCTCTGTGATTTCTTAAGTCTAGACAATCAAGAAAACAATAAATCAAATCTTGATTTGTAGCCTTGCTGATTTTTGAGGTATAAATGCTCACACTGAAAATTTTACAATGACTCAGAGCTACCTAGGTCCTAGAGAGCCTTGAGTGCCAGACTAAGGGGTTTGGAGCTTAAACACCACATACAACAGAGCTGTCCACTAACTGGCAGTAACTTTTAGTCTTTTTGATTTTTTTTTTTATTGTTGTTATTACTGATCAACATTTAGAAGCCACACAATATTCAGAACTGGCTGGTCAATCATTAGACTGGGAACTGCTTTACTCTCCTTTGAAATAAGTGATCAGTTAAGTTTTTATCCACCCCTTCTCAGAACATTTCTTGATTACAGCCTTGGAGAGATGAGCATAGGATTTAGAGTAGGGAGGGACCTTGGAGATCATCTGGTCCTGACCTCTCATTCAGCACTTGTCAAAAATGAGGCAGTGAAGTGATTTACATGGCCACAGTCCCTAGGAGGCACAGACACCAGGTTAGGAATTGGACCCAGGCTTTCTGACTCCAGATTCAGGGTTCTTTGTACTTCTTTCCACTGGGAACATTTGTTTCTGGAGACTGTCAGTCACATTGCTTTCTTGAGTGGTAATAAGAACCCCACCATGTCTTAGTCAAATTCATAGCTACTTTGTGAGGTCTGTAGGCTCATCTCCATTTTACAGATGAGCAAAGTGAGAAGTCAAGTCATCTGAACAATTCAATTCAACAGTCCTTCATTAAATGCAAGATACTATGCTAGATACCAAGATAAAAAAAAAAGACAATCCCTAGTCTGAAGGAACTTAAAATCATTTGTGAGTGGGAGATTTAACACACACACAGAAGTATGTAATATCCCTGGGATCTGCAGATTTCCATAGTTGCATATCTAGGACCTCAGAGCTGGGGGAGGGAGAAGACCTACATGCAGCTCATCAGTAGCTGAGAGTGATGGTCAAGGTCAGAGTGTGAGGGATGGAGGGACATATAGAAAGGACTTGCCTGGGCTGGCTGCCAGTTCTACTAACTCTGCAGTTAGCTTTGACCAGATGAGGTGAGAGGTCCTATCCAGAGACCAGGCACATCACCAATCCTTCCAGCTCTTGTGGCATAAATGAGCTAAGATTCTGTTTCCAGAATTCCTGCATTTTCACTCAATGACTAGTCCTATGGGCATTTTGAGTCAAGCATCCCGAAGGAATTAAAGCTTCACTCCCTTGCTCAAGGGAGCACCTGACTGTGTATGTCATAGTGCTCTCAGGACGACCTATGTCCAGGAGAAATTTTAATGACAAATATATAATTGTTGTTCGGTTGTTTCAGTTGTGTCTTAACCTTTGTGACCCCATTTGGGGTTTTCTTGGCAAAGATGTTGGAGTAGTTTGCCATTTTTTTCCTACAGCTTATTTTATACATGAGGGACTGAGGCAAACAGGCTTAACTGACTTGCTCAGGTTCACATGACTAATAAGAGTCTGAGGCCAGATTTGAACACAGGTCTTCTTGACTCCAGGCCTGGCACTCTATTTACTGCACCACCTAGCTTTCCTAAGTATACACTACTGTTGATATTTTTGTATGTTTTATTACACTTTGTGTTCTAGTAATTGTATATTGTGTATTGACTGATTCTCGACTAAGAGAAAAGTTGCCGCTTCTAGCACTCTTGCATGTATATATATTTCCAAGAAAAACCTTTATTATATCAAGGTCATGTGGTTAACACCTATTGAAATATACCAGGTTGAAAGGAGGCAGGGGCTCAGAACTAATTTTGATTGGGAAAATCCACAAATCCATATATTCAAGGCAACTGTTTGAGAGAGAGAGAGAGAGAGAGAGAGAGAGAGAGAGAGAGAGAGTGTGTGTGTGCTACAGAGTTTAGGAATACATTCTCAGAACACCATAGTGAACACAGAACTAACTTAGCAATGTTGCCCTCAGGACCCATGCACAGACCGTCAGAGTGAGCATAGCACTTCTCCTGTGAGGTGCTATTAGTATGATCTGCTAGCTAAAGATGTGCAGAATACAAGCTTGCAAGAGTTAGGAGCAAAGGAGAGATACAGGGAATATGAACTAGGAAAACCTGGGGAGAAAAGAAAGCTTTCAGATGGTAGGGGAGGGGATGAGGGTTGATCAGTAAATGGCTCAAAATCTTGCCTCTACTTGGTTTCTCTTACTGGAATATCCCTCAACTCAAGAGGTGGAATTGGTAGCCAGATTGTAAGCAGTGGAGGAAATAAGTGTAGACAATGAGTGTGCAGTGTTGACTGAAGGAGTTTGGCAGTGAAAGGGAGAGGAGATAAGTTGAGGGGATGGCAAAGTCAAGTGAGGGTGTTTTAAAGATAGGAGATACCCATGCATGTTTATAGGTACATCAGTCGAGATTTGTAGAGAATGAAGTACAGGGAGAGGGAGAGTATGATTGATGAGCTAAATCTAAAAGAAGATGAGAAGGAAAAGAATCAAGGGCAAGATTTACAGATGAGCAAAGTAAGAAGTCAAGTCATCTGAACAATTCAACAGTCCTGCATTAAATGCAAGATACTATGCTAGATACCAAGACAAAAAAAAAAAGACAATCCCTAGCCTGAAGGAACTTAAAATTATTTGTGAGTGGGTGATTTAACACACACACAGAAGTATGTAATATCCCTGGGATCTGCAGATTTCCGTAGTTGCATATCTAGGACCTCAGAGCTGGGGGAGGGAGAGGACCTACATGCAGCTCATCAGTAGCTAAGAGTGATGGTCAAGGTCAGAGTGAGAGGGATGGCTGGTGTCAAAGAATACAGAACTAGGTGGATCAAAGAGAACCCAAGGCTTGTCATTCCTAGGGTTCTCAGCATTTATTCATTTGTCTGAAAGGTACTATTTCTGGGAAAAAACCAACAACAAAAAGCCAAACATTTATTAAGCATTTCCCTACACAGATCCCTGTGCTGGGCAATGAGGAGAATAAAAATTTAGAAAACCAATATCCTCTGCCCTCTAAAAGCTAGTGGATGGGGGGTGGGTGGGTGGGGAGAAATGAAACACAAACAAAGGTACATAATTTGGCATGAGAAGCACCTGAGAGCTACAAACCAAGCCCTCGGTCACAGGGGTAGGGAACCTGTGGCCTTTTGTTCTGTGAAGTTTGTAGTTAGTCAAAGGGCCACATGTGACCTCGAGGCTGCAGGTTCTCCACCCCTGCCTAGGAAAGAGGTTGGTAACAAACGGGACAATCAAGTTTTCAGGGTGGAGGCAGTATTTAAGTTGCACTTTAAAGAATGGGTGAGATTTCAATAGGGAGAGAGGGTATTCCAGGCACAGGGAAAAATTTAAATAAAGGACATAGATGTGGAAAAGTACAGGTTACATTTAGGAGACTGGGAGATTAAGTTAATATTTTTGGAGTAGAATATATATGAGAGAGAGATAAGTTTAAAGCTTAAAGGATAGGGTGGCATCAGATTGTGAAGTGCCTTCAAGACCAGGCGAAGCACTTTAAAAACTGTATTTGGTAGGTAATAGGGAACTACCAAAGTTATTTTGAGCATAGGAGTGACTTGACCAAATCTCTGAATACAGAAGGCTAGAAACCTGGACCTGGGGTTAGGAAAACCCGGATCCAAACCTGACCTCTGGCACTTAACCAGCTATATGATCCTTGCTTAGTCACTGAAAGGCTCTGAGCCTTCATTTCCTGTAAAATGGGTTATAAGTATAGGTTTGTGTGAAGTTTAAATGAGATAATGTATGCAAATTGCCTTCGAAGCTTTGTTATGTGAGCATCAATGATTGTTATTCTGTGTTATGAAGGATAGGTTAGGGGGTTGAGAATGGTGTGTGTGTGTGTGTGTATTTGGGGCAAATTTTTATAACGAGGCTGTTGTTGTAGTCCAGGAGAGTGCTAACAACAACCTGTTGTAGGGTCATGACAGTAGCAGCAGAGAGGAGACAGACAGGAAAGATAATACAAGCTGAAATTGATAGTGCTGAGCAAACAACTGAATGAGAGGTTAACATCACAGAAGAGCACATCACAGACACAAGTAGGATCAGCTTTGGGGGAAAAGGTAATGGGTACAGTTTTAAATATTCTAAATTAAGTGTTTTTTATTCTAGTAACCAGAAGATTACTACAAAACTCTTTTAATACAGTTTCCCACCTCTATTTCCTTCCTCCTTCCAGTGGTCCTTCATATCACCATTAGAATAACTCATGTGGGGCTCTGGTCATGTCGATCAATCCTCCATTCAAAAAGCTTCCATGGCTCCTTAATGTGTCCCAAGTAAACTCAAACTCCTCTGCCTGTCACTCAAGGTCTTATATATTAGTCTGCCACTCTACCTTTCCAGCCTGTTTCCTGAATCACTTTCCTACAGGCCCTCTGTGCCTCAGTCAAACTATTCCGCCTTCTGGATGTGGAATATGCTCTCAAATGTCTCCTGCTCTATGAAGGCGTACCAGTCTCTTCTCCAATCACTTGTTAATGCATTTGTTATATAAAATTGTATATTATGCTTATCTGTGTCTATATCTTATCTTTCTTCTTGAAAAATTAAGTAGCATGAAGGAAAAACTGGGTCTAAGGGTAGTGGCCTTCATGCCCAGTTATAAAGGGCAGAAATTCCTTGCAGTCTATGATCCTATGATTGGTTTCATATTCCCTCCCTCTAATGTTTAGAACAGGGATTTGTACACAGTAGGTTCTTAATAAATGTTGGTTTTTTTTTAAAATGGAGCTGGTTTTGGAGGGGAAAAAAAGCTTGCTACAGATTGTGGGAAGGGGGAGTAATATATGTACTTCTTACATATTCTTGTCTGAAAGCTACTAAAAGGAACAAAAGTTTACAGATATTTCTGCTGGAACATGTGTTGCTTTAGAAGGAGAACTGGGCAGCTGCAATGTCTCTGTGGTGCATTGATGTGGCCACTGTGAAATTTTCTGGCCTCTGTCTCCTCATTCGTTGAGGACCTCTAAGGTGACTTTCAGCTTTAGGTCTTATGGACCTATAAAACTGGCCTGTTAGCCTTTGGCTCTGCCACAGAGGGTCAAGCCACCCTTGTGGTCTGAGTGTAGGGACCCAGGGTCTCTTCTTGTTCCAAAATACACTTGGACAAAACTATTACCCGTATATTTTCCCCAGTTTCAGACATGAGTTAATGTTTCACTGTACTAATTCATTCCTTTCCCTAGTATTCCTTTAAAAAAAAGTTATATTTAGTCCCTTTGAAAGCCAATGTGGTATGTTGGAAAAGGGGCTGAATTTGCAGTCAGAGGGCCTGAGTTCAAATTTTCACTTTGTTACTTACTGTGTGACCTTGGCCAACTCATTTGTTCTCAATCTTGTCAACTGTAAAATCAAGAGGATCAATTAAATGGCCTCTTAGGTCCCTCCCAGTTTTACATCTATGATGTTTGGAGGGATGACATCATTTTCAGCTCTTTACACCTCAGTATGAATAATTGGATAAAAGCCTTTCTCTCCTAACAGCAGAGATGGGGGTGGGGAGTTGGGTTGAAAGGGATGTGTGCCTTACACATAGTTACATGGTCACTGTCATTCAGTTGTGTCTGACTCTTTGTGACCTCATGGACCATAGCATGCCAGTGTCCATAGGGTTTTCTTGGCAAAGATATACATGGTAGATGCCTAATAAATATGTTGGCATTTGTTGATGAGTTAAGCATTCTAAATGGGTAGATCATTCTAAAAAGTGTTGAAAAAGACTGAATATTCTTTAGACCCTTTTTGCTACTGGAAAACCTCTGATAACCAGTTTTTGGGAGCATTGATGAATACATTTTTTTGGGGGGTGGGCGACATGCCTGTGATTTTATCTGTGTAAGAACACCCTCTACCAATGCAGATCAACCACTCACTGGTCTTAGATGAGGACAATGAGTAGTAGGTGACTTCCCTGTGGTCACACAGCTAGCATGAGTCAGAGGTGAACCTGGACTTTCCTGACTCTAAGGTCAGGCCTCTATTCACTGCACCAGCCTGTCTCTCTGCATGTGCTGACTCCCTGAAATTCTCTGCTTATCTTCTTCTGAAAGGAGTGTACCTTTTCTCAGGAAAGCCTCCCAGGGCTTTGGAAACCAAGGGGAGCAGGAGATCTCCCCAGTTCTTGCTGGCATCCTGTGAGTCAAGAGCCATGGGGTTGCTTTAGGGCTTGTGTGAGATCCATGGAGCAAAATGCCTAGCCTCTGGGAGGGAAATAGCCGGTTTTAGCATCTTTTTTTTTTTTTTTTTTTTTTAGCATCTTTCCAGTCAGCTGGAAACCTTAACTACCCCCATAACTTCATGAGGTTCCAGATCTGTGATTGATCTTACCCCAGCAGGCTATTCTCATAGTCAGTCCTTCCTGGTGGCTTTTAACAATAGGGTGATGATAATTTCCTGTCCTTTCCCCCACAATGAACTTTGCTGCCTCTGACACTTTCCTTCTCTTCACAAGATCTCAGCCAGACTCTAAAAATCCCTAGCAGTCTGTAATATTCTCTGGTCCTTGCTGCTTTTACCTACCAGGACTCACTGCCTTTTATGGTTTCCCTCAGGTCCATTTTCTATTTCTCATACCAATGAAAAGCCTTCAGCTGTGCAGTTATCCCTTACCAGATGCTAGGTGGCACCAGAATCCTTTGTAGAAGAAAATCACTTTTCTCTGATTTTTCCTGACCATGAAGAATCCACTGTAGATTTGAATGTTGAACGCTGGTAAAATTCAAAGCATGGGATATTCTCTTTCTCTGTCTCCCTCTTTATTGCTGGGGGGTCCTCTGGCTGCCCATTGCAGTACATTTGGGCTGCCTTCCCTGGCAGCCAGGACTCTTTATAGTCAAAGGTCTGCCTTCCATTTCCCCAAGCTCCTTATCAGAATATAGCAGTTCTGTGCTATATGCCCTCAGGGCCTTGACCATTGCTAATCTGTGACAGTCTCTTAGTCAGCAAATTTATATTTTTTGGTAAAGGTTCACTGTCTTCAAGAATGATAATAACGACAAGAATTTCAGAAATTATAATGGGATGGTGATGAGAAGATTTTCTTCATACTCTAAAATCACATTCCTTCCTTCCTTCCTTCCTTTCCTTTCTCTCTCCCTTTTCTCCCCAGCACCTAGCTGGTCATTGCTTCTTGATTGATAAATATTTATCATTTACCTCTCCTCCCACTCTCTGTGATCCAGTTAAACTGGACTCCTCTCGGAAGTTAATTCACTTGCTCATGCTCACATAGCCAATGCATGTCAAAGGTGGGACTTAAACCTGGGTCTTCCTGATTCTGAGACCAGTGTGCTCAATCCACTATGGTATGCTGCCTTGCATATTTTGTTTTTAATTTTCTTAACATTGAGCCAACCATGGACTCCTAGTACAAATACAATCTAGTCATGGTACATAATATTTTTAATATGTTTCTGTAGCTACTTTGCTAGTATTTAATATTTTTGCACAGATATCCGTTAGACATCATTTTATCATTTTCTTTCTCTGCTTCATTTCTTCCTAGTTTATGTATTAAGACCATGTTAGTTTTATGGAAGGAATTTGGTAGGATCCCTTCTTTCTCTATTTTTATAAATAGTTTATGTAATATAGAGATTAATTGTTCCTTGAATGTTTGTTAACATACACTAGTAAATGTACCTGGCCTTTTATCCCCCTCCCAAGTTCATTTAAGGCTTGTTAAAAAAAAAAGACTCTGAGATTGAGTTATGTAAATCCTCTATTTCTTGTTCTGTTAATCTGAGGATTTTATATTTTTGTAACTCTTCATCCATTCATTTGTTATTAGTTTTGCTGGCATATGTTGCAGGTCAGGACTGACTTGGACCAGGCTGGTGCTTCAAGTTCCAAAATGGAAAAAAAGAGATATTCATAAACCATCTAAGAGTTAGGAAAGAGAGGTTTGCTTAGCCTAATCAAGGAAAGGATATTTTTAGCAAGGAAACAGCATTGGGCTCTGCTTCCCTGCCACTGTTTTGACCTGGTCTGCCAGTGACAAGACTGAAAGAGGAGATACCCTTTCCCGCATTGTGGGCTGCGTTTTTTTATGAAGGCCACCAAAAACCCATGTCAATGGCTCAAATTTTAGTCTCTGGGACTAATTAAACCTATATAGCAGGTATTGTTCTTACCACATAATTGGATACATAGTAAGTGCTACCTAGATGTGAGTTATTAATTTTATAGAATATAATATAGAATCATTTTGTAGTTATGATTATTAATTGTATATTTCTCTCCAGTATATATTCTTATACTTTTTTTCCCCATATGACCTTTTATACTGAGTCTTGCAGGGTAAACATTTCTTGGTAATACCTTTACCTATTTTCTTTTGAAATATTATGTTCTAAGAGTTTCTCTTCCTTGCATTAATTACTGCCAAGTCTTGGGTGATCCTGACTGGTTCCTTGCTACTTGAATTCTTTTTTTTTTTTCTTGTAGCACTTTTTTTCACCTGGAAGCTCCGAGTTTTGGCTATGACATTCCGAGGAGTTTTTAATTTTGAATTTCATGAGGTGATTGGTAGAGTATTTCTATTTTCACTTTGCCCTCTAGTTCTAATAACTGAGTAATTTTCTCTTATAACTTTTTGAAATATCATATCTACTTTTCTGTTTGTTTGCTCTTGTCTTTCGGGAAGTCTAATGTTTCTTAAATTATTTCCAGGTCATCTCATGCCTCCCTTCCCCCACCTTTTCATCATTTTTTGATTTTGTTCTAATATTTTCGTGGAGTCATTGAATTCTTTTTGTTCTGTTTTGATTTTCAAGGAGTCTATTTGCAGAAGCTTTTCTTTCTTCTCTTCTAAGCTTCTAATTCTTTTCTCTAGAGCTCTAACTTCATTTATAATTTCAGCCTTTATCTTTTGCTTCTTTTCTTCCAGCCCCTCTTGGACACCTTGTAGCTATGCAGTTCTTCTTCCCTGCCCACTAATATCCTGTTTGCATTTACTGCGGAGTTACTCTCTCTCTATGGGTTTGCCTCTTGCACATCTCTTTAATCCAAATATTTCGTCATAGTGCTTGATGTAAAAATAATAATCGTAATCATAGTTAACGTTCATACAACGTTTACTATGTGCCAGACACTCTGCTAGGAGCTTTACAATTATCTCCTTTGATTCTCATACCAACCTTGGGAAGTAGGTGCTATGACCATCCACATTTATAGATGAGAAAACAAAGGCTAGTAGAGGTTAAATGTCTTACCCAGGGTTGCACAGCTAGTAAACGTCTGAGGCCACATTTGAACCCAGGTCTTCCTGACTCCAGGTCCTGTGCTCAGTCCACTGCACCACCTAATTACCCTACTTCTGTTTATTCATATTTCTAGTCCTAGTTTCTAGTTTAGAACTTTGTGCCAGAACCAGGTTCTGCCTCCTTCTACACTCATGAATTGGGTGGTTAATTCTTGTTTGGTCCTGATGTCGTTTTCTTGGGCTCTTGACCTTAGCTTCAACAACCCATTTGTGTCTGTGCCCAGAGTATCAGAAGCTTTCAGGCTCCTTGTGGGACATTTCTTGTCAGAGCATCAAGGACTTTAGATTTGCCTAAGGCTTTCTGTTTAGAATTCCCCAAAGTTCCCCAATAGAGGACTTGGGCTTATGCTCCTCAGTCCTCCGCCCTCCCCATTCCCCTAAGAGAATGCTTCAGGCTTTGGGGACTCCTGCAGTGTCCATAGTAAAATTTCTAGGAGGTTTCTAATTTATTTATCTCTCTTTGTGCTATCTTTCCTACCTATATGTTTAAGGCAATGTGTTAAGTACTGGGGATTTGAAGAAAGCATTTGAGTTGATGCCTCATAAACCATCAATGTTGAACTTGTCTGTAGTGATCAATTCAGGCCTGATTTCCTGTTCTATGATTTTGTCACACTCTGTGAAGGGGCTTCTATTCTTTGGCCATGTTTAGAGGCCAGTGGGGCTTGCATCTAGGAACCTAGGAGTAAGTCTCTTTCTAAATGGTTGGACCTAAGTTTTGAGGTATTTGGGCTTAACCAAGTAGCTTTAAAGGGAAGAGGAGAGTTGGAAAAATGAGGACCTGCATTGATAGAGGGAGTTTCCTTACCTGGGACTTTTTATACTCACCAAGGTCTAGTTTTTACCTCTCTGTATTGTATGCTGAAGTAGATGATCAACTTAAAAAAAATATTTTTAGTTTTCAGCATTCATTTCCCAAAGATTTTGAGTTATCCCCACCCCAAAATGGCAAGCATACTGAATATCCCTTCCACCAATCTGCCCTCTCTTATATCCCCGAATCCTCCCCCCCCACCTTATTTTCTTGTAGGGCAAGATGGATTTCTATACCCCATTGCCTGTGTATCTTATTTCCTGGTTGCGTGTAAAAACAATTTTTTAAACATTTGTTTTTAAAACTTTGAGTTCCGGATTCTCTCCCTTCTCCCCTCCTCACCCATCCTCGTTGAGAAGACAAACAATTCAATATAGGTTATATATGTGTAGTAACGCAAAACATTTTCATAGGAGTCATATTGTGAAAGACAAACCTCCATCCTATCCCGCCCCCCATTTATTCTATTTTCTCCTTTGACTCTGCCCCTTTTCAAAAGTATTTGCTTCTAACTACCCTTTCCCCCAATTTGCCCTCCCTTCTATCATCCCCCCTCTTATCCCTTTACCCCCTGTTTTCCTGTAAGGTAAGATACCCAACTGAATGTGCATGTTACTCCCTCGGTAAGCCAAATCGAATGTGCGTAAGGTTGACTCATTCCCTTTCACCTCCCTGCTTTTCTCCTCCATTGTAACAGCCTTCTTCTGCCTCCTTTATTTGAGATAATCCATTCCACTCTATCTCTCCCCCTCTCCTTCTCCCAATATATTCCTCTCTCACCTCTTAATTTTATTTTTTGATATCATCCCTTCACATTCAACTCATCCTGTGCCCTCTAAGTATACATGAACACAAACACACACACCCCTATAAGTGTATACATATACATATATATATATATATATATATAAATACATTTATTTATAATCCCTTCAACTATCCTCATACTGAGAAAAATCTCATGAGTTACAAATAGATCAGCTTCTGAAAGAAGGTCTTCTATTTCTCCTGTTCCTCCTGTGGCACCATGTGTGGGCCATGCACATTGTGAACACATAATGAATGAATAACTTAATCAAAGAAATGGGGCTCAGAGACACAGAAGAAAGTGTTGATAAAAGAATAAGTTGATGGAAGATTTCCATTAATGGCTGCCTGTGAAAAACCATTTATTTTTTCCCTCCAAGAGAAATGATACATAGCTCTCTAGTCAGTCAAAACCAGATACAGAGTATAAAATGCATTAAATACAATTGTTAATGAGAATTATCAGATACAAAAGGAAAAAAAATAAGCCCACATAGTTAGTCTTGCCCCTGAGTTAAAGGGCAAGTTGGAGAATCACATTTAGTTTTATTTTTTGAAAAAAGGGGGGCGGGAGACAGAGACCTTGACAAGGTTTTCATCAAATGCTATGCCCTTGGCACGGTGTTGTTGCAACCTAGGATTTAGGCAAGAGCCTCTGGCTGTCTGTTCCCCATGGCTCTAAAACAGTATGCTAGCCTTTGACCTTGTGGGTTTTGACGTGTGGAGATCTGTAGACATGAGAAGGTAGAAGGTGAAGCGCTGATGGCCTCTGTGTGTCGGCCTTTTCCTTTCTGTCATGAAAGGTGGTGTTGTTATTATTTTCCTTGCCATCACAGAAAAAGCCTAGAATTAACCAACTCTCCAGTGCTGGTGACACTGGATTATATAGGATGAGAGAGGTAGAGATACTCTGATAAACTAGTTCCAGGCACAGTGACCAGGTCAGAAAGCCTTGAATGGCTCCTCAAGTTTTAGAGTTGAGTGCAGAAAAGGCTGGCTCAGTCAACTGCGCCGTCCCAAATGGCAGCTGGGACGTTTTGTAACCTCTGAAGGGAGGGCTTTTCCATGGTCCATGATGAGTTGGGGATTGCAGATACTGCAATGGTCCAGGGATTTCTTTATCCTAAAAGGACAGGAAGCTAGCCTCAGAGTCAAGAAGACCTTGGTTCTGATGCATGCTGTGTGACCCTAAGCAAGTTACAACTACTCAGTGGCTTAGGCAACTCTCCAAGAATAAGTAGTGGATGAATCGCTAATATGCACTAGTAGAGGGAGATTCCTTGTTGGGAAATCCCTACACCAATGAAATTACAGGTCCTATTCTCTCCCCCCAGGACCATAAAGCCGTAAGAATTATTACACCAGTTTCTGGTCTCCACAGTCTGGTGCTTTGTCTCTGATAGGCAATCGGGGAGCACACAGTTTCCTTCAGTGTTAACCTCAAATGGTTGGGCACATCCATGAAACATCCCTAGCTTACCTTAATCTATTTTTTTTTTTTACAGCTCTATTAATTTATTAACACATTAAAACACTTTGAATCCTTTTCATATTTTCAGCCCCTGACCCCTCCTAAGGGTAATGAGTTTCCTGAACTTTCTACTCACCGTGTGATTTTTCTGCATCCCTAAATGAACTCAAGTGTCAATTTGATGTGGCCAAGTTCTAGTGTTCCCAGTTTTAGGTGAACAAGGTGATTCGTAATCCTAACAGGTGCTTAATAAATGCTTGTTGATTGATTGAGGGACTGAATCCTGTCTATGCCCTTCTTGATAGTTTTTGTGTTGTCCTAGTTCTTCCTCTCCTCTCCTCTCCTTGTGCTTGGCCTCATGGTCCTTGTGGATACACTTTTGATCCTTCTCTCCCTATCACACTCTGGTTATCTGAAAGATGTCCTCGTTTTTTTTTTTTTTTGTTTTACCTTTTTGCCTACATTTAATGCTGATAAATTCATTCAAGTTGAACACTGGCTAATACCTAGTGTTCTCTCTCTCTCTCTTTCCAAACCCCCCGCTTTCCTCCTCCTCAAAAAAATATAGATATGCAAAGTAATGAATTCAAATCTGACCTTCATGTGGAAGGGAAATGACATGGAGCAGTAGCAAGTTTTATCTTTAAGGCTTGAAGGCCTAATAGTGAATCTAGGAAATTTTGAGCCTCTGGGTGGAAGGGCTTATTTTTGGAAACAACTCAGACTCCTTTGCTCCAACTCTTGGCCCGTATTTTCTGAAATTTTAGTTTTTCTCCTCCCAAGAAGAGAAATGCTTGGTGGATAGTGATGGTGGGTGGTGTGGGGGTCAAATTATGGATGTAAGAAGAGCTACACCCCCACAAGCTGTCCATTAGAGTGATTCAGTGCTTATAGGCACATTCCTGGAGCTGGATGCTTGAGGGCCATTTATTTCTTAAACAATTGTCCTAACTCACTGTACATGGACATATTTTTCCATCCTGAAAAAGAAACAAATGACTCCTTTTTGTAAAATGGCCTGCCTGATGGTTATAGAAAACTCTCAGAGTGGCTGGCTAATTCCCAGTCTTGTTCTCTAGCCCACATACTTTTTTTTTTAACCTGTTGAGAGAACCAACTCTTTTTCCAGGGAGGTCATTATTCTGATAGGAAAAGGGATCAAGCCCGCCCAGTCTCTTACTTGCTCAGGAAGGATTGGGACTTGCTTGAGGTCACAAGATAACATGTTATGTGAACATGTTTGGAGTTTGTCCCTGAATGTGCAGCTATGCATAAGGCCCTTCATATAGTCAAAGAGCTCTGGGATCGGCGGTGGCTCCCTCTGCTTGAGGCTGTTGGACCCTTGAACATTCCAAAATCTTTGTGTCCACTAGGCTCCAAGAGGTGCTCATCTGGAGAGGGTCTTGCTGAAGAGTTAGTGGAGCTTTGGTTATAGCCCATATGACCTGAGCAGGGGTGAGGGCTACTTCTGTCTCTATTAAGTATCCAGTCTCCCACATGTCTTTTCATGGGAGAGGAGGAGTGTTTCAGGGAGTTGTCTCTTGATTCCTGTTCTGTGAAATGGGGGACATGAAGGTGGCCCAGACTGGCATTTCCAGGGGATGGAGCTGCTTGATGAGCTGTAGACAGTTTGTCTCTTTGTCTCTTCCACTCTTGGATAGCCAGCTCCTTTTTCTCTTTGGGAAGTTTGTCCAGTTTCTGGGCTTTCAGGAGCAGTGAATTTCTACAGGTCCCTTGCACAGCCAGCAGAAAATACCTGGTGAGAGATGGAAAAATAATGAGCCTCAACACTTATAAATATCTATAGTCACAGGCTCCAAAATGGGTATACCGTCTTGGCATCCAGGTCAGTTGAACCCCTAAATAGATAGCTTTGCTATTCTGGGAATGTTGACTCTCAAAAGATTTATATTTCAGTCCTAGGAATAGTCTGATGCCCTAACCCTGATGGCTCAAAGGACTGAGTGGGCTATGAAGGACTCAGTAGTAGGTTAGGTGATTTATCCAACAATATTTTAAGTGTTTTCTTTGCGCAGAACACTGAAATAGGAGTTGGGGAGATGGAATGTCTAGATAAGACAGTCTCAGCTTTCAAAGTGCTTACGAAGTACAGAGCTGACACAAACATATCTATAATTTACGATGCTATGATACAAATGCAGCAAAGAGGTACAAAACAAAGTTTTATTTAAGCTCTGAAAGGGATAATTGCTATGGATAGGGAGGATCAGGAAAAGCTTCCTGGATGTGTCATTTCATTGGAATTTAAAGGATGGGGAGGAAATTGGCAGAAGAAGAGATAGAAGATACTATTCCAGGAATAGGAAATAGCATGAACAAAGGTATAGGCAGTAGGATACATTGGGGGGTGAGGTGGCTGGGGTAGAAGATGAGAGAGGTAGAGAGTAATTCAGTTTGAATATGGGGAGGGAAGACGTACAAAGTAAGGCCAGGAAGGAGGTAGAGGATCAGATATAAGGCTGACTTATTTTTTGATGTAGACTGTTATGGAAACTGCTCATTGATCATTCAGAACAGGATGCTGTTGTGTTTGTCCTTGGTTTTTGGAGAGGACCATGGCATCAAGGAAATGATGACATGACTTGCAGTTGACTTTGATTTAATTGAGGGAGGGCTGTGCAGGGTCATCAGCCTCACTTTCTCCCCCAGAACCATCTGGATCCGGTGATCAGATATGCATCAGGATGACTGGAGATGGTCCAGGATGCAATGGGAGACCCTGGCCCTTTGAGGCTAAGGCCCTCACTTAGAGTGAGGTATTGCCTATTCAGTGATTAGGCCTCTTTAAGAAGTGAGTGTAGGGATGACCTCTTTAATTAGAGAAAAGAAAAAAAAATCAAACTGGGAGGGGAAGACCCTAAAGATTGCTCTTCCAAAGAGAAAACAGTTACCATTGACATTCACTTTAAGCCAGGAGGGCTCAAAAATACAGTGCAGCTTGGGCAGGGACCTATTGTGGTTCAATCTATGAACTTCAGAGTGAACTGGGTTTAAGGTTTTGTGAAAGAAAGAAAGAAGGAAGGAAGGAATCTAGCCAGTAAACCCCAAGTTAAGTGGGCAACTTCTGGTCATCAAATTTTATCTTCCTTTGGAGAGGAGAAGAAGAGCAGAGGGAGAGGATGAGCTGAGTTACCCAACTAGCTAAGTCTCGAGTCAGACAGCTCGGTCTACTCACAGGTTGCATTTGTCCTTCTTTTTCTAAGAGGACCTTGGTATCAGGAAAATGATGATGTGACTTGCAGTTGACTAAACAGGCAGGGTATAGGGGAAAAACTCTGGACTAGTGGTCAGGGAAGTTGAGTCCTAGACCTGGCTCAACCATTGATTTGTCACTTTCGGAAGGTGACTAAACCTCTCTGGGCTGGAGGGCAAAGCCAGGGATGATCTCTTTTGCTGGTGGGGGCAGGGGGAGTAAGGAAATTGGGTCTTCTAGGAATCAGACTTGACAAAAGACAAGATCTAGTATGACCCAGAGAGAACACGTGGACCCTCTAACTTTGAATAGAGAGAATGAAAGATTGAATTCTCTAAGTTACACATCCTGCTGAGCCAGCAATGATTACAATATTTGTCTCTATCCCCAAGGTGGGGGGGGGGGACACAAATTTTTAACTGAGTGCTTGATGCAGCTTTTTAGGAGAGAGAATTGAGGCACAGATGACACTCAACAGACGCCCAAGTGGCAGTAAGGATGTGACACTTGGTTGTGGGACTGAGAGGGACAAAGTCACTAGAGATTTCCTATGCAGAGACAGAGGGAAGTTATGCTCATCTAGACTCTATGGAGCACAACATTGAGAAGCAAACAGAAATAAATCACAATTTTAATTGAAGGAAAATATAATTGGTAAAAGAAAGATTGTGTGCACATTTCATAAGTCTGGCACCTTCCTGATGGATTCACTAATTTGCATACAGGATTATAAGATTTAGAGTTGGAAGGAAGAGAAATCATCAAAAGAAATTCATCATCTGAATCACTTATTTTACGGACAAGGAAACTGAGACCCAGAGAAGTTAAGTGACTTGTCTGAAGTCACATGGTTAATAAATTGCAGATCTAGGATTCAAACTTGGGCCCTCTGACTTCAAAACTATTATTTTTTTCATCATACCATGCTGTCTTCCCAAACAACTTTATCTCCCTTAAACGTTTTACAAATGAACTTTTTTTTTCCAGTCAAGAATGAAATAGGTCATTTGTATAGTTTTGCACCCTGCTATTTCTCCTTGTCCTGTTTCTCTGGGTTTGGCATGATGAGGGGGATAGATGAAAATGTTGTCTGGGACTTATTATGAAAGTACGTTCATTTCTTTTTTTTTTTTTTTTTTTGACTGATTCTGCCTTCATTTCTACTGGATCTGTGTCCAAAGAGGAGGTGTCAAGTTGATTGTAGCCTACAAAAACTAAAAAACTGTGCAGGTGCAATGAATTTCTGAAGAAGATTAGAGTGGGGGGCGGCTAGGTGGTACAGTGAATAGAGCACCAGCCCTGGAGTCCAGAGGACCTGAGTTCAAATCCGACCTCAGACACTTGACACCCTTACTAGCTGTGTGACCTTGGGAAAGTGACAACTCCAATTGCCCTGCCTTCCCCCTCCAAAAAAAAGATTAGAGTGGGGAGCTCCTGAAGATTAAAGGGTGAGTCAAGGCCTGGGGCGTGGTCCCATGGTCCTTGTGGATATGCTCTTGACTCTTCCCTCCCTGTCATACTCTGCTTACCCAAAAGAAGTCCTTGTCCCTGAGATAGTTTCTTGCCTATATCTAATGCTGACAAATTCATTCAAGTTGAACAGTGACTAATAGTCAGTAACCTTATTTTACTCCAAGAGCTAATTCTAAGATCATTTATGACACTGACCTGCATGGTGATATGTCTCCTTTAGAGGCATTTGTCTATATTAGTCACTAGGAATAATGACTCAGTCTTTCAGAAGGCTCATTTGGAAATTGTCTTGGTGTTGGAAGCCTAGGAGTCCGGGCCTGGATTTTAATTTGCACGCTCATTTGTTGTAATTGAACTTGCAATAATAGCACCTACCTCCCAAGGTGGTTGTTAGAAACAAATGAGATCACATTTGTAAAGGTCTTTGCAAACCTTTAAATGTAATATAAATATTCGCTATAATACACTACTGCTAATGTTTATTATGTTTTGAGTAAATCCATGATTTTACCTTTGCTGCAGCTTATCCATTAGTAAAATGGAGAGCCCTTTTCTGCTTATGTCATCATGTAATTGTCAAGATAAAATGATATGATAGGTGGGAGAATATTTATGAAGTAAAATGCTGTAGAAATGTAAGACATCATTACTGTTTTATGAGAAATTATAATAAACACTAGAATAATACATTTTTATAAATGCTTTTAAATTTGATTTTATTCCTTCTTTCAATAATAACCTTGAGTGAGAAGGAATAGAAATTAAAGTTGTATTTATTATACATATTTTATAGATAACCTGAAGAGGTCACACAGCTTGCCTAAGGTCACAAAGCTACTCAATTGGAGAGCTAAAACTAGAACCCAGGACTCTGAACCCTTAGCTCAGTGCTCATGACACTCACTATTCCATACAGTCACTAAAACAATAGCCTTACTGGCCCCAGACATATCTGAGCTCCTAATCCCTGGATTGTGAAGTTAGTGTGTTGTGCAAGGAGATGTGGCTCCAGGGTTGTTTAGTCCTTTTCAGTTGTGTTCAACTCTTTGTGACCCCATTTGGGGTTTTCTTGGCAGGGATCCTGGAGTGGTCTGCCATTTTCCTTCTCAAATTCATTTTACAGATGAGGAAACTGAGGCAAACAGAGTTAAGTGACTTTCCCAGGGTCATACTGTTAGTAAGTGTCTGAGGTCAGATTTGAATTCAGAAAGTTAAGTCTTCCTGATTCCAGGCCTGGTGCTCTGTGCACCATGGCACCACCTAGCTGCTCTGGGGCCCTAGGAAGAACAGTCTAAACACACTAACCTTGGAAGAAGGGCAGCAACAGGTGTAAGAAGGCACACGAGGTAGAAGGTGGGATCAGACATCTGCCTCTCCATGATCCAGTAGGGATTGGTTGGGCTGTTGCAGGTGACGCAGATGGCATTGTACAGGAGGGAGACCACGAAGTAAAGCAGGAAGCTGGCCACGAGCATAAACCAGTGGATTAATGTCTGCAAATGAGAAAACACGTAGTGACATTCTATTGAAAGTCAGTGAAGAAATGGGGAGGAGACGGTCTTCATATTCACCTGGAGAGGCTCATACAAACTGATAATAAGTGAGAAGAGCAGAACCAGGAAAAATTTGTACACAATCTCAGACACATCATATGTGTGACGACCAAC
>CM053581.1:302262142-302332819 GCA_028627135.1 Pseudochirops cupreus | reverse complement strand
GGGGGGGGGGGTAGGAAGGGAGGGGAGAAAATTGGAAACTCAGGGGATTGTGGAACTGAATCTTGTAAACTAAAAGTAAATAAACAAGTCAAGGAAAATTAAAAAAGTCAATGGAAACTGATAGCAGTCCTACATGTTAGTGTGACTTCCAACTTTGCTTCTAATTCTTCCGACTTCACTGCCAGGCCTTAGCAGCTTTGAAGACATCTGTGGCCTTCTCTGTCCTCAGGTGTGGCTTTTTGATTGAGTCCAAGTTTAATAGAACAAATCCTTTTAGTAAGGGGATTTGTTCTGTGAAGTTTAGATTTAGTAAAAGGGCTGTACTTGAGGACCTAGAGGGCCACATGTGGCCTCGAGGCCGCAGGCTCCCTCCTCAACCTCCATAGACCTGGAGTTTTCCCCTCTGTGATCAGGCTCTTCTCCCCATGGAACATCCCTGCACCTACCTGGCACTCTTTACCATTCATTAGTTCCTCATGGGGCCTCCATTTTGGGGATGGCCATGCTTAATTTTCCCCTTCAGCTCTGCTTCTGACTCTCAGGACATCTTGACCATACCCCCACTTGGTACCTTCCCCCTTCTTCCTCCAGTCTCCTTAGCTCCCTTTTGTGTGTTGCCTTCCCCCATTGGAACACAAAACTCCAGGAGGCAGGGGACTACTTTTGCTTATACTTGTGTCTCCAGTGCTTAAAACAGTACTGGTACACAGCATGAACTTAATAAATACTGGTTGCCTTGTCTTGCTTTAGCTGGCTTCTCATCTGATTGTGGTCTTGGAAATAATCAGAAAAATATAGATATTTGAACTTGTGTTAATGCTATAAAAATAACTATTGAGAGTTAGTGAGATGTAGTAGACAGAGAGCTGGCCTTGGAGTCAGGAAGATGTGGGTCCAGCCCCTGCCTCTAATGCATACTGGATATATGACTCTGGGCAAGTCCTCCAACTTTCAGAACTCAAGATTATAAGCGGCAGAGATGGTATTGACTGCATTGGGAAAGGGAATTTTCTCATTAAGGAGTTTCCTTTGCCAACAAAATCATAGGTCCAGTACCCTAGTAAGAGTAGCCTTTTATGTGAATATTATGGAAAATACAGGTTCTGGACCCTATTTAGAGCATCCTCAAAAAGATAACTTCTGTGCTGTGATCTGGACAACTAGCTCCTTTTCCAAGGGCACTGAATCATGCCTTCTGTTAGATTTCTCTGCATGATGGAGCACTGCAGGCTTGATGGGCAGAAAGAGGAATTGAAAGGGCTCTAATGCCTGAGATGCAATTAACTTGGTCTCTTCTGTCAAGTGATTACTATTGCAAAACTGCATGGAGAAGATGTAAAAAGACATGGCTTTTTTGAAAGATGAATGATGCAGCATATTCAGTTAAATGGCTGAGGATGTTAATTCTACTTCTTTGTAAAGAGAATCGAATGACCAATCAGAAAAATTTCCAAAATCTTAACAGTCTCATCATCTGTCTTGGTTACAATAGTAGCCTGATTGTGTATTACTGAGTTAAAAAAGGTCTACTGGTGGCACAGTTGAATGAGAATCATGCATAGAGGTTACTCTAATAGCAAGAAAGCCTTTATGCTAAATTGTTCTATGGCCAGGCCCAGGGTGATAAAGTCCTAGCTTAATTCTGTAAGTGAAGTTCCATTGACCAAGGGCACGGTGGACCAGTGTTCTGGAGCACCAGATTGTGAGGTGGAATCCTCGTTGACCCTCTACCATCTATTGAATTTGTTTCTGCAGCCACAAAGGTACACTATTTGGGAAGAATGAACATTTAAGTCCCTCTATAATCTGGCCTCATTTTATCCACAATGTAAACTCCTGGAAGGCTGGATTGCTCAATTTATCTTTGACTCCCTGAGTACCTAATACAATGCCTTGCATTTTTGGGGGGTTGGGATGAGGGGGGTGGACATGTGACTTTATTGGTGTCAAGAAGCTCTTGGTATGGAAATTTAGCCAATGGATGCATATGAGCGAGCTATCTGAAATTCAGTCTTAAAAAGTTGCCTCTGAGGTACTGAGTGGTTAGGTGACTTGTTCGTGGTCACAAGGCTAGTATATATAAGAGGCAGGGCTTAAAACTAGGTCTTCCTGATTCCAAGCCTGGGCCTTTGTACTATATCACATTTTCCCCCTCCTTATGTATAATATGTAGCTTAATACATGCTTGTTGAATTGGATGATCTATGGAACCACTACCCACCAACATTAATCTTTTGCTCCAATAAACAGAGCAATGAGGTTGGTGTCTTCACTTTCCCCAAACACTGCTTATTTTTCACAACTTTATGCCTTTTTGCTCTCTCCCTGCCCTTCCCCGCCCCTCCCCCCCCTCCCCGCCCTGGGCATCTTCTTCTCATTTGTTTATGCAGTTCATATCCATCATTCAAAGAAGGTTTTGAGCTTCACTAACTTCTCCCTCCTCAGAAACACTAACAAACACAGTTATAATCAGTCTTTCATAGTTTAACATTTAATTGTTTTCTCATTGTTTCGTGATTGTTGGGTTTGGTCTTCTCAGTTAGACTCTAAGCCCTTTAAGATGATTTTAGAGAACATCTAGTGTAAATCTCTTATTTTATAGATGAGGAAACCAAGGATCAGAGTGGTTAAGTGATTTGTACATGGTCACATAGCCCATGAAAAGTGAAAAGTTGTTCAACAGACATGTATTAAATTTGTCATGTGTCAGGCACTAGTGATACAAAGATAAGAAATGCCAGTCCCTGCAATGAAGGTAATTACTGCTTAATGTTTATGAAAGGAGCAATAGTGCACATACACTCTTAAGCTGCCCATTCCAGAAATGCCCTCCCTCTTCACCTCCAAGTCCCTTTCTTCCTTAAAGACACAGTCAAAGCACTACCTTCTACATGAAACCTTTCCCGATCCCCTGGAGGACTAGCTGATGGCAGCGATAACAATAATTTTCGTAACAATAAGAAATAACAATAGCTAGCATTTATACTGCATCCATCATGTACCAGGTATTGTATGTACAAAATGCTTTACAAATATTGTCTTATTTGATCCTCACAACAATCCTAGGAGGTAAGTGCTACTATTAATCCAATTTTACAGTTGAGGAAAATGAGGCAAATGAGGTTAAGTGACTTGCCCAAGTCCACACAGTTAATAAGTGTCTGAGGTCAATTTTGAGCTAAGGTTTTTCTTACTCCCCACCCAGCACTGTCTCACTCGTTCTCTTTATATTCATTATATACTTTATTCCATATGTGCTTGTTTCTCCTATGGATTCTCCGTTCTTTTTATTGGTTTTCTTGGAGTCTGATACACAGCAGGCATTTAATAAATATCTGTTGATTGGCAACTGATGAGAACAATACAAGGGAGAAAGTGTTAAGGGCAAAAAGGGAAATTAAGACAAAACTGTTTTGGAAAATTTGAGTAAGGAGGGATAAATGATTTTCAGTTGGGAATCGTGGAGGGATCATGGCAGATTTTATAAAAAGGGGTGAGAGAATAGCACCTGTAATGGGCCTTGAAGGAAGAGAAGGTTTTTAATAGGGAATGTGTTTGAGTCACATGGGACGGCTTGTTTAGCTCCAGAGGTGGGAGGGAAGAGGATGAGACAAATGACTAGTGATCTAGTTTGGTTGTAACACAGAATGGCAAGAGGGGAGGGAATAGTGTGAAAAAAGACTAGAAAGGGCAGATTGTGAAGGCTAAGGCTAAATGTAGAACCAACTCAGAATCCTCCTAACCTGTCTCCTGGCCCTCATAGACTTGCAGCATCCTATAATTGGAAAGGACCTAAAAGGACAGCTAATTGAATGTAAGCCAAAATGCTTGCAGAGGTAATTACTAGGAAACCATTTTGTACAGTAGAAAGAATGGTGGATTTGGAGTCAGAGAACTCAGCTTTGCCTCTTATAACAACTTAGTTTTGAGTAATCCATTTAATCTCTCTGATCCTTGGTTATTTCATCTATAAAATGGTGGGACTGCCCTGGATGCCTTCTAAGGTTCCTTCTCACTCTAAATTTATGATCCTATGGTGCCCATACCCATGTCTTCATTTCCATTGCCTGGTGTAACAGCATTGTGGCCAGGGAGATGGTATTGATGGGTGTTCCAAAAGTGAAGACGTCAATGTCGGAGTCCTTGTAGGTCTACAAGAGAGACACACAGGGATTATAGGTGTGGAATGAAGCATATCTTGTCAGACATGGACAGGGTTAGTTTCACTTATCTAGTCTTTCTTGCTTGGGTGGGGGAGAGGAGTCATTGGAGAGTAGAGATATTTTAAAAAAAGAACACTGGTAAAGTATTTAATTAAAAAGAAAAACCAACATGAATGTATTAGGTATGTTTGATTGAACAAGTGTTTACCAAGCATCTACCATGTCTCATTCCTTCCCTCATTGCTGTCAGGGTCCTTCTCCTCTAACTTAATTTTGTACATATTATGTATATATTCATACATGATCCTATAACTGCATGACCATAAGGTATATGACATCTCCCCTGACTTAACTCCTTAAGGGCAGAGACTTTTTCACTTATGTCTTTGTGTTAGTGCCTGGAACAGTGCTTGGCAAATACTGAGAACTTAATAAGTGTTTATGGATTGACAAATTGACAGCCAGGCACTGTTTTTGGTGCTGGTGATAGAAATACAAAAATGATACAATCCCTTCCCTTAAGGAGCTTATATTCTATGGTGGGGGGAGGAGGAGGAATGGGAATTTAAAAAGATGGATTAAAAAAATCACAAAAGAAGCATATTTTGGTGTCATTTGTGTGTGGCAATGGCCATCTATCCCTTGGCTTCATAGGAGAGGTTGTGGTTTAATAAAAATGTAAGCATTTGTCTGAGAGAAGAGACATTTGAGAGGAGTGAGAATTTCTGATCAGGAAGAGGTCACCATGGGAAAGGAGATAGGCTGCAAATGCAAGCCAGATGTATCCCTTTTTAATAGGGAGAGAGCATCCATTAATTCAACAGTAGCTAGACACATTAGAGAGAATGGGTTCAGGACCAGAGAGACCATTTTCAGTTGGGGGCAGTAAAGGAAACCGGAGAATATTCTGTACAGGAGTTGGTGCCTGAACCAAGCCTAGCAAGGAATGGGTTCTGGGCATGCAAGACAGCTTCTGTAGATGCCTAAGAGTGGATTCTCCAGGTTGTCTCTGGATTGTGATTCACTCTTTCTACAAGCATTTGCTGGCTGCTTACTACATGCCCAGGACGGAGCTTGGCACTGGGGATCTCAAATTTGAGATTGAAGCCTGACTTTTCACTACTTGGATGACATTAGGTTAATTTCTCCCTCTCTAGACCCCAGTTTTCTCATCTGAAAGTGATGAGATTTTAGAGTAGGTAATTTATAAAGTTGCCTCCAATTCTGCATCTGTGGTCTTTTGATTATACAGGGACAAGTCTAACTGGCCTGGATCTCACCAGTACAACAACCCCTTGAGGGGAGGGACTTACACAAGGTAGGAACTTAATAAGTTCTCGTTACACATATTTTGGGGCAAGTGTAGAGTTTAGGAGGCTAGATTCAACTCTACACATTGCATAACACCAAATTCACATGCCAGAACAGGACAGAATCCTCAATCCAGGTTTAAGACTGGAAAGTGGGTATGGCACTTACCAAATAAGGGATAAAGAAACAGATGAGGCTCTGATAGAAAGCGTCCATCATGGCAATCCAGAAAGTTGACAGCTTGTAGAACTGTGGGGAAGGAATTCATCCAGGTTACCATCACCAAACCTGACCTCTAATGATAGGAAATTACAGGCTCATTGAATTTGAGAGCAGGAAGAGACCTCAGAGATCATGTGCTCCAGTCCAGATACCTTATTTGGCAATGAGGAAACCCAGGCTAGATGAGGGAAATAAGTATGATGCAGTGGAGTCAGAGCAAATGAATTCATATCTCAATTCTTCTAGTTATTACGCATATGAGCTTAAGTGAATAACATGATTTCTGGGCCTCAGTTTCCTTGCATGTAAAATGAAGGAGACAGACAAGATGATCTCTAAGGTTCCTTCCAACTCAAAATCTTATTATCTTGCCTAGATTCAAATAGAAGATGAGCAGGAGATCTGGGATTAGTACTCAGACCTCCCATTTTCAAGTTGGACTTCTCCCTTAAAAGACTTCACTTGTAGGTGGTATATTTAGGATAATAATATCTGATGTGGTTTTTGGCTTTAAATGACAGTTATAACTGACAGTTATTCAGGCTGTCTATTTATAAATGATCCATGGAAAGGCCTAGAAATCAGTTAAAAGTTACTGGTTTCTGGAAGACACAGAATAGACTTGAGAAATATGTGTTCTTATTTCTTTTATCACATTCTGTGCATTCCTGAGGAAGCACAGAGCAGCTTTTAACCTGTATCTCAGGTACAATGACTCTTTTTAGAGTAGGTTTTCTCAACCTGGGGGTCCATGAGCTTTAAAAAATATTTTGATTACTGTATTTAAATATATTTGTTTCCTTATAATCCTATGTATTTTATTTTATATGTTGAGAATCATTATTCTGAGAAGGGGTCCATAAAGGCTTTAACAGACTGGTAAAGGACTTAATGACACAAGATAGGTTAAGAGCCCCTGTTGTATAGTCAATGAATAGTTTATTTAAATGAATATGATATTTTTAAGAGTAAAAATAGAAAAGAATATAAACATTCATGAAGAGAGTCTGAACAAAATACTTCAGCTGACTCCTCATTCTTAACTTCTGCCTGGAACTGCAAGGATTTTTACTTAAGCTTGGATGAAAATCCTCTATTCTAGTGGTCCTCCAGTTTCTTATCATGGCATTGAAGTGACTCAGAGCTCCCCAAGGCTGTGATGGCACAGCCAAGGTCTGGTGGATCCTACTAAGCTGCAAAGGCTTCAGGCTGGGGCCTGGTGACATTGTGTGTCTGTTCTCTGATTCCTGGCCTTCTTAAGAAGCTCTGGATAACACTGGGTATCAGGTGATGTATTTTTTTGGCAACAGCTTTCTTATGAACACCGTTGACTGAAGCAAGGAGCTGTCCCCTAGTTTCCAGCTTTTCTTCTAATTATAGCTGCATTGGTCTTATTGGTGTAGAACCCCTTTATTATGTAATTAAAAATTAAACCTCTTTATTGCTTATTTGATTATGAACTCTTACCCTATCTGCAGATCTGACAAGTAATTTTTTTCATACTCTACTAATTTACTTATTATATATTTTTATGTCTAAATAATGTAACCATTTTGATGTATGGTGTGATATATTGGTCTGGGCTAGTTTCTGCCATACTGTCCTATTTCTTAAACAGGACCAGATTGTTTTAATTATTATTGCAGGTTTATAGTATAGCTGGAGGTCTGATACTGCTAGATCCCCTTCCTTCCTTTCTTTTGTTTTTTATTGATTCCCATGATATTCTCGACCTTTTGTTTCTCCAGATGAATTTTGCTATTATTTTTCTAATTCTATAAAATAATTCTTTGGTTATTTGGTATGGTACTAAACAAGTAAATTAATTTAGGCACTATTGTCATTTTTATTGTATTGACCTGACCTACACATGAGCAATGAATATTTCTCCAATTATTTAGATCTATCTTTATTTGTATGAAGAGTGTCATTGTGTTCATATAGTTCATGTGTAAGTCTAGGAAGGTATACTCCCATATATTTTATGTTGTCTGAAGTTATTTTATATGAAATTTCTCTATCTCATCCTGTGTGTGTTTTGTTAATCTATGGAAATGCTAATGATTTGTGTACATTTATTTTATATCCTGCAACTTTGCTGAAGTTGTTAATTGTTTTGATTAATTTTTTAGTTGACTCTCTGGGGTTCTCTAAGTAAATAATCATATCATCTGCAAAAAGTGATAGTTTTGTTTCCACTTTGACAATACTTATTCCTTCGATTTATTTTTCTTGTCTTATTGCTATAGCTAGAAATTCTAGTAAAATTTTGAATAGTAATGGTGATAATAGACATCCTTGCTTCACCTCTGATCTTATAGGAAAGGCTTCTAGCTTATCCCCATTACAGATAATGCTCGCTGATGGTTTTAAATACATACTAATCATTTTAAGGAAATCTCCATTTATTCATGTGTATTTTATCATTTTTTTCTTTTTTTTTTAATAGGAATGGGTATTGTATTTTATCAAACATTTTTCCTGCATCTATTGAAATGATATGATTTTTGTTGGCTTTATTGTTAACATGTCAATTATGTTTATAGCTTTTCTAATATTGAACTAACCCTGTATTCCTGGTATGAATCCAGCTTGGTCATAGTGTGTGATCTTTGTGAGATATATTACTGTATATTTTATTTAAATTTAAAAAATTTTCTAACCACATGAGCGCTATGGAAGAAAACTACAAAGAGAATTAACAGATTAGTAAAAGAGGTACAAATATTTTATTTATATTATACTAACATTTTATTTATTTATTTTTGCATCAATATTCATTAGGAAAGTTGGTTTATGGTTTTCTTTTCGTGTTTTGACTCCCCTTCATTTAGGTATAGGGACCATATTTGGGTCTTCAAAGGAATATGGTAGAATACTTTCTTTACCTATTTTTTCTAGTTTTTTATGTAGTGCTGGAATTAATTGTTCTTTAAATATTATGTAGAATTAATATGTAAATCCATCTGGTTTTGGGATTTTTTTTTCTTAGTGGGCTCATTTGTGGCTTGTTCAATTAATTTTTCTAAGATAGCGTTAAGTATTCTATTTCCTTTTCTAATAATCTGGACAATGTATGTTTTTGTAAATATTCATCCATTTCATTTAAATTGTGATTTTTATTAGCATATATAATTGGGCAAAACCATTCCTAATAATTGCTTTTAATTTGCCTTTGGTTTTGAATTAACTTTTTTCATTTTTGATACTGGTAATATTATTTTCTTTCTTTTTCTCAATCAAACAAACTAATGATTTGTCTATTTTAATGTTTTTCTTTAAAAAAAATAGATCCTACTTTTTTTTTTTGAGGTTATTTGGATTAAATGACTTGCCCACTGTCATATAGCTAGTACATATCTGAGGCCAGATCTGAACTCAGGTCCTCACGACTCCAGGGTCATTATTTTTATTTATTAGTTCAATGTTGTTGGTTTTTAAAAAATTTTTCATTTCTCTCCTTTGATTTTCAGGCTTTCTATTTTTGGTGTTTAATTAGCACCCTTAAATTTTGTTGGTTCTCTGATGCTTTTTCCTGTTCTGGTTGTTGTTGAATGTCCCATTCCTTGATCTGCTCTTTCTCTCTTTTTGTTGATGAAAGAGTTCAGAGACAGAAAATTCCCCCTAAGGATGCACCTTTATGTCCTAGATATGTTCTCTTCTTGTCATCTTGAACGACTGATTTGTTGAATGATTATTTGAATGATTATTTCTGTGATTTGTTCTTTGATTCACCCATTCTTTAGAATTAAACTACTTATCTTACAATTAATTTTTAATTTATGCTTCAAAATCTCATTAAATGTTAATGGCATTGTTGTCAGAAAAGATACGCTTAATATTTTTGCTTTTGTGCATTTGTTTGTGAGGTGTTAACATTCTTAACGTGGCAAATTTTTGTAGATATGCCATACACAACTAAGAAATAGGTAGATTCCTTTTTTCCCATTTGATATCCTTCAGAGGCCTATCCTATCTAACTTTTCTAAAATTCTCTTCCTCTCCTTAACATTATTTTTGTTTATTTTATGGTTGGATTTATCTAAACTTGAAAGGGGTAAATTGATGTCCTTTACTATTACAGTTTAATTTTTACTAGTAGACTTTTTTTCAATTTCTGCTTTACCCTCTGGTTCTTAGATATCTGGGTAGTTTTAAAAATTGATTTTTTGAAATATAATATTGATGCTCTTTTTTACTTTTTTCTGTTGTCGGCTTACAGGTAGACCAATGATTCTTAAATTATCTCTCCTCAGTCTGTTTTCCAGTTCCATTGTTTTTCTATTTCACATTTTCTTCTATTTTCTTCAGTCTTTTGACTTTATTTTATTATTTCTTGACATTTCATGGAATCATTAGCTTCCATTTGGCCAATTATAGGACCAAGGAGTTATTTTCTTCAGTAAGATTTTGTACCCCTTTTACTAATCTGTTAATTCTCTTTGTAGTTTTCTTCCATAGCACTCATTTGGTTTTAAAAATTGTTTTTAAGCTCTCTTTTAAACTCTTTAAGTCATCCAGGAATTCTTTATGAACTTGGGTCCAATAAGCATTTTTCCTTGAGGCTTTGTTTATAAATTGTTTCCAAGTCGTGTGTGTGTGTGTGTGTGTGTGTGTGTGTGTGTGTTTGTGTGTATGTTGAGTTTTTTCCATAACCATAGAAGATCTTATGGTTGGGTTCTTTTTATGTTTTCTCATTCTTTCAGCCTCCTTCTTGATTTTGGACTTTGTTAGTCTGAGTTCTACACACTTTGGCAGGGAGGGGAGAGGGGGATGTCTGGGCCAAGATTCTGTACTTTTATGTTCTGCTGCTGCTTTCAATATGGTGACCAGAGAGAGGTCTATTCACTGACATCTTGGTTTGAGGTCTGCACTTCCTCACCCAGATTTGAGTCTGTTGATTTGTGTGTGATTAAGTTTAAGTAAACTGCTTCTGGACTCAGTCACTCTTAATCCACTGGGAGTTTCTGCAGGTTTGGAGTGACTGAACCACTCTCTCCACTTTGGTCTGGGACTCTTGCTTTGGCAATTCCATTGTGGTCTTAGATGCTGTATTAAAGGCTAGCGCTATGTTCCTGCTGCTCTGCTCCTGAGTTCAGAACCACACAGATACCAGTTCCAGAATTTATTTCTTGCTCAGCACACGCACACAGGCAGGGTGGGCCCATGCTCCTCTTCAGACTGTAACAGCTCTTCTCTTCCCTGGAGCCACGAACTGGGCAATTAGTGAGAGAGCACCATGGTACATGTTCTGCACCCAATGCTAATCTAGGGATTTCCTGGGATCTCCTCTGGCCCCAGTCAATCCTGCCCTGGTATTCTGTCTTGGCCCTCTTTTTCTAGGGACTGGAGTTCTACCTACCACATCTGTTCCTGAGCCAGGGTCCTGGTCGTTCCTGGCCCCAAATGCCTGCAGAGCTGTCTATGCTTCTGTGGGCTAGAAAAATTATTCACTGAGATTTTTACCTAGCTTTACCAATTAGAATTTAGCCTGGTGTGGTTTCTAGATTATTGTGGAGGAGGTATCCTGGAAAAGCTAGGCAAAAATGCTTCCTCTTATTCCAAATGCCTTCCTCTTCATCTGCTCAAGTCTTCTCTATCCTTAAATGGTCAACTCTAGTCTTATTTTCTCAATGAAGCCCATACGGTCTACTCTGACTCACATTAATTTCTTCCTTCTCTGGCCTCCAATAGAAGCTAGCCTCTGGATGTACCACACAACCTTGTATATTTTGCATACTTTTCAATATTGTTCTAGAATTGCCTTAGAAGCAATAGTATGGTACAGTGGAAAGAGCACTGAACTTGACATTATAAGATCTGAGTTCAAATCCCAGCTCTGCCACTTACTACTTGTGTGACCTTGGGTAGCTCATTTAGTTTTTCTTGGCCTCAGTTTCTTTCTCTGTAAAAGAAAGGGGTTGACTATTAGACCTCTGAGGTTCTTTCCAACTCTAGAACCAGCTAGGTAGCAGAGTGCATAGACTGCTGGAGTCAGGAAGACCTGAGGTCAAATCCTGCCTCAGGCAAACAATGATGATGATAACTAGCATTTATTTATTTAAGGATTATGTATGTTATCTCATTTGATCCTTACAATAACTCTGTGAGGTAGGTGCTGTTATTATCCACATTTTACAGAGGAAGAGACTGAGGTGGAGAGAGGTTAAGGAATATGCCCAAGACCAGATTCAAATTCCAAATCTAATACTCTATCCACTGTGAAACCTAGCTGTGGCTCTGGACAAATCACTTAAATTCTTTGACTCAGTTTCCTTATCTGTAAAATGGGGATAATAATAGCAACTACCACTATTGATAATCTCTAATTTATCCTGCATATATTTTGTTTATACAGAATTGTTTGTTGTCTCCCCCTTTAGACTGTAAGTGCCTTGAAAGCAAGGACTGTCTTTGGCCTTTCTTGTATCCCAAACACTTAGCATTGTGCCTGGAACATACCGGGTGATTCAAAAAGACTGAGTGTCTCCCTTGGTTGTGAGAATGAAGTCACATAACCCCTGTAAAGTGCTTTGAAAACTTTAAAGCACTGTACAAATACCAGCTATTATGATCCTGTGATCTAGGCTTGTCTGCCCAACAAGAAGTACAAGACCCTGTTCTCTATGTCTGCTATTTCCCACAAATGAACACAGTCCTTGGCTGATACAAATATTAGCCCCTAGTTGGGGCCTGAGTTAAGGAATAGGACTCCTCTGAGCTTACCCAGAAAACTCCATCCCCAAGCTCCTTACCTTAGAATTATGCCCACTCCTGTAGAGTTCTGGCAGAGCCAGGAGGGTTTCAGCCGAGATGTCTTTATCTAGGATCCCAAAGATGAGGGGTGGCACGGAGGTGAAGAAGAGGTTGAAGAATATCATCTGCCAGTAATCGATCATCGTGGAACCCGAAAAACCACAGAAGAATTGATACCAAAAGAGAAGACTGACATAGCACTGTAGAGAGAGATGGTGGGATCTTTAGTTACCTCTGGAGCTCATTCAACCCAGGATTTCCAAAGTGTGTTGACAGCATGCCAATGAAAGTAGTTTTGATGTAATTTAGGGAGAGATCATACAAAGAGCAGACTGCTGCTATGACTATAGACCTGGAGCTGTTATATGGATAACAGATTTATTTATTTATTGATTGATGTGTCTTTGATGACTAAGGAAATTACATTCATCCCATTTGATCTTCTTGAAAACCTTGTGAATAAGATGGGGCTGATATTATTAGTTTCATTTTACAGATTAATAATAATGATAATTTACATTTATGTAGAACTTTAGAGTATACAAATACATTATATACATTATTCATTATTTAATTCAGTGTTTCTCAACCTTCTTAATGCTGCGACCCCTTAATATGGTTCCTCATGTTGTGGTGACCCCCAACCATAAAATTATTTTTGTTGCTACTTCATAACTATGATTTTGCTACTGTTATGAATCTATCTGATATGCAGAGTGTATTTTCATTGTTACAAATTGAACATAACCCACAGGTTGAGAACTGCTGATTCTAATTTGACCTTCATAACCACCTTATTTTGTTGTTCAGTTGTTTTAGTCATGTTTGGGTGTTCGTGATGCCATTTGGGGTTTTCTTGGCAAAGATACTGGAATATCTCCTTCTCCAACTTATTTTGCAGATGCAGAAACTGAGGCAAACAGGATTAAGTAACTTGCCCAGGGTCACACAGCTAGATGAGTCTTCCTGACTCTAGGCCCAGAATGCTGTCCACTACCACATAGCTAACCTTAACCATCTTGGTAGGTGCTAGTAGTTATGATCCTCTGCTTCTCACCCTCATTAATAGGGGATGAAACTGAGGACCAGAAAGGTTAATAATGAATTACCCAAATCACTCAGCTTCTTACTGGAAGAACTGGGATTCTGAACCTACGTACCCCATCTTTGTGCCTTTGAGGCTGATTTGCCAGAATGGAGTTACTCTGAAGGGTAGTGTCAAAGCTTGAAACAGAAGTCCTAACTTTCAGGCCAATGGCCTTTCCAAGATTCCTTTTTCCTTCTTGTTCTCTGTCTTCTAAGATGTTGCTACTTCGTGGGTTATTGCTTTTGGTTAAAAGTGTGGCCATGAATCCCTGCCCTTTTTACTTAGGGAATATGACTGTCTGCAGTTATTTGATTTTTTTTAGTTTTAAAACTTAGGTCTGAAAACCTGAACCTGTTGCTGTCTCCTGCCCTGGCTCTTTCACCCCTCCTTGTTGCTTTTGCTTCAAGAGAAAACTGTTTTCATCACTGGGTATTGCATGCCAGGCTGGTCTTCCTCCTGATGTAGCTTCCCAGCTATGCTGCTTGGAGGAGAATCTTTCTTCAGCTAGTCTCTGAAGAGTTTCTTGGAAGGTAGGGGCCTAATGATGCTGTGAAGAATCCAATATAGCACTATATACAGATTTTCAAAGCACTCAATATGCTGTTCCTAAGAGTTAAGAAGGAAAAAACCTCAGTAAATTTATTTGATCTATCTATCTGCCTACCTATCTTGCCTTTAAATTCTTTTTTCCCTCCACATGTGATTTTAGGCTTTCCTTTAATCATACCAATGAGGTAGATAGGACATATATTTGTTAGCTGAGGAAGGAACACACATTTATTAAGCACCTGTGTTCTAGGCTCTGTGCTAAGTGCTAACCAAATATTATTTCATTTGATTTTCACAAGCAATCTAGGAAGTAGAGAAAACTAAGGCAGACTGATGTTAAGTGACTTGTCCAGGGTCACGGCTAGTAAATATCTGGGGCTGGATTTGAACTTAGTCTTTCTGACTCTGGGTCTAACAATATATCCATGGTGCCAGGTAGCTGAGTTATCTGTAAAATGGGAATTATGTTACTTGTTTCCCTACCTACAATGACTGTTATGGGGAACACATTTGATAAAGCTGTAATGTGAGTTGTTTATTATTAACAATATTAATTTAAAGTCAGCATGCCATAATGGATGGACAGTTTTGGAACCAGGGAGACCTGGGTTCAAATCCTACCTCTGACACATATTGTTTGTGTATGACTGGGCAAATCACTATACCTTTCAATGCTGTAGGCAATTCTGTAAGACCACAATTATAGATAAAGTGCTGGCTTGCATTGGTAGAAGGAGTTGAGAATTCCTGGTACCAGTAAAATCATATGTCCATTCCCTATCTATAATCTCCCTCCTGTCCCCATGCCCTCCTGGCAAATTCTAAGCATTTCTCTCTTAGATTCATTTCCAAGAAAAGGAGAAACTTCATTTCACAAATGGAGGAAACTCCATCTGTCTCTAAAGACAGTCTTAGTCACACAGCTGCTTAGTAATGGAACTGAGACTTCATAGACTGGACTAGGAGTTAGAAAATCTGATTTCTAGTTACAGTCCTTCCACTTACTAGGCACATGGCACTGGACAATTCATTTAATCTTTATCAGATACAGAATAAGGAAAAATTCCTACTGTGGAAACTCCCTTCACCAAAGAACATAAGCAGCTCAGCTGCCAAATATGCTCTTTCAGGGTTACTTAGAGCACAAAGAGGTTAAGTGACTTGCCTTTGTGTCAAAGGCAGGAGTAGAACCCAGGTTGTCCTGATTTAGAAATTGACCTTTTATCCCCAACACTATGCTCTTTCAGTTTTCTCATCTGCAAAATAGGTATAATAGAATCCTACTATGTTTGAACTGACAGAGGACCTTAGAGATCACTTTGGCTACTTTACTGATCAAAGAAAAAATGGACTAAGACAACGAAATGATTTTCCCAAAGTCAGTGTGAGTTGGGAAGCTGGGTATTGATCCTAGGTCTTTTGATTGCCAGCACTACTGCTGACTATGCTTAAGCATGAGTAGAGACTCAATGAATACCTGTATTGGGCGGACTTCAGAAAAACCTGGAAAGATTATATGAACTCATGCTATGTGAGGTAAGCAGAACCAGGAGAACATTGTATATAATTATAGCCACATTGTGTGATGACTAACTTTGATAGACTTAACTCTTCTCAGCAATGCAAAATTCTGAGACAACTCCAAAAGCTCGTGGTGGAAAATGCTATCCATATCCAGAGAAAGAACTACAGAGTCTGAATGCAGATTGAAGGATACTATTTGCTCTCTCTCTCTTTTTGTTTTGTTTTGTTTCATCTATCTTATGGTTCATTACATTGGTTATAATTTTCTTCTTTACAACATGACTAATGTGGAAATATGTTTAATATGAATGTATATATAGAGCCTATATCAGATTGCCTGCCATTTTTTGGGGAGGGGAAGAGGAAGGAGGTAGAGAAAATTTAAAACTTAAAAGCTTTTGGAACTGAATGTTGAAAACAAAAAATTAATAAATAAAAAATACCTGTTCTGCCTTCTTCACTTAGTTCTAAGAATCAAATGACCTCATGTATGTAGAGACACTTTGAAAACTAAGTGCTATGCAAATGTAAGGAATTAGGCAACACTTAGCATAATGCCTTTGAACAGCAAATATTTGAAAAATATGTTATTTGCTCTCCCAAATCTTTCTGCTTCCCTGCCACTTCCATTTTTCTCTCTGGGAAGAAAAGGCAGAAGGAAAATTTTTGAAATGTTGAAAAAAAATATTGTCTGCTCACTATTATAGACCAGAACAAAGGCTGGTTCTTCTCAGCTAAGTATATCCTCCAAAAAATTGAAGCCAACTCATTTATCTTAAGGGCAGCCCTAGGCACCAACCAAAACCCATCTTCCCAATGAAATGTAAGCTGCTTGAGGGAAGTGAATATTTCATTTTGGTCTTTGCATCCCCAGCATTTAGTATAGTGCATGGCATAGAGTATACATACACTGAATGCTTATTGATTGATCTTGGGGCAGCCTAATCTATTAGAATTAAGCATGAGTTGTCTTTATTCCTTTTTAACAAGAGCCCAGAAGTCATGTTCACACTCTATAGGGAGGATAGGGATAGGGATAGGGATAGACAGACATAGGGGACTGGATTTATGATTTCATTGGTAGAAGGAATTCTCAGATAAGGAAATTCCCTCTATCAAGGCAGACTGGGACTTTCTCTATAACTTACAGTCTTAAAGAGTTGCCTAGAACCTTGAGAGGTGGTGACTTGTCCAGGATCATATTGTGTTTGTCCATTTTGGAAGAGGACCATGGCCTCAGGGAAATGATGACATGACTTGCAATTGACTTTGATTTGAGTGAGGGAGGGCTGTGCAAGGTCACCAACATCACTTTCTCCTCCAGAGCCATCTGGGTCCAGTGGCCAGATATTCATCAGGATGAATGGAGATGGCCCAGGATACAAATAGCCAATATGTGTCAAGTGGAATTTAAACCTAGGATCTGAGACCAGTTCTGCATCTATCATGCTACAATCGATATTTCAGACAAAAGCTCCCCTTAAATTCATTGAAGTTGGTCATAAGGTCAACATCTCCTCACTCCCACTCCACAAGCATATGTTCTCCCTGAGGGAGAGAGAGAGAGAGAGAGAGAGAGAGAGAGAGTATGTGTGTGTGTGTGTGTGTGTTTTAACAGAAGAGAAGAAGCACCATGATATAGTGGCTAGGGAACTGGACCTGGAGTCAGGAAGACTTGTATTCAAATCTCTCCTTAGATACTTGCTAGCTATGTGACCCTGGGAAAATGGCTTAACCTCTCTGTCTCATTTTCCTCATTTGTAAAAGGAGAGAGTTGGACTTGATGGCCTCCTTTCCAGATCTAATTCTATGATCCTACATCTTCCTTCTCCTAGCAAAGGTCTGGGCACATTTTGTTGCTGTTCACTTGTTTCAGTCATGTCTAACTCTTCATGACCCTATCGGGGGTTTTCTTTGCGAAGATACTTGAGTGGTTTCCCATTTCCTTCTCCAGTCTATTTTAGAGATGAAGAAACTAAGGCAAACAGGGTTAAATGATTGCCCAGGGTTGAAGGTTGGATTTAAACTTGGTTCTTCCTGACTTCTTTCCACTTGCCACCAACCAGCCACCTATGTGCTGGGCACATAGTAGTAGTAGGTATGAAAATAATTACTGAAGGATTGCTTGATCTTAAATCCAAAACTTTATGAATCAGCTAGATTGCAACCCCCAAAGAGTACTTATTTTATTTAATTTTTGTGGTCTCTTCAGAACAGTTCAGGATCTGTTGTTTCCCCACCTTTTGCAGAATTTTTTTCACCTTTTGAGAAATGCTTTAGATCTGGTGATGGCATTACTTCAGTTTCTGCCTGGCCTGTTTCCTCTGAGAAGCTGCAGCAGCTGTAATTAATTCATTGTTCAAACTTCTAAGCAGCCAGGTTTTTAATCCCTGATGAAATGGGTTGCGGATGTGGAAGTCATAGTTCTCCACCCTCTAATTGCAAGGGGGAGATAATGCCGCATCAGTGTCACCCAGTTAGAATACTACATCAGGCTGGAAATAAATATTGCAAGCAGTGAAAGCACACTCAGCCAGGAAAAGTTTCTTTCTTTTTTTTTTCATACCATATTAGAAATTTAATGTTGAGAAGTCATAGACTTATTCAGAAGGATGACTTTTTAAATATATATTTTTTTAAACACGGACACTGAATTCTGAGTAAACAATCTTTCCTGCTTAAAGTGAATTTTGAGTCAAATGGAATGACTTGTTTGTACTGACTTGCTGAAAGGCAATTACTATCCAGTTTACCCAATTTGCATTATTCTTTTCACTGCTACTCATTTACATATACATTAAACTTTGAGCAGATATGCTTGCTGTATTTGAGTGGTGATGGTGACAGTGGCTGCCAGTGGAGCCCAGAAAATGGAGCAGAAGATAAAAATTTGGGTTTTTGAGATGCTACTTGTCTAATGTGCCTGTCTTCCATTCCCCTGGTTTTAATCAGCCTTTTTTCCTTATGCAAACAGGAATCAGATTATATTTGGAGGCACTGGGGGATTATTCCAAGGTCCTTGAACTAGATAACAAAAAGCACTAACCCAAGCAGTTGTACCCTCTTTGGCATAGCAATGTTCTGACTCTTACCTCTTTTTTTTTAAATCAAGAGCTTCTAACTATAGTCCCAGAATCTCCTAGAAGGCCTCAGTACCACACTGAGTCTGTGTTTCTCCCTAGTGCGGATAACTCATACTTTATTTTGATCTTTTTGGCCCTCAGAAATATGACAGGCAAACATTTTCAGGGACAAATGGTGGTTGTAAAATGATTTTTCACATTTGCAAGGACATTTATACTTTTCAAAATACATTTATGCACATTATCCTGTTTGGTCCTCTCACTACTTCTCTGGGGGTACACAAAGGAAATATCATAATCCTCCCTTTATAGAATAAGCCAAGATGTACAGGTAGTCGTTCTTGCTCAAGGCCAGTTTGCTCCATTCAGCTGAGGCAGAGACTTGTAGTGGACAGATGACTGAACTGTGAGTCAGCTGGCCAGGATCTTAGGCTTGCTGCCTACTTGACCCATGACCTCTTGCAAATCATTGGATATCTCTGGGCCTTAGTTGCCCATCTAAGGCTCATTTTCATTCTGAATTCTGGATAAGTGAAGGGATCCAGAAATTCTAGACTGGTCAGGACATCTTAGTCTTCTGCTTTCTAGCCTAGAGGGCAACACGTCTCATCAAAAGTTAAAAATTTGGATCTTCTCTTGGAGTTCTATTCCCTTCTCTTTTTTCCTCTTTGTTTTCTGTGTCAGTTATTTCTTTTTCTTCCAGGGCCCCAAACCCAGTTCTTCCCAGTTTCTCAGAAAATAAGCAGGAAGAGCATTGGCTATACACTATAGTGATAGGCAGTTGGGTATCAGTGGACAGCTGGGTAGTACAGAGGCTAAGTGTGCTGGACTTGGTGTCAGGAAGACCTGAGTCCAAATCTCACCTCGGGCACTTATTAGCTGTATGACTCTTGACAAGTTGTTTAAACTCTACCCATCTTTTCCTTATCTTTAAAAATAGGGATAATAACAGCACCTAATTAATGGAGTTGTTGTGAGGATCAGATGAGATGATGTGTAAAGGGCTTTGCAGACTTGAAAGTGCCCATGTAAGCCCTACCTATTCATTATCATCTTCATCTTCATCATCATCATTATGTTATCCCTTTCATTGACCAATTTGATATTGGGTGACTTGAGGTGCCATCCATGTTAAAGTTGCACACTCCTTACTGATGAGTGGGATGTTGTTTCATGAGAAACCAGAGAATGGTGAAAAGGTAGAGGAGTGGGAAATGGTCACCTTGAAGGAAGTGAGTTTTGCCACCACTAACATTCATAGTAACATTCTAATTGTTTCCCTATGGGAGGTAGCTCATGGGAACTTTACTTTTCTAGGCCTCAGTTTCCTCATATGTAAAGTGAGGGAGCTGGAAGAGATATTAGAAAAGTCCTCTTGCAGCTCTATCTGATGACCCTCTGACAAGTGCAGAGGGACCTGTTTTGTAGGTAGGGAGAACGATGGCTTAGAGGTGACTTGTCTTGCCATGGCACATCAATTGCTAAAGGGAGGGAAAAAATCCCCAAATTAAGCACATTCAAAGTCACACGTATCCGTCTCTTGTCCTCTTACACTCACTTTTGACGCCTTTTCAGCAGTTCTCAGTGCCCACACATCATCCTGGACCTATAATACAGCCTTCCTCAGTGACCTACCTGGTAAAACTCCAGTTTTATAGATCTTTGCTAGTACTTATCCACACACCAAAACTTACCTGTCCTTTGTCTTATCTTCTTTATGGTCTTACTCTCTGTGATAAAAGGGCACCAATTGGTTAATACCTTGTCCCTCCCAGGTGGCATATTTATATTTTACCAAGGGCCTTCAGTACTTTAAGCCAAAGGATGGATTCCCTTGGCAGAGACCTCAGGCACTGGAAAACTGGAGAGGGGAATACTGATGTGAGCAGGTCCTTCTGTTTCTCCATTAGTTATAGTGATCAGACTCCGGTTGCTGACTTCTATGATCAGGGCTCCCCTGGCCAACAGCAAAGGTTTGATGGGTAGAGGCAGGGTCCTCACGCACACACACACACAGGCCTAAGGGGCCACTTACCACATTTTTGTAGAAGTAGTAAACAACCATCCTTGCCAAGCGTGAGTAGCACCAGTGGCCATGCACGAGCAGTAGCTTCTTGAGGTGTTTGAATCGAGAGATGGCAAAATCACTGGACATCACAGCCTGAAAAGTGAGAGTTGAAAAGTCTTTCATCCAAACTTCGTTGTTTTACCTACCCTGCCCCAAATGATTCCCGATCCCAAAGAAACTGCCCAGGAGGGAGAAATCTCACTATTGTATCTCTAAGGAGCAGGGGTTGAAAAGGTTGTCACCATCACATGATAATTGGACTAATTTGCTCTGGAATCTCTTTTGTTTGGACATACAAACCACTTCCCACCTATTTCTGCTGGGATGGAGGACCAAGCCACAGTTGAGAGGAACAGCTTTTCATTCCTGTTAGGTTTGTTTCATGATAATTTCCAAAGAATGGATTTTAACCAAATAGTTTCAAAACTACCTTTCTAGCATCCTAAATTTAATTTATTATTCTGACTATCATCTTAAAAAATTGTGACTGATATAGATTTTCAAATGTATTGACAGAACATAGTTCTTGTAGTTCTTTTTTTGGATTTTATATTAGATTACATGAAAAACTTGGAACATGGGTAGAAGTTATATTGAGATGTAAGATTAAGCCAAATGAAACTGATAGATCACAGAACTACTAGTTTATACTTAACTTTTGGAATGAGGGCTTGGTTTTGTAATGTAACACACACATTGATTGTACAGTCAATTCCCTAAATATCTGGCTTTGGACTTGGTCAGGCATTGGGCAGGGAATGCAGAGAAGCCTGAAAGACAACTGACTTGTGTAATGAGAGACCATGTCTTATCTTGAGAGAAAATCACCTACAAACCTTAGGTAGGTGCCTATATCTATCTAACATAAGGAAGGAATAAGGGAAAAAGGAGAATGACCACAATACCTGCATCCCTTCTTGTCCAGATATCCCAATTCCAATATCAGCAGCTTGAATCATGCTCACATCATTTGCACCATCACCTGCAAACAGATGGGGAATGACTGATGAAAAGTGAGTAACAAATGGGGCATCTGTCGTTTTGTGTACATTTCAGAGCTGAAATTTCAAAAGGCAGGCTTCAGATGCCTCAGATCGCAAACAGAATCAGAGAGACTATGAAGGAATTAGAAATCATTCCTTCAGTGTTATCTTTTTGTCTCCATTGCCTAGTATAGCACGTGGTACAATGTAAGTGCCTGATCAATACTTGTGGAGTTTTATCAGTGAGGAATAAGAGGCCAAGAGACTTGTCCAAAGTCACATAGCTAGATAATAACAGAGTTTGGACTAGAATTATGAGCCAATGATTCCTAATGCAGAATTCTTTCTAGTTCACCATACTTTCCTCTCTTAGCTGAGTCCTTTTTGACATGGCACTGAATGAAACTTTAAGAGAAATGTGTCACTAGAATATTGGACCCTAGAGACTTTTCTTTTGCTACTTTTTTTTGCTTTTCTCAATTTTTCTGTCTCTATACATTCACTCAGATTAAACCTTTCTCCCACAGGTATGACACATTTGTCATATGTTATTTAGTTGTTTTTAAGTCAGGTCCAACTCTTTGTGACCCCATTTGAGGTTTTCTTGGAAAAGATGCTGAAGAGGATTTGCCATTTCCTTTTCCAACTCATTTTACACATGAGGAAATTGAGGCAATCAGGGTTAAGTGACACTTGTAAGTGTCTGAGGCCATATTTGAACTCATGACGATGAGTCTTCCTAACTGTAGGTCCAGCACTCTCTACTGTGCCACCTAACTGCCCATGTCTAGATCTAGGCCTATTGAAATTCCCTTCTTGCTTCAAGGTCTAGTTGTGGTATCACCTCCTTTATAGCCTTCCCTGATCTCCCAGGTAAACATGATCTGTACCTCATATTCCCTGTCCCACTTTATCTGGTGCCTCCTTTGCTCTTATCCCATTCTACAGTGTATCATGCTATTTTTATATATCCACATTATCCTTTCCCACTAGGTTGTAAGCTCCTTGATGGCAGGGATTGTGTTGTTTCTCATTTTTGCATTGTGATCAGTCTTGGGAACCTGCATTTTAGAGAAACATTGACAAACTAGAAGTTAACAAAGGAGTACATCCAAAGGAGCCCAAGATAGTGAGGGACCAGGAAGCTGTACTTGATAGTAGCACTGGCAGCAGAAACTGAGGATGTTCAGCTTGGGGAAGAGAATCCAAGCAGATGCGATAGCTGTCCTCAAGCATATGGAAGGCAGTCATCTAGAGGAGAAATGAGGTTTGGTTTTCTTAGCACAAGGGAGAAGAACAAGAGGCAATGGGTTGTTGTTTCAGAGAAGCAGCCCTTTGCTGCATGCTTGTGTCTATATGGGGATATTTGGCTCTCCTTTGCTGGAGGTCTACAAGCAGAATCTGAGTGAGATTGTTGAGGATTTTTTTGTGGGATACTTTCATAGGATTTTAGTGCTCAAAGGGACCCTGGAGAACAGTTGGTCCAAATTCCTCATATTATAGATCAACCAATCAACAAGAATTTATTATAGGTGCCTACTGTGGATCAGATGAAGAGACTGAAGCTGCTCAAAAAGGAGTGAGACTATGCGACTTTGTAATCCCTTCTACTTCTGAGAATTTGCGATTGTGTGCTAAGTACCTAGAACAGTGTTTGGTATATAATTGTAACAAAAAATATTTGTTGAATCAAATTGAACCCTAGAAAATAGAAATGAATGAAGTTTTGTTTGGGGCAGATTTAGTTTAGCTTTTTTTTTTTTAGAGGCAACTGAGGTTAAGGGACTTGCCCAGGGTCATGCAGCTAGTAAGTGTCTGAGGTTTAGTTTTAGTTTTAATGATTTAGGCAGATTTAGTTTTAATGAACTCAACTAAATAAAACAAATTAACAAAGATGCTTTAGGGTCTCTGGCATTAACCTCTTTGTTTTCCTGTAACATGGGACCCTCTTCTGCTGAGTGAAAGGGATCTTTCCATGGGATGAGAGCCAGACCAACCACTACATTACTTCCCTGAAGATCCCTTTTCTCCCCCAAAGCCTGATTCTAAATTCACTGTTAGCAGTTTATCTCTGAGTCTGCATTGCCTTTACTTTATTTATTTGTTCATTTTTACAGCTGCTTCTCAGTAACAGGCTGCAATTAAATTAATATTATTCACCATAGAGAATGTTGAACTCGAGTAGAGAAAAAAAATCTTCCCATAACTGTTTTGAAACAAATTTATTGATCTCAAAAAAGAAGCATGTCATCTGTGGCTGCCTTTATTCTTCCCATAATTGGTTTAAAAAAAACATAACATGGAAATGAATAAATCTTCCCGGTGGCAGAACTATCTCAGCCTTTTTAACCTCTTCCATTAGCAAGCCTAGGAAAGTAGAGGTGAGGCACTCATGCAGTTTCTCTCCTGAGCTGGCTTTGTTTCTGTTGCTATGAGATTACAGTACATCTCTGACCCTAAAGAATGAGCTCTGTGATATTTTTGTGGTGAGTGGGAGAGTGGAGTTCAGTGGAGGGGGAATTCTGGATCCAAATGAGCTGATCTCACCAAGGCTTTGCTCTCTTGTAAACTCTATGCAGTTTACTATTGCTTTATGCTAAATACTTAGAGATGTAATTAATTAAGAGGATATTGAGTAAAGTATATTGAAATTTTTCCCCAGATTTCATGCTTCAAAATCACAGATGAGAACTAGAGATAGAGAAGGCAAGAGACAATGACTTTATCTGTAAGGACATTGCTGTAATTCTGGTTCTCTTATTGAGATCATAATCTAGGTTGTCTGTTCTTTAAGAGCAGGGACTATCTTTTGCCTTTCTTAATATGTCCAGTGCTCAGCTCAGTGCCTGGTATAGTAGATGACTGATAAATATTTACTTACTGACTGAAAGGACCTTGGATGGCAGCTAGTCAAGTTTTTTCATTTCACAGTTAAGGAAGATGCATCCCAGAAATTTACACACATGCAATAGACAGAGGCAGAATTTGAATTGAGAACTTCTGACACCAAAGTCAGCTTTCCATTGTATCCCAGTACATTAATTAGGGTCAGAGCACCCCTTCTAGTCTAGGGTTACTCACACTCAGTTGGAAATCAAGTGGAATAAAAAACATATATTTAAGCATTTGTTATTTCGTAAGTCACTAAGTTTAGTTTTGGAATGTAGGAGATCAGAGGGAAAAGCTCCCTTGAGGATGAGACTCCCTTTTGTGCCTCTTATAGATAATATCTCTAGGCTTTACCTGCACTTTCTGCATTCTTGGTCCTTGTCTGCCTTAATCCTTGAGACTTGGTCACTTCATTCTAACTTACTGACTTCTTAGCTTCTTAGAACACCGGCTTTATTTGACGATAGAAATCACAGACTTCTTGGATCCTGCTTTCATCTCTTGGCTGTCAGAGCCTTGGCTTGTTTCTGATCTCTGGTCCTATTGTGACTCTGACTCTATCCTTGCTGTTGCTGTTCAGTCATTTCAGTTGTGCTTGACTTTGCAAGTCTCATTTGGAGTTTTCTTTGCAAAAATACTAGAGTGGTTTGCCATTTCCTTCTCTAGCTCATTTTACAGATGAGGAAACTGAGGCAAACAGGGTTAAGTGACTTGGCCAGGGTCACACAGCCAGTACATGTCTGAGGCTGGATTTGAACTCATGAACATGAGTCTTCCTGACTGCAGGCTCAGTGCACTATCCACTGCACCACCTAGTGGCCCATTAACTCTATTCTACTGATTCCCAACCCACCTACCAAGGTTCATACTGGTCCTGACCCCTGCCTGGCCAGTTGTAGCCCATCGTTCCCATTCCCTGACATGGTAATTACCTATCGATAGCGTCATTACTTTCAACTTGTCCCGCACCAGCTTGACTACCATACTCTTCTGGAGTGGAGTAGAACGACAGCACAGGATTGAGCGGCAATATTTGGTCAACTCCAGAAACTTCTCCTTCAGATTCCCTTGGAAAATGATATTTAAAGTCTTCCCATCAATCACTAGCCCAAAATATGGACTTGTAGCTTCCATGGGGGAAGGTGGTGCCTGAGAAAGAAGACGGAAGCCAAAAACCCTTCGTTCTACTTCTCTCCTGTTATCACATCTCTTCACCTCTTCTAACGTGCAGTTGAGGATCGATTCACAGGTCTCCTATAAAAGGAATCAGAGAAGAACAGATATCAAGATTTTGAAGTCTTTCCACTTTCTTCCTTCCTCCCTATAGCATTTGAAATAACATTAAAGATTTCAGTGGAACCAAAATCCCTTGCTTCAATGGAACTCAGGAGAGGAAGTTTAGAGTAAGAACTTGTTAATTAAGATGGGGATTGATCCAGGTATGAAATTAGATAGAAAACAGTAACAGTAACAACAATAATAAATCCTGCCACCTTTATGACATTAAAGAGGATACATACTTTTTCTTTCTCCCTTCCTCCCTCTTTTCCCTTCTCTCTCCTTCCCTCCTTCCTTTCCTTCCTTCCTTTCTTCTCCTCTCTCCCTTCCTTTATTCCATCCACTCTATTCTTTTCAAAATGCTGTCAAATCCACATTTGATTCTTAGAATAACCCTGTGATATAAGTGGGATAGGCATCAGTTTCTACAAAACTCTGAAGAAAACAGAGACATGGAAATCTTTGAGTGACTTGGCCACGCTCACAGTGTGAGTCTGTCATAGAGTAGATTCTAGAACTCAGGTTTGCTAGCTGTGAGTTTAGTATCATACCAAACCTTCCCATCATACAATGATGTTATTTATATAAAACTTCGAAGTTTGCAAAGCACTTTATATGAATGATCTCATAGGCTTCTCATAACAAACTTGTGATTTAGACACTAGAGGTATCATTAATCCCCATTTTACAGATGATGAAATAAAAAAAGAAGCTAAGTGGAATGTCCATGATCACACAGCTAGTAAGACTTGCATAGAAGGGTCTTTCTGATTTTCGGTCCAGCACTCTAGCCCCAATGTCAGATTGCTAAATCTTTTCCATTGGTTTGCCATGCACATCAGCACTGAGAAACTGTTGATACACTGAAAAATACTTCATCACTTTGCAGTCATTTCAATCAGGTCTGGGCATGATCTGAATATGAAAAAAAATACAGATAGTCCAAAAGGAGGGAAAGGGATAGATATGGAGAGAGTGATGGGGCGGGGGGGGGGGGGAAGAGACAGAGAGAGGGAAGGAAGGAAAGAGAGGGAGGGAGAGGGAGGGAGAGGGAGGGAGGGGAGGGAGAGAGAGACAGACAGACACATTCCTTTATGTTGGGTCCTAAAAATTAGAAGGTTTAGCTGAATATGTACATATATATATATATATATATATACACACACACACACACACACACGTATATCTATCTTCTTTAGGAAGATAAATGATCTAGATAAATTATAGATTCAGATAGTTTTATTTTGTTCCTTGCCTGAATTGTATTATAAATTACAAGTTTGTCTTTATGATAATTAAATCCCATATTATATGTATCTGGAGGCTCACAATTCTGCAAGGTATCATTATTTGATCTCACCCTGAGAAGTATATGGCTAAATGTTTTCTTTAGTATCCCATGAACCCATTATTCCCCGTGTACTCTGTTGATTGAATTGTTTCCCTTTGAACAAATTTTAATAGGAATGGGGCTCCAGTTACCATAGAACCACAGATTATTAGATTTGAAAGGGTACTTGGAGATCATCTAGTCCAGGCTCTAATTTTACGAAATGAGGACACTGAAGCCTAGAGAAACAAAACAGCTTTTTCAAGGTCACACAGGTGGTCAGGATATTTTAATGTGCTTCCAGGGCTGTTATCTCATTGCTGTGGAAGTACCCTCCATTGATGCAGAGTAGCAGCTTGCAGCTCACCTCCAAATTATAGTTTTAGAGACGTGTTTGTGAGCACCAAGAGGTTATACAAGCTAGTAGACAGGACTCAAACCCAGGTCTTGCTATTTCCAAGGTTGGCCATTAGTCCATTCTCTCTCTGCCCATCTATATGCAGGCAAATAGAGTGCCTTGCAGTTGCTGACTTGATTCAAAACACTTCAGAGGCAGGTTTGGTGGCTTATAATTTTTCTATTATTTCCACACAAAAGCAAAGATAGGCACCAGCATATTGTGGTTGCTCAATAAGTGTTACTGTTACCGGCATGACCTAGAAATTTCCATGCTCCTTCAGCCTCACTGCCAACATTTTGGAGTACTGATTCACTTCTCATCTGTCATTTTTGTTGTCACTCCATGCAAGGTATGTGTGTGGGCTGCACCAGTGTTTAAATGGATCATGGGTAGGAGTCATTTGAAACAGTCTCTATTTTCTGATACTCAGTGGCTCACTGGGAGAGCTCGTGGCATTATGCCTGGCATGCCAAGGCCATGACTCCTCCAAGATGAATCTCTCAGTCCTGGGGACAAAGCAGGACTCCGGTGTAGGTCCTTATCTCCCCTGGATACCCATAATGAACCTATATTGACTTTGATTATATTTTCTGTTTTCTTTTATGCATTTACATTATTTTGCCCAATTGAATGCAAGCTTCACTGGCCCACATGCTATTTCTTGCACAAAATATTCCATGTCCTCACTTCATGATGATGTAGTAGCTCTCTCTCATGCCTGAGATACCCTTCTGTCTTGCTTCTGATGCCTATCTTCTCTGGCTTCCTTCCGTTGTTGTTCAGTCATGTCTGACTCTTCATGACCCCATTTCGGGGTTTCTTGGCAGAGATACTAGAGTGGTTTGCCATTTCTTTCTCCAGCTCATTTTCCAGATGAGGAAACTTAGGCAGAGTTAAGTGACTTGCCCAAGGTCACATAGCTAGTAAGTGTCTGAGGTCAGATTTGAACTCAGGGAAATGAGTCTCCCTGGCTCAGACCTGGAGCTCTGTACACTATGGTGCCACCTAGAAGCTGGCTTCCTTCAGAGAGCTGAGCTCAAATCCTACCTTTTTCTGGAGGCTTTTCCCATTCTCACCTGCTGTTAGTCCCTTCCCTATAACCATATCTTTCAATGGCTCTTTCTAGATCTTGTTTATACACAGTCGTTTGAATGTCATCTCCCCCGTTGGACTATGAGCTCCTTGAGATAAAGGTCTATGGTTTTTTTCACCTTTCTTTGTCTCACCTGTGCTTAGCACAATGCCAGGAACACAGGAGGTGATTAATAAGTGCTTGGTAAAGGACCAATCCAAATCCAGGTTTTCGGCTTCCAGGATCACTGCTGTTACGTACAGTGTTAAACTGTCTGTCTTTGTTTCTTTCAGTATCAGGTAGAGTGTTTTCCTTCCTAAACACTTGTTGAATGAATGATAAATGTAGTCAGGTAGATCTGAGTTTGAATATTGCCTCAGACGCTTACTATGTGACTCTGGGCAAGACACTTAACCTTTCTTGACCTCAGTTTCCCCATCTATAAGATGGGTACACCAATACCATCACTTACCTCACAGGGTTATTGTGAGGATCAACCAGGATATTACATGTAACAGCAAATCTTAAAGCACTACATACTTAAAAAAATATTACTACTGCTACTGTTATTATTACCATTCTTATTTCTCAGAGGACAAGGGCAACCTTGGAGATGGTCTCAATAGTTTGTCTATCACTGATTTGAATGGGGGCAAGCTTAATGACAGATTATTTTTGAGAAAGACTAATCTGAGAGAACGCCAGGCTCTTTGGGAAAGCATCACAGACTGAACAGACCTGATGCCAGCTCTGCTCTACCATTCCAACTTCCCCCCCATCCTAAGGTTGACTCACACTTTTAAAGATGTCCTCCTCCTCTTCCAGGTATCACCTGGAGGAAAATTATCATTGCAAATGAAATTTCAATTTCAAGCAGAGAAGGCAAACATCAACAGTATTACAGGATGAGGCACTTAAGCAAGCTGCAAATTACTTTTTTCATAAGCATAATATTAAAATCAAAGATTTTTCTGAGATTATTTTCATTTTATAACTTCATTGCGGTTTAATCTAATCACATAATAATCCATGCATCTTCTGGGAATACAAATGACTCTTCCATTTGTGTGGGGGCAGGGGGCTTAGACCTTTTTCTTATCTGTGCTTGTTATTCTATAGTTTCCTGGTAGAATGAAAACCAAATAGGAACTTCTCCCCAATCTAGCCCCAGGCCAAATTGTGGTGTGGTGGTACTTGTTTATTCCTAGTACCCATCTAGCACCCAAACTTTTTTTTTTTTTGCCTTTGGGAATCTTCTCATGGTATCATAGAAGTAAGGAACCTTGGCATCTGTCTAGTTCAATTTCCTTGTTTTACGGATTTCTGAGGAAACTATTACCAGAGAAGTTAGATAACTTGTTTGAGGTCACACAAACAGAAAATAGAAGAGTTCAGATTCAAACCCAGGTCCTTTGACTTCCATTCCTGTGCTCTTGCTAATCTATAATTTTCTAGGTGCCAACATCCTCTTGCTGCAGCCTGGTCACCCAGGACCAGCCCTCTATCAGTGTTTTATCTTGTTTTAAGCTCCCTGCCTTCCATCAAAATTCACCTGCTCTGACTGTCATTTCCTAGGTCCCATCTCTCCTGGGACTAATTTGGGAAAATAATCTGAGCTGAGTTACTGGGAGATAAACAATTGAATGTTTTCCTTCTCATATATTTACATTTTAGTATGTGTGCTGCCTAAGCAAGCCCATATATTTACATTTTAACAAGAGCCTTAAGTTAAGTGCTTGAACTAATGGGATTTAGTAACCTGGGCATTTCAGGATCAAAGAGGAAGGAAGCTGGAGGATTGTATAATGGAAAGAACATTAGTAAGGGAATCAGGAAATTGGAGTTCTAGTTAATGACCTTGGGAAGGTCATTTCTTATTTCTAGGCTGTGATGTCTCCATCTACAAATCTCTTCTAAGGCTCAAAGGTCTTTTCTAATCCTTTCCATCTTTGACATTCTATATTCCAAGGTCCCTTCAGACTTTGCTATTCTGTTCTCCAAGGCCCTTTCCAGTTCTGATATTCTATGTTTTAGGGCTTTTCCACTTAGAAGAGAGGGAGCTAGGGATTATCCTTCTTACTTCCTAATCCCACCATGCCACCTAATCTCCTCTTTGTTAAGGTGGACTCTGGACTTGGAAACCAGCTACCTTCTCTGGACCCACCTGACTCTCTGTATTAATGGTATATACAATGTCTGTCTGGTCCAAGAGTTTACAGGAATGTGCAATATTGACAGCTGTTTCCTGCTTGTCTCCTGTCAAGACCCAGATTTGGATCCCTGCCTCTCGCAATGCAGCAATGGTATCTGGCACGCCTTCTTGCAGTCGATCTTCAATCCCAGTTGCTCCTGGGGAAGAGAAGAGACAAGCTGGGTCACCTACTGGGGAAGAGAGTCAGGGATTTAATTCTTTAGGCATAATCATCCTGTTGAAATTGGTCCTCTTAAATTGAAGACCACAGCAGAACTGATGCTGCATTTAGGTTGGAGATAATGTGGCTGAAAGGAGGATGCTAATTAGGACAGCAGATTCCTTATATTTTTTGTATTATCTTAAGCTCAGCGTCAATCCTTAGTGAATACACAACAGAATATTGAACAGAGGCTAAACGTTTCAACAATCAAACAAAATCTGCATTTAAATTGGGGCTTTTTTTTTAGACCAAAGACTTGGCTACTCATTTCACTCACTGCCCAAGCAGAACATTTCATTCTTTTTAATAATCCAAAATGACTACTCGTTGGCAAAGGAGTGATGCTAGAAGCATGCTGAACAGATAATTTCCTATTGCAGGACCTTACGTGAATGCAATAACGGTATAAGAATGCAGTTGTACAGTGTGGCTATTTAATGGAGTGAGAGTCTCTCAGTGACAAGTGGAAATCTTTTCCCAGCCTCAGTCTTCTTCCAGCTACCTTGAGGGAGGAAAAAAATCATTTCTTTGAGGAAATGTGTTTGCTCTGGATAGCTAGTCCAAATGCAGAAGTAAACAACCGTGTGAAAAATTATGGTTCCTGCCTCATTTTTTCCTCCAGGGATCAGGCAGAAGGAGTGAGACTTTGAAGATGATATAGATCGAAGTAGGAGGTAGATGGAGGAAGGGGGAAAATGACATTTATTTGTGTGAAGAAGAAAATGAAACTTTTTCACCAGGGAGACTGAAAGATCTTTCATAGCTAGATAAATTGACAGGTTCTGACAAGCTGTATTATCCCTTCTTCAGTCCTAGTTTATGAGGACTTCTCATCAGCTGGCCTAGAAAACATTCCTTTTGAGCTATTCCAGAGTCCAGTACTGAAAAACTGGGAAATCTTATTGAAATGTGTATAGGGTCTGCTATGAAAGAGGCCACCAGAGCAAAGTTGTAACTAGGAAGTGTTGTGACCCCGGCAAATAGCACAAAAGGTTGCCTCACTTGGAGGTGGGGTGGGGAACTGGACAGGAATAAAAAAAGTCTCTAGGACCACAGTGTAGGTTTGCTTCTGTGGAGGCTTCTCCAGGGTAGGGCAGGGCAGGAGGAAACATTTATGCCAATATGCCATCTGCTAGCTTCTTATTTTAATTAATTTTTATTCTTCCCTATTAGGTGCTAAGCTTTATTATTTCTGTACAGCTAAAGGCAACCTCTAAATCTGGCATCATTATATTAAGTCAACCAGCATTTATTAAATGCCTACTATGTGCAGGCCCTGTGCTAAGCACTAGGGATCCACATAAAGTTAAAAAAAAATCTGTTTTTTAAAAAACAGTTTAAAAAGTTTATAAACATTTCTTTTCTCTATTCTGTATTTGTGTCCTGGTGTTTGAGTCTAAAATAAAATTTTGAAAAAAAAATTAAAAAAATCTCTGCTCTCAAGCAATTCAATGTCTAATCTAGGAGACATCATTCAGAACAACTATATAACAATGTGATGTATGCACGGTTTAAGTTGGAGATAATCTCAGAGGGCAGGAAGAAGGTCTAAGAAGGTTTCTTATAAAAAGTGGGACTTTAGCTGAGACTTGAAGAAGGTAGAGAGGAGGAAGGAGAGAATTCCAGGTATGGGGGACAGCCAATGAAAATGATCAGAGTCTGCAGATTGAATGTCTTATGTGAATAACTGAGAGGGGGCCAGTGTCACTTGGTTGCAGAGTACATGGAGGGGTGGTGGAATAAGTAGACTGGAAAGGTAGGAAAGGGCTAGGTTAATAAATGCCAAACAGAGGATTTTATAATTGATCTTGGAGGTAACAGGGAGCCCTTAGAGTTGATTGAACAGAGGGGTAACCTGGTTAGATTTGAGCTTTAGGAAGAAAACCTGACAGTTGAGTGGAGAGAGACTTGAGATAAGAAGACCCACCAGCAAGTTATTCATAAAAGTCCAGGTGTGAGGTGGTCTGCACCAGGGCGGTGGCAGTATCCAAGAAGAGAAGGAGGCATTTACAGGAGATGTTATGAAGGTAAAAATCAACAGGATTTGGTAGCTGATTAGAAATGGGGTGAGAGTGAGGAGTCAAGGATGACAGAGGTTGTGAGCCTGGGTGACTGGGAGGGTAGTACTACCCTTGAAAATAATAGGGGAATTAGGAAGAGAGAAGGGTGTTTTTTTTTCTCTTTGGATTGAAGATAATGAATTTAATTTTTCATGTGATCAGTTCAAGATGTTTATGAGACATCCAGCCTGAGATGTCCAACAGGCCATAGGAAATGTGAGACTGGAGGTAAGGAGAAAGTTTAGGATCGGACAAATAAATCTATGAATCATCAATACAGAGATAACAGTAGAATTCATAGGAACCAATCAGGTCACCAAGAGAAGGAGGAGGGAAGAGGTCCCAATATAAAGTCTTAGGGGATACCCACAGTTAATGGTTAGTAGGCATGACATGGCTGAAGGACACCAAGCAAAGGACACCAAGAAAGAACTATGTCACAGAAAAGAGGAAAGATCAAAGGCAAGTTCTTTCAGGGATGAATGGGTTAAGTGGGGCTTTTTTTTTTTTTTTTTTTTTTTTTAGGATGGGTAAGGCCTGGGCGTGTTAGTAGGCAATAGGGAGGCAGCCAGTAGATTGGGAGATTTTGAAGTGAGAGAGTGGGGATGAGAGATGAGACAGTCTGCTGGAGGAGATGAGATCACTTGTGCATATAGGGGAGTTTGCCTTGGCAAGGAGAAGGGCTGCTTCTTCTAGTAAAATAGGATTAAAGGAGGACAAAGTGGCAGAAGGCATTTGAATGGTGTATAAGGAGGAAGGGAGAAGGGATTCTCTGTGAATGGTCTTCAGTGTTTTATAAAATTCTCAGCTGACATGGCAGGGGTAGGAAGAGATGGGAGATTTGGGGAGGGATGAAAAAGTTTGGAAGAGGTGCTGTATCATTTGAATAGAGTCAATTGGGTGGGTATAAGAGGATTGCCTTGCTGTAGTAAGGACCTAGTGGAGATTCTGTAACATATATTTGTAGTGGACTCAGTATGATTTCATGATTTTCTCCAACTTTATTCAGAAGCATGTGAGTAGGATTGAAGGCAGTGGATAACAGATAATCTAAGACTGTGACTTCATGGGGTAAAATAGAATAAAAGGGGTAAGGGACTCAAGAAATGAAGACTGGGTAGAACTGAATGATTCACCAAGGAATCAATATAGGAAAGAAGGAGAGTGTAGTCAATGCAGAGGTGATGGCTTGGGAAAGAACTATGGGGTCAAGGGATTGGAAGTCAAATTAAGGGTGAAGAACTGGTTTTATTGCTGCAAGGCAGGCAAAAGGTAGAATGGCAACAGACTGTGATAAAAGATAAGATGAAAGAATTTTTGTTTTATTAACATGGAAATGATGCACTCATCAGGAACTGTTAAATGACTTGTAGTTATGACTTTGAGACCTTGGCAGTGAGACAGTGAGAAAATTTTCTGGTGTAGACTTTAAGGCAGTTGTGCCTCATTCAAAGGTTAATTGATTTTTTTCTTTTTTTTTTTTTTTTTAACTTTTGTTGCTAAATCTTACAATTATTTTACATTCTCAAGGTGATTTTTTTAATCAAGCTTTTTTACCTGATTTCAGCAATGCATCACAAAGTAAGGTAGGATACTTACAATTTTCCCCAGTTTACAAAAGAAAAAACTCATGCCTGAAAGGTTATGATAATATAACTTAATGATAAAGCTCCTGGCTGACTCTCTCTCTATTCTTACACCACATAAACAGCTATCCTGCCTCTGGTAGAATGGGAGCTCTTGGAGAGAGGGGGAGCAATTTTATTTTTGTCTTCATCCCCAGTACCTAACAGTGCCTGGTACATAGTCAGTTCTTAATAAATGCTTATTAATTGATTCCTAAAGAAAAAGAGCAGTGACCTACTCTGACTTGTCTTTAACACTCTTTTTAGTGCTAGGGACACACATCAAAGAAACGCTGTAGCAGCTTTGGGTCCTAGACAACCAGAAACACTTCCCTTGCATTTCACCAACTTCCCTTCTTTTCTTGTACTTGATGTTATGGCAATCTGGACACTGGGACTCTAGTCCTGACTTTGCCACCGGCCCTCCTGCCTTCTTTTAAGTCCTAACAATCCCACCTCCTCCAAGAAGCCTTTCCCAACCCTTCTTAATTCTAGTGCCTTCCCTCTGCTAGTTATTTCCTATTTATCCTGCATTTAGCTGGCTTTGAATATGTTTGTTTGCACATTGGCTCCCCATTAGACTGTAAGCTCCTTGAGGGCAAGGGCTGTCTTTTGCCTTTTTTTGCTAGCACGGTACCTGGCACATACTAAACACTTTAAAAATGTTTCTTGAATGAATGAACATTATCTATGGACATTAGGGGAAATCACTTCATTTCTTTGGGTTTCAGGTTCTTTATGTGTGACATTAGGCAATTGGATGATATGACTTCTACAGTCCCAGCTTTGACATTTTGTGTTCTAAAGTCCCTTCTAGCTCTGGCATTCATTGTTCAAAGATCCCTCCCAGCTATGATCTTTTAGCATCTAAAGTCCTTTCCAGCTCTGGCATTCTATTTTCTAAAGTCTTTTCTATTGCTAACTTTCTATTATTCTATGAATCCATAGAGACTCAGTCCCACATAGGGAATAGAGTGAGCTTTGAGGAAGAGGTGGACAGGATCCAGGGTAGCCTGGCTACATGAGTTATATAATATTCCCAGAGGGAATTTCTCAGAAAGCAAAGTGAGCAGAGCTTGGATTAGTATTTGAGGTATTTCATTTGTGCCAAAGATTTCCAAAGGTCTCCTAGGGATGAGTTTTCAATTTATATCTATTTAAAGTCTTGTTGCTATCAGAGCCAAGAAGTTTCTTTACAACCACAATATTTCTCTTTTCTCATCTGATAATGACTTATTTTTAGTTACCCAGTAAGGTGAGGTGAGTCTCTAGATGTTGGGCTGTCTCCATTAGGAGCTCATCTTGGTTTTCAAGGGATGCTTCAGCCTCACGGCGGAAATTGGCCCACCTCTGGAAGTCCTCTTCTTTTAAGACCTAAGGGCAGATAAGGACATTGTTTCCAAACTCCACTTTGTTGCAACAGATCCTGAACTGAACTGGGCTTGTGTGCTGTGACCTCTTATGTCCACATCTAATCTTCACTGCAAAGTCAGGTGAAGGCTTCTCTGTCCTTCACATCCTAACTCCTGCAGGAGGACTTTCCTGATGTCTTCTCTTGCTACTGTCTTCCTCCTGAGGTCATCTCCAATTTACCCTGTATAGATCTTGTATGGACGTAGTTGTTTGCATGTAGTCTCCCCCATTAGACTGTAAGCTTCTTGGGGGCAGGTTCTGTTAATTCCCCTCTTTGTATCCCAGCACTTAGTGCAGTCTTTTGAACACAGTAAGAGTTTAAGAAATACTTGTTAATGACTGTTAATTTTACCCCCTCAGACTGCGTCTTCTGGGATATGACCTCTTCCTCCTCAGAATTACTATCTAACTCTGTACCTCTTATCTGGCACTTGCTACATTCAACCTTGGACAGGTGGTGCAGTGGACACAGTGCTAGGCCTGGAGTCAAGAAGACTCATTTTCATAAATTCAAATCTGGCCTCAGACATTTCCTAGCTGTGTGACTCTGGGTAAGTCACTCAATCCTATTTGCCTCAGTTTCCTCATCTGTAAAATGATCAGGAGAAGGAAATGCAAACCACTCTAGTATCTTTGCCAAGGAAACCCCAAATGGAGTCACAATGAGTCAGACATAACTGAAAAGTGATTGAATAGCAACACATTTAGCCTTATGGCATAACTATTTGTGTGTTTGTTTTATTCTTCCCCCATCAGCTCCACACTCCCTTTCTGTCCTAGGCCACAAGCTTCTCAAGGGCAGGGACACTGCCTTATTTAACTTTGTTGCTCCAAGTCTGGCACAGAGAAAAGAACTTTAATGAATATTTGGTGAATAAATGAATAATGGAATAATTGATTAATTAATTCTAATCCCAAAGAGCTAAAGAAGTAAGCAGAGTACCAAGGATGACTCTTTAACAGACTCATTCATCTTCATAGATTGTCTTTTGAAGTCTCTAGATCTAAAAATGGCTTCCTATAACCTAAGCACCACACCACTTATTTATTTAGTTTGATCAATAAGGACATTTTGAGTGCTTATTGTGTCCTCATCATGGTGCTAAGCACCATGAGGGATACAGATATCAAAGATTTAGGTCCTGTGACTTGAGCTAGGGCTTTCAAAGGATTGAATAGTCAATGGAAAAGTGCTTCAACCCTCTTTGAGCACCCCAAATAAAGAACAGCTGAAGGAAAGTCCTCTAGCTTTATGTTGTCTTAGTAATGTTACAAGACTAATGAGGAGAAATATTTTTCCTACCTTCTTGGCGATGCAGAGTGTTCGTAGCCCATCTCTTGCATACAAGTCAAGGTGTTTTTGGGTCTTGGCCCGGATTTTTCTCAGCTTCTTCTCTGCAACAGGGTCTATTGCTATTAAACATGATTCCCAATATGTAGTCAGCCACAGATTTTGGGAAATGTTTTACTTCCCCAATTCAGACTTTGCTAGGATCATTGCAAGCCTTTCCAGCTAAAGAATTCCATCAGCTTCCTGCTCTCTGGAAAATGTTACATCTCTGAACCACTAGGACATCCCAGAAGATATCCTCTTAGGTCCTTTCTCCTGGAGGTACCCTCTGAAGTGGTAGCATAGACTAAACTTGCCACTTGTCTTAATCAAAGGGTTAAGAATTAACGTTCACTCCTCTCTTATCCTGAACCTTTGTCCCTGAGCCATAGCTGACTATGCAGAGGAAAATGGGGCTGCCTCAATAATTCTAAATCTTGTCTGGAATCTGCTATCCTAGGAGAAAATCAGTCCCATAGCTGTCTATTTCTTGTTAGTGATAAAGACAGTGGCTGCATCGTAATTAATGCTGTCTGACATTAGACTCTAATATCAAGGGACTTTGAAGTACTTTGTTGGTTTCAAGAGAGTTTATGCAAATATTTTTGAAGGAAGAAATGAGAAGGGGATTATTTCCATTTTGTTGGTGAGGGGACTAAGGTCCAAGGAAAGGGAAAACCCAAAGGTTTTCTGGGTGAGGAATAGGATGCTGGCAACATGATGTAATGGGCTTATAGTTAGGAAGTCAAAATTCTGGCTCTTTTGCTAACTAGTTGTGTGTCCTTTATAAATTTGCTGAATTTGGACCCCAAATTAGATTTCATGACCTCCAAAGTCCCTTTAATTTCTACAAAATCATTGTAATCTCAGTCAGTGGCAAGTGCCATAATGGAAAGAACCCTAAGCTTAGTGGCAGCAGACTAGGTTCAAATGCTAGTTCTGATACTTGCTAGCTTGTGTTGTGTTTGTCCTTCGTTTTCGAAGAGGACCATGACATCAGAAAAATGATGACATGACTTGTAGTTGACTTTGATTTGAGTGAAGGAAGGCTATGCAAGGTCACCAGTCTCACTTTCTCCTTCATAGCCATCTGGGTCCAGTAGTCTGATATTCATCAGGCTTACTGGAGATGGCCCAGGATGCAGTGGGAGACCCTGACCTTTTTAGGCTGAAGCCTTGCTAGCTATGTTACCATGGTCAATCTATTTCTATCATTGAGTCTCATTTTCCTCATCTGTAAAATGGGGATAATAATCCTCACACTATCTCTGTTATCTGCTGTATGTGGTTCATTCTGATTCTCAACCCAATGGGATTCTTTAGGTCTTCCATTTCTGGAATATTATGTGACCAATCTGTAATTAGCATCAGTTCATTATTTCACATCAATAATGAATTTACCTTTGGCAGGGTCTTCCAGCAGGTCCATTATGACTGAGTCAGCTCCCTTAGTATAGACAATGATCTCACCAGTCAAGGGATGCCTTACAATCACTGACATCCTCTTCCTCACCGAGTCAAAACCCAGGGTGTAGAGGAGGTCAAAGGTGAGAAGTGTCCCCTGGGGCAGGCGCACAGTCACTTGCTCAGGGGTCCTGGATACCAGGGTGAAGTTGTAGGCCCGTGCAGCATGCACGAGGGCAGCTTCATCAGGACTCTCAGCCTCATAGCAGAATTCTGGCTCTGGTATCACTGAGTCCAATCCATCTTCCAAGGAGGGGCTTTTGGCCCCCATGTCCTGCTTGGCCATGACTTCTTTGGAGCCGCTCTGGTAGCCAGCATCTGTTGAATATCCACAGCTGTGACTGGACAAATCATCTTGCTCATCTGAGTCTACAATTGTGGGGTTTGGCCCTAAACTTTCCCCAAGGTCAGATGGAGTGGAGGAAGAGAAGGACTGGCTGAGACTGGAGAGTTTAAGCCTCTGGAACAGCTGGTGAATCTTCTCTAGGGAAGCTCCTAGGGACTTCATCTGTGGTGGGATGGTGACCTTGACATTGAGAGGAAAAGCACAATGTTATTTCTGTGGGGAAAAATAATGAAATCACCCACAGGCAAGTTGAAGAATGAGACAAATTGAAAAGGTCTCCTTCCTCCAAGTTCTAATTCTGTTGGACTCTTTGTTACTTAGAGGTCACTTTACCAATAACTATATTATCCAGATCTCTTGCTAGGTCAACTGATAGGATGACTAACGTGTTGTGTGACCTGGGCAAGTCACTGTCCCTCTCCCAACCTCAATTTTGTCATCTAGAAAATAAAGGAATTGACTTTTAAGATTCTCTAAGCGCTAATGTTCTGTGATTCTCTATGGCCACAGGCAGATGGTCTCTCCCTTGGAAGATTTTTTAAAAATCATAATACAAATATGCTGTTTTTTTTCTATGACATTACTTAACCAAGTAAGTTATGTCATCTCTCTGAGTCTCTTAACTGATCTGTAAATTGAGTCTAATGATATCTGCTTTACCTTTCTCACAGGGTTTTATTATGAACAAATGAGATAATGCATGGGAAAATACTTTATAAATTATAAGATGTTGGGAAGTGTTCAAGAATGGACTGGTTGACAGGACTGTTGTGGATCAGATGTGTCAAACATGTGGGCTGCATTGCTGTCACATCACTCTCAAGTGTAATTTGAACCAGATTAAAATATAATTAGGAGATATTTACCAAACTAAGTAAAAATACAATAGAACTGAGGCAATATTTAGATATGATTTTCTAAGTCAATGCTGTGTGCAGGGATCCTCATGAACAGTATCCCATTTCTTTCTTTAAATTTTTTTTAAAAAAAATTATTTTTAGTTTACAACATTCAGTTCCACAAGCTTTTGAGTTTTAATTTTCTGCTCCTCCCTCCCCTCCCCAAGATGGCATGCAATCTGATATAGGCACTACATATACATTCACATTAAACCTATTTTCACATTAGTCATGTTGCAAAGAAGAATTATAACCAATGGAGTGAGCCACAAGAAAGAAGAAACAACAAAACAAAATAAAGAAGAGAGAGAGCAAATAGTATGCTTCAATCTGCATTCAGCCTCCTCAATTCTTTCTCTGGATGTGGATGGCATTTTCCATCATGAGCCTTTTGGAGTTGTCTTAGAACCTTGCTGAGAAGAACAAAGTCTACCAAAATTAGCCAGTGAATAATGTATCTGTAATTGCGTACAATGCTCTCCTGGTTCTGTTCCCCTGACTCAGTTTCAGTTCACATAAGTCTTTCCAGGTTTTTCTGAAGTCTGCTTGCTCATCATTTCTTATAGTACAATACTATTACATTACATTCATATACCACAGCCTGTTCAGCCATTCCCCAATTGATGGGTATCCCCTCAATTTTCAGTTCTTTGACACCACAAAAAGAGCTGCTATAAATATTTGTAAACGTGGGTTCTTTTCCCATTTGTAGGATCTCTTTGGGATACAGACCTAGAAGTGGTATTGCAGGGTCAAAGGGTACATACATTTTTATAGCCCTTTGGGCATAGTTCCAAATTGCTCTCCAAAATGATTGGATCAGGTCACAACTCCACCAACAACGCATTAGTGTTTCAATTTTCCCACATCTTGTGCAGCATTTATAATTTTCCTGTTTTGTCATGTTAGCCAATTTGACAGGTGTGATGTGGCATCTAAGAGTTGTTTTGATTTGCACTTCTCTAATCAATAGTGATTTAGAGCATTTTTTTCATATGATTATAGATAGCTTTAATTTCTTCCTCTGAAAACTGCCTGTCATATCCTTTGACCATTTATCAATTGGGGAATGACTTGTATTCTTATAAATTTGACTCAGTTCTCTATATCTTTTAGAAATGAGGCCTTTATCAGAGACAAACAGTGCCCCATTTCTATTTGAGTTTGACACCACTGTTGTAGATGGCATTGGCACTTCAGGAAAGGGTGGAATGAAATCATCTCAAAAATGCCTCCCAAGTCCAAGCTTCCAAGAATTTAGAAATGCATTTTATAAATGATAAATAATTTTGTAAGTAATAAAGAGAAAGGACTGTTCAATGGTTAAAACATGATGGTCACAGTGCTCCTGGTCCCTGGGCTCTCTTTGCTGAGCTTTGTTTCCAAGCCATCCAGTCCTCTCTTCCTCCCCACTTTGTGTACAAGCTCCTTGAGGGCAGGGACTCTCCTACTTGCTTGTATATGCCACACATAGTGTAGTACCTGGCATACACTAAGAACTTAAATGCTTTCCCAAGAAGTCATAAATATTTTTCATTCCCTAATGGGATCAATCTTCTGATCCTGATGCCTTTCTTTATGGGTTGCCTTCCATGGTTACCCAGCCAGTCTTTTCATAAAGTGCGCTAGAATGAACGAATGATCAGTTTTAGGGTCAGAAGGATCTCCAGAGGGTATCTATCCCACAAACATTTGGGGCCATAGGGTCATATATTGAGAACTGGAAGGGACCTACGAGCCATCAAATCCATCACCTTCATTTTCCAGAGGAGGAAACTGAGGCTGAGAGAGGTTAAACGAGTAGTCGAGGGCCATATAGCCTGAACTCGGGTCTTCCTGATGCCAAGCCCACTACTCTTCCCATTGTACCACCAAGCTGCCAAATCACAGAATGTGAGAAACTGGAGGAAGGGAAGGGAATAAGCCATTTACGTAGCACTTTGTATGCCCCAGGCACTATGCTAAGTGCTTTTACAAATATTATCTCATTTGATCCTCACAACAACCTTCTGAGGTAGATGTTTATATTATCTCCAGTTTATAGTTGAGGAGAGTGAGGCAAACAGATTAAATGACTGGCCCAGGGTCACACAGTAAGTATCTGAGGCAGAATTTGAACTCTGATCTTCTTGACTCCAGCACCAGATGTGCCACCAGCTGCCTCAAGATCAGAGATCAACCCCTTCATTTGATACATGACTAAGCTAAGGGGAAGTGGTTTGTCCAGGTCACAGAGCTTAAAAGTAGAACCAGGACTAGACTCATGTCTTCTGACTCCCAGTCGGGTTTTCTTTAAAGCCCTCCCACACTCTCTCATGACACCTTACCCTCTGCCTGGGTTCTGTTGTTGTGGAGACCATGACAGAGTTGCAGATGGCCAGTGCAAGGAAGAAATCAGTGATGGAGGAGCCTGTGGAGAGGGAAGGTTTGGTGACCCTGTGGGATGTCAAGGTTTCCAGTTTCAAGGTAGCATCTTTCACCTTTGTCAAGAGACCTTGGTCTGGAGCCACATCCTTTTCCTGGGAGAAAAACATTTGAGTGAGACTTTCTTCAGTTAATGGACTACAGGGAAAGGTGCTTACTGGCAAGAGTTTTTGCACTACTAGGGAAAACCAAACACAGGATGTAAGAATTAAAATCTTTGTCCCCAAACCTCCCAAACCAGAAGCCTATTTTTGCCGTGATATATTCCTTCATTCTCCAATTATTTTCTTAATGGTTCACTGTGCTAGGTATTAGGCCTGCCCTGCTCCCACATCGCCAGTCACTGTGGATGCATCACAGAATTTCAGAGACATAAGGGACCACAGTGATGGTCTAGGCTGACCCCTACCCCCAAAAGAATCCCCCAAACAACACACCTGATGAGTGGTCATCCAGCATTTCCTTGAAAACCTCCTGGGAGAAGGAACCCACTACAGTTTCCCCCACCTCACTTAGAGGCAGTCCATTCTCCATTTGGAAGCTCTGTCTAGTGTCAGAGTACTCGTCCTCAAAAGCACCCACTATGTTCAGGGCATTGTGCTAAGTGCTGTGACAAAAATACCCATAGGGCAGAGGAGCATCTCAGAAAGAGAATTCTAGGGAACAAACATGTACTGAATTGAGCCTCATTTTGTCATCCCAGCCCTCTGCTCCCTGCAGACATGTTGGCTCCCATACAGGGTACAGGATTGCTCCAAACCACTAAAATATGTTTGTGTTTTCAATGATACAAATGCCACTATTACTCTGACCATATTTTCACACTGAGGGGGAGATGAGGCAAGCAAGAGAATATAACCCAGAAAACAGAAAAAGTACATGCCCAGGGATGTCATCTTTTCTCTCCTAAGCTTGTGATGAGCTGTAGATGCTTTTTACATGCACTCTTGCATTATAGTAGATAATTTTGTATAGTCTTCTCACCTTCCTAACGTATTTACAGTTTGACAAAATGGCCTTTGAGGACTCTTCCAGTTCTGAGATGCTCTAATTTGTTGAGATTATTCTTGTACCCTGAAAGATATTGAAAGGACCATAGGAAGGCCTGAGTAGTTAACTCTGTGGGGGATTTATGGAAAGACATGAATAAGAATTACATGAGATGAGAAGGCATGGAGGTGTTGGTATATCAGGGAGGGCAGTGGATAAAATTATGGCTCCATTAAGGTTTAAGTACTCAAACTTGGCACCTTGGTGGCGTTGGGGATAGAGCACTGGTACTGGGATATGGAAGACCTGAGTTCAAATCTGGCCTAAGATGCTAGTTGAGGCTAGGTGATAGCATCCTAGATTTAGAGTTAGAAGGTTCCTCAGAGGCCATGTAGTACAATCGGTTCCTTTAACTTCCTTGAGCTTGTTTCCTGATGTATAAAAACAAATTATCCAAAGTCATACAGGTAATAAGCAAGCATCAGAGGTAGAATCTGAACTTACATCCTGACTTCATAGCAAGTATGCTATGCCATGCTGCCTTCCATTTTAGGGCTTGGCAGGCTAGTGGGATAAGTTATTTTGAACTATGGAAACTTCCAGGTGTTTTACATACTGGCAGTCTCCGTACTCTACTTTTTCCTGATATCAGCTGGCTTATTCCAATGACTTTGTCTTGTATAGATAGCTACTAATATACCTAGCTAAAAAAAAATCACTCTTTCCATTTTTGTTCTAAGATACAGATTTAGTTACTATCGTTGGGGAAAAGACTCCAGCATGCATGATGGAAAGAGGCTGGGGTGGGGGGTGGGAAATGTTCTTAAAAAAACTTGAGACTGGAGGTACACTATATTTAAATTCTTGGAGACTGGATCTCAAGGGCCTGGCCACCAGTTCTGCAGCCCAGATTCTCAGGGCACCATAAACATCTTTTCAATGATATGGAGTAGTCTAACTGGATGACTGTTCAGTCTGATAGGCAGACAGTAGAATGGGGAAAAAGTAAATCACCATTATCATCAACATAGATAACTTACTAAACACTATATACTAGGCCCTGGACCAAACCCTAGAGATAATATAAGCAAGCGAGGTGGTCTTTGCCCTCAAATATCCTATATTCTAATGGGGGAAGACTAACACATAAAAGAGAGAATAGGAAAGAGTGTGTATCTTATTATTCTGGCATAGCTTCAAGCTACTGCTCTGATTAGTCCTATTGCTAATATGACTACTAGTTTTCTTCCAACTTACCAAGATAGCAAACCAGTATTTTTGTAGCTACTGAGAGCCTCTGGTTCAAAATCTTCCAGTATCATGTCAGCTTGTTGCTTGTTGGAGCAAGGTTACATGGTAAGAGTTGCAACTTAGTTGAATTAATGTTTGTGGAATGTCTAAGAACTTTAGGTGAATTCCGGTGCCCTCTTCATCCCTCTCTCACCATTGAACACAGAGCTCACTTTTGAACTAGATTTGGCTGAGGAATTGACTTTTTTCCCATTATTTATATGGAGTCTGCTTGTTACTGTGTAAGAAAAAGGAATCAGAATTTGGTTTCCTTTCCGAGTCCCAGGAAGCTTCAGAAGTCCTCGTCAGGGACTTTTCAGCAAGACACAAAGCAAGAAGTAAAATACGTGTATAGGAGAAACATCTTACAGAAAAGCGGTGGGAAATTTTGTACCAAAAGAACTCGGTATTTTATTCTGGCCCTAATAAGAACATATCATGGCAAGGTTTATTAACAGCACTGTCAGGTTTGAGGTTATGATTACTACAGATGGTTTGGCAGTGCAGGTGGCTATATATCTAGGTTACCAATCTCTTCAATCCAAATTCCTCAGTCTGGCATTTAAATTCCTTCATAATCTGGTTCCAGCCTCTTTTTCCTGGCTGATTTCACGTCATTCACACTCACTCTATGTTCATGCCAAACTGTACTTTACTCAATATTCCATCTCCTGTCTCTGTCCTCTGTATCTGGAATCCTCTCCCTTCTCATCTCTACCCTTTGGAATCTCTGCCCCCCTTAAGGGCTCAGCTAATGTGTTACCTCCTGCCAGGGACATTTTCTAATTTCCTTCACTTGTTAATATCCTGTTCCTTCCTGCCTTCCCCAACCCTGACCAAAGATTTCATATTTATTTTGTATTGATTTGACTTATCTGTGTTCCTGTTGGTTTTTCCCCAGTAGAATGAAAGTCAAATTCTTGAGAAAAGATTTACTTCATTTTTGTTCAGTTTCCAGAACAGTGCCTGGTATATAGTAGGCACTTCATAAATTGCTTTCTGAATTGGACCTGAAAGATTTTGGAGCATATTTAATTTAAACACACACACACACAGAAGTGGGCTTACAAAATTGGGAATACCTTTTGCTTCTCCTTTCTATTCCCCAAGCTGTGGGTGTCCCTGCATTTTTCTTTTTGCTTTTTGGAGGGCAACTGGGGTTAAGTGACTTGCCCAAAGTCACACGGCTAGTAATTATGTCAAGTGTCTGAGGTCACATTTGAACTCAGGTCCTCCTGACTCCAGGGCCAGGGCTCTATTCACTGCGCAACCTAGCCGCCCCCCTGCATTTTTCTGTGTGGGGGGAGAGCAAGGCAAGGAAGGGCAGACTACAGAAAAGGCATCTACCAAGAAGAAGTGCTGGGGCTATGAGGCAAATTTCGTGGGCTAAATGTTTTTGGCCTCATGATTACAGAAAAGAAAACTGCCCATATTAAACAAAGGATGTCTGTTCAGAATGAGAAATGTGAAAAAAAAGAAAGAAAAACCTGAAGAGGCCTGGAAAAGGGCATTCTATTTTCTATGACAGTACTTGTAAATATTGGGCCAATACCTAATGCCTCCTGGAAGCACCAGGGCTTCAGTTCCCAAAGGCATGCATGCCAATAAACTTTACAGCAAGGCAATTAGAAGACACCACCTGAAGTTTCCTTGTTCTTTAGAGGAGAAAAGGGAAGTTAAAAAAATAAAACTAAATGGGAGGCTTGTCAGAACAAGAGATACCTGCTAAATAGCCAAGGAGCGAGTTCTCTAGAAAGCAGTAATTGCCACGCTTGCGGCCTGCCAATCTTGAAAGACAAGCTGTGATGACTAAGTACACTCTAAGCAGGTACAGGAGAAGGAATCAAAGGATCAGTGTCATTTATTGACTAAGACAAGCCTGGACTCTAGTATAGTGGGTGGGCAGAAGGATCTATGTGGAACAGAACAAGAAAGCTGAAGTATCTATCAGGTGGGTTCACTGCCATCATAATGATATCAGCAAGACTCACTTTTCAACATGACTTTGAGCATTTTATAGTGTTCTTTCTTCATGCTCCTTAACACAAGACTAGGATTGAGGGGGGAAAGGACAGCTAAAGTCTAAGGGGCCCCAAGAGAGCCACTTAGAAGGCCCAGGCAATGAGACCTTGGGTCCTAACCTATTAATTCAAAATTCTGCTAATACAATCAAGGATATTTGTGCAATGTTCTCAGAGGCCTTGAAGGCTTCACATATTATATAAAACACTCAATTTGCATATCACAACACCTTGAAGATCCCTCTGAGCCTATCAAAAATTAAATTACTCGTGGGGCTGTGTTCTGTTTGGAGAAAAAGTCCTCATCACTTTTACCTTTTTCATAAATATCTAACATTTGCAGAGCACACTGGGCTTTTCAAATCACTTTCATACCCATTACCAGTCATGCTGGTTGCTCTCTTACTATATTCCATATCGTATCTCTGTGCCTTTGCAAAGAATGTCCCCAGTGCCTGGAATGCCCTCCCTCCTCACCTCAGCCTTTGTGGATTTCCTAGCTTCCTTCAAAGATCAACTCAAGTACAACCTCCTACATGAAACCTATCCTGATCTCCCCATTTGTTAGTCCTTACCACTAAATGATCTTGCACTAACTTATCTGTGTATATGTTGTTTCCCCCAATAAACTGTATGCTCCTTGAGGGCAAGGGGCTATTTCCTTTGTATCTCCTGTGCACAGCCCCTGGACTGGATCTGTGATTTCACCAGAACTTCCTCTACCAGTGCAGATCTACCCCTTCTGTACAATATATAATCTTAGAGAGTTTATTGGGCCACAGAGACATTAAGTGGCTTGCTCAGGGTCACAACCACCATGTGGCAGAGAGAGAAATGAACCCAGTTCTCCCTTGCTCTGAAGTCAACCTGGCACATTGTAGGTGATTAATAAATGCTTGTTGAATGGATAGACAAATGCCTCCCCTGTAACCCTTGGAGGTTCCTAGGGGTGTTGTTGTTTTACTTTACAGATAAGGAACTTTCTAAGACCAGAAGCTGCAGAGCAAGGTCCAATAAACGTCAGTGGAGGAAGTTTCCTCTTGGGGGAGCTCCTTCTGCCAAAGTAAAAACTGATGAGTAAGCAGAGGAGCTGAGAGGTTGGGTGTGTACTTCTGCCACCCGGCTGGCCAGTGAAAGGGGCACCCCGGTAAGCAGGAGGATCCTGACTGCTCTCCCAGTCCTTTGCCTGCTATTCTATCTTGTCCTTCAGATACAAACCTTAAACAAGTGACCCTGAATTTTGAAGGGGCTGGAGAGCTATTATTTTGCAGGGAATGTTTTCTTAAACCCACATACCTGTCCAGCCAATTAGAGCTGAGTCTTGTGTGGGCTATTTACCAGTTCATTCTCTGTGCTTTGCCTTCCTGAAAGAGCTTAGTTAGAACCTGTCATTCAAAACTGCCTGGAGGCCAGGCTGTGGTGCAGCAATTAAAATGTTCTCTGGAGCCTTGAGAGAGATGGTTGGTAAATGTGTCCCCTGCCCTCAGTGGCTCATAAAGGCCTCAAATTAGAGCCACGGCTTGTTATTCCTACCAGGGTGGGAATAAATGGATAAGCCATGAGAACGAAATGCTTTGGGTGAAGAGGCAGAAGAGCTTTATTTTCCTTTTCAGTGGACAGTTCTCCCAGGCACCTGGGAGCCTGTAAAAGACAGGTGAGAATGGTCCAAAGGACATGGAGAGAGTCACCCAGAGGGAGAGATGTGAGGAAACTGCCGCTAAAGGGCTAGCAGCCAGGGGTTACAGTGGACAGTGTTGTACTTAGGGGCTGCAGGTGCCAAACTGAAATCTGACCTCAGACATTTACTAGTTGTGTGACCCTGGACAAATTGCTCAACCACTCTCAGCCTCAGTTTCCTCATCTGTAAAATGGGGATAATAATAGCACCAACCTCACAGGGTTGTTGTAAGGCTCAAGTGAGATGATATTTGTAAAGTATTTTGAAAACCTTGAAGAGCTACTTTTCTGTCTCCCCGGAACCCTCCCAGGGCCTTGTTTATACTTCTTTTGTGTTCTATCATGTTTTATTTTATATTGGAACTATTGCGTATGTCTAATCTTTGGTGTGGCATAGTACAAGGGAGATTTGGGTTTGAAGTCCAGCTGTCATTTATTACCTATGTGACCTTGGGCAAGCCACAATCTCTCTGTAGCCTCAGTTTCCTCATCTGTAAAATAAAGAAGTCGGACTGGATGGTCTCTATGGTGCCTTACAAATCTTAACAACAAACAAACAAACAAAAAAGCATGATTTCCTCCTAGACTGGAATGGACTGTGGAAGGAAGGCGTGGCTCTTGACAGATTTATTCTTCTTTGTCTCTTCCTCAGCAGCCTTGCATGGGCATTTTTATTGAGTAGATGCTCAAAAAAAATTCATTGGTTGAGTAAATGAATGTTGATTGATAGTGTTTTTTATTCAATCACGATTGTTCTCATTAAGGTTGTATTAAGCATAAAATAGTTCAGGAGTCAATCGATTTTGTATTCACAGAGAACAATTGGATAATCTGCAAACTGAAGGGTTCAAGCTGATACCCTTTACTGGGGGTCAGAAACAGCACTGCTGAGCTGTGTTTTGTTTCCTACTACTCCCCACCAGTACTTCTCTCCATACCAAAAGTAAATCCCCTGCAGCTTGGAAGGAAAGAGATATGACTTACTATGGTACTGCTGAAGGCCACTGGAGACTGGGCATTGTCACATCTCCCCATAGACCTGTGCCGAGCGTGACTCTGGAAATGGGCACGGACACTCTGACTCCTCCTCAGGGGGTTGGCTCCTCCTGGGTATCTCACTGTGCCAAAGCCTGACAAGGCCCCGTACTGATATTTGGTGCAGTCCTCATCATCTGAATCCAGCTCCCTCTGAGTCTCTAGGCGTTTGGCTGCAAAGAAAAGTGCCCCATTACTAACATGGTTAGAAATGTTTGTGTTAGAAACATAGTAAGTTAAGTAAATCACCCTGGAACCTAGCTGTAGGGACTGGGGACCTGAAAGTGGAAAGTAATTAATAGCAGTAATTCTAAAAATAATTAGCATATAATAGTACTCTACAATGATTTCATTTTATCTTCACAACTTTGGGAGGGAGGTGTTATTATTCTTGTTTTACAGATGAAGAAACTGAGGCTGAAAAAAGCTAAGTGAGTTTTCCAGAGTTACATAACTACTGAGTGTCTGAGGCTGGATTTGAACTCAGATCTTCCTGACTCCCAGTCCAGCGTCCTCATTGCTCCACCTTGCTAATTCACGTTGGTAAAAGGGACAGGGAAAAGAAAGAGGCAGTTCTGCCAGTTGATGTAAAAATAACAACAAACAAACCATAATAATAGCACCTCACAATTTATTGTTTTAAGGCTTAGTGGATAGACAACTGGCCTCAGAGCTAGGAAGATATGGGTTCAAGTCCTGCTGCTGATGCTTAGTGACTGTATGACCTTGAGCAAGTCACAACCTCTTGGGGCTTTAGGAACTAAGACCACATTAAAGAGGAAGTGTTGACCTGCATCAACAAAAGCAGTTCCTCACTATATTAATGAAAGTACAGGTCCAGTCCCAATCCTTAGCCAAGGTTGGCTAAGTATTTTTCTCACAATAACCTCCTGAGATAGATAATATAAGTAGTATCACCTCTGCTTTAGAAACGAGGAAACTGAGAGTGAGAGAAAAGTGACCTGTTCAAGGTCATACAGCCAGAGATTCAAACCAAGGTTTCTTGATTCCAAGTACAGTAGTCTTTTTCACTCAAACGTGCTGCTTTTAGCCCCAAGGCCTAGATGTAGCCGATGGTACAGTGGACAAAGCGCTGGGCCTGGAGCCAGGAACACCCGAGTTCAAATTCACCTTCAGATACTTACTGTTTGCCTCAGTTTCCTCAACTGTAAAATGGAGATAATAATAGCATGTACCTTGCAGGGTTGTTGTAAGGCTCAAATGAGATATTATTTGTGAAGCTGCTTAGTTCAGGGCCTGGCACCTAGTAGGCCATATATAGATCCTTTCCTTTTTCTCTCCCTCCCCCTTTTCTTGTAGTTCTATATGTGTTCTTATTTCCCCTAACTAGACTATAATCTCCATGAAGGTAGGAATGATGATGATGACTATCTTATTATGTTTTATTATTATATAATATGATATCAATGAAAATATTAATTATTTATATCATGATACTTATATATAAATATAATTATACTATTTTAACAATCTAATAATTTATAACATCATAATGTTTATAAATAAACATTTATATATAATAATATGATGTTACAAATTCATAATAATATATTATGCATTATATTACATTATATCTTATTATGTGGATCATAGGACCACTGATATAGAGCTGGTAAGGACTGTTTGATGCCATCAAGTACAACCCCTTCACATTACAGATGCTGGTCATGAGGCCCAGGGAGTTTAGCTGATTTATCCAACATAGGCCTGTTATCCTCGCAGGTGCGGTTCCAGAAGATAGTCCTCAGCTCAAGTGGTACAGAGGCAACCATGTCTGACCTGACTGCCCTACTTAAGATCTTCCTTCAATCTGCTAGTGACAGCACAGGAAACTTGGGCAGCAGATTCTGCTACAATGAATTACCTCCATGAGAAACAGAGAGATGAGTTGAGAAGGAAAGAAAAAAAAAGTTTTTGAGTGTGTGTGTTCAAATCCAAACTCATTCTGACATTTTGATTGAGCTGTGGAAATGGGTGTCACAATTAGGAGGTGTTTTGCTTCCCAGTGTCAGTAAAATACCTCTGCATATCAATAGCCCAGGTCACATAAAGAGGATTTTTAAAACATTTCTATAGTTTTAGGCCAAAGGTCTGTAGCTGAACACAATAGAAAAAGCACACATTAAGAATGAATTTTTATAGTCAATAAATACCATGTTGAAAAAACCCCCAGAGAAGTCAAGCAATTTGACAGCTGTCATTTAGCACAGGGGAGAGTTGAGATAAGTGACCTCTGCTCTTATCCCTTAAGTATGTTAGACTTCTTGTCTTGCATTTATCTTATACCTATTTTCTAGAAAGATGAAACCTATAGTGGAGACCCCCCACTTTTTTTAGCACTTCTTACCATTTTCTTGGTGGGAAAACTCATTGCCCATAATAGTGCAACGCCGGAATACCATTTTGTTCTCTGTCAGAGTCCCAGTTTTGTCTGAGAAGATGTATTGAATCTGGCCCAGGTCTTCAGTGATGTTAAGGGCTCGGCACTGAATGAATAGATCGACTTCTTCATTGTACAGGTCAATGTCATTGTGTAAGAAGAAAACCTGACCAAGTTTTACCAATTCAATGGATACGTACAGAGAGATTGGTATCAGGGTCTGAAAAGAGAACATGTCCATTATGTAATAATTATTGCTTCTTCCCTCAGCTACTTGCTAGTAAAGGGATTTTGAATCAATGGGGAATAGGAATAGTACTGTCATTATGAAGTGTAATTTTAGTTAAGAGCATACTCTTTATATATGGAGGTTTCAATCCCATGATTCATTTTTTCTATGATGCATCAGGTACAGTGTCTTTAGCAATAATTTCTTAATTTCTGGATCCAATGTTCTTTTTTCATTCCTCATCCTTCTTGATCTTTCTGCAACATTTAAGACCACAGACTATCCCTTTCTCCTAGACACTCTTTTTCATAATGATAGTTTCTTTCTTAGTCTCCTTTTCTGGATAATTTTCTACATCTCACCCTGCTGTGCATGGGTAGACCCCAGAACTCTTTCCTGGCTCCTCTTTTTGCCTCTTGATATATTCTCTCTGGTGTCTGACTATGCCATTCCCCTACTCAGAAACAGTAGTGCTTATGTCTCTAGGAGGAAATATCAGTGTCTCTGGTATTTAAAGCTTTCATAACCTGATTCCAGCCTACCTTTTCAAGTTTTTTGAGCATTATTCTCATTCAGGGACTCTGTGTTTCAACCCAGCTGGCCTTCTGGCTGTTCCTCAAGCAAGATCTTCTACCTCCCATCTTCGTATCTTTGCATTGGATGTCCCTCACACACAGAATGCAGTCTCTGAGAAGCCTTGCCTCAAGAACCACATCTCATATGAAATCTATCTTGCTAGTTTTTTATATTCTTCCTCCCAAAAGTCACTTTGTATATGTTCTTTGTTTTCATTGCTGGATACCTAATCTCTACTAACATCCAAAGAATATACCCCTTTGAGAATAGAAATGATTTCATTTTTGTCTTCGCATCTGGCAAATAGAGGGTACTTAATAATACTTAAGGTACTTAATAAATTGCTATTCATATTGAATGAATGAGAGGAGAATGATGGTTGAGCTCCACGACTGAAAATGGCTTGCATTGAAAGGAGATCTGTGCAGGCCCTCATCTTGAAGGACGCTCCCAAACAGTAACTAGATCCACTAGAGAGTAGAAAGTGAGAAGCAAAATGGTATAGAAAACCTGGAAGAAAACTCTTTCCCCAGAAAATACACTGGGGTCTTATGAAAGTATCTCCTTTTATTAATTATACATTGTAGAGCCATTTAAAACCAGAATAGAAGAAACCTTAGACGTTATCTGACTTAGTCTGTCCCGTTTTTCCCCCTCCCCACCCTGGCCAGCCCCCACCATGCTTTGTGGGAGAACCAGAGAGAAGTAATTTGCTTAACCCAGGTCACACAGCCTATTAGTGGTAAGATTAGAAACAAGTCTCTGGTGCTCTTTCTCCTGGACCTTATATTCTATTCTCTTATATAGTGGAGATACTAATGTAGGTTTTTTTTTTCTCCTTTTTATCAGTTCATTAATGACTATCTGAACCTATCATTTACTCTTCATAACCTTCAAGAACCTAGGGTTGGGGCAGCTAGGTAAATGGAGCACCGGCCCTGGGGTCAGGAGGACCTGAGTTCAAATCCACCCTCAGACACTTAACACTTACTAGCTGTGTGACTTTGGGCAAGTCACTTAACCCCAACTGCCCTGCCTTCCACCCTCCAAAAAGACAAAAAAGGGTCATTTCTAGTTCACAATAAGGTGTCCAACTAGGATTCTAGTGGAACTTTGGGGGTCAGACACTTTCATGTAAAGTATTTTCTTTCCCCTAAATGTCATGTACTTGGTAAGTATTCAGCTTTCTTTTTCTGGGGGCAGCATAATACAGTGGAAAGGGCTTTAGGGTCAGAGGATGACAGCTTAAATTCCACCTCTGACACTACCTATATGACTTTGGGGAATCATTTAATTTTCCTGGGCCTCTGTTCATCTCTAAAATGAAGAGATTGAAGTAGATCATGGATTCTTAACCCGAGATCTGTGAATAGATTTCATGAGGTTCATGTCCTTGGATAAGAAAAGAAGACATCTTTATTTTCACTAACCTCTAACTGAAATTTAACATTTCCTTCAATTATTAAAAAAAACCATTATTCTGTGAAGGAATGATTAGGCTGCTAAAGAGGTCCAGGATACCCACAAAGGTTAAGAACCACTGAACTAGGTGGTCTCTAAGTTTCTTTCCATCTAAAAATCTATGCTCCAATGAACTAGAATGGGATTTCTTTCTTTTTTACTGAAATCCTAATTTTATATGATAGCATATTCCTTTTACTTTGTCCGACAAGTATTTATTGAGATTTTTCTCTGTGCTTAGCCCTCTTCTGGGTACAATGGGGAGATCTAAGAGAAATAGAAAGAAGTGTTTAGCACATAGTAAAAGGTTAATAAATGCTTTTTGACTGACTAGCTGACTGTATGTCACAATTCTTATCTCTGAGGTGCTCAAAATTAGTTGGAGAGTCAAGATTTATGCAAATTAAATTGATAACAATTTAATGCAATTTCTCCAGGGAGAGATATTCTTCATTTGGGATCATATGGTTCTCAAACTAGTTGTTCCACACACATCTTAAACTCAACATGTCTAAAACTGAACTTATTATCTCCACCATTATGGACTCCCCTATTACTGTCAGGGCATCACCATCCTCCCAGTCATCCTTGTTAGCAATCTACATGTTACCCTTGACTCCTCACTCTCTCACTCCCTTCTTCCTTCCAATATTCAATCTGTTGCCAAGTTCTGTCAATTAAACCTTTGTAACATCTCTCATAAATGTACCCTTCTTTTCATTTACACAGCTGCCTCCCTGGCACAGGGCCTTATCACCTCATGCCTGTACTATTACTATCAGTCTTCTGATTGGTTTCATCATAACAAGCCTCCTCAGTCCAGGCCATCTTCTGCTCAACTACCAAAAAAGATTTTCCTAAAGCACAGTTCTGACCATGTCACCCTCCTACTCAATAAACTCCAGTGGCTCCCTATTACCTCCATGATCAAACATAAGATCTTTTGTCTGACATTCAGAGCCCTTTGTAACCTGGCCTCCTTCTACCTTTTTGGTCTTCTTACATTCCATCAACCCTATGTACTATGTGTTTTGGTGACACTGGCCTTCTTGCCCTTCCTTCCCTGAACAAAACATTCCATCTTCTGACTCGAGACATTTTCAGTGGCTGCCTCTCATGCCTAGAATGCTCTCCCACCTCATCTCCACCTCCTGGCTCCCTAACTTCCTTCAAATTCCGCCTAAAATCCCACCTCCTATGAGAAGCCTTTTTTGATCTCCCCTAATACATATTGCCTTCCCTCCATTTCCAACTTATCCTTTACATATCTTGTTTGTACATGTAACTGTTTGCATGTCATCTCACCCTTTCGATTGTGAGCTCTGCAAGGGCAGAGACTGTCTTTTGCCTTTCTTTGTACTCCGAGAACTTAGCACAGTGCCTGGAATGTAGGTCCTTAATAAATGCTTACTGACTTTCCTAAATTTAACCTAAATCTTTCCTGCAATGAATCAACTTCATTTCTGCTGCAAAGGTGGCGAATGATTAATTGTTTTAAGTTTTTAATTAGAGATTTTATTTTTATTTTTTTTACCTGTAGTAGGATGATCATGGTGAGAAACATGTAGAAGCCCTGAAGGGCAACTGAGGGGAAGCTTCCATTAGCATCTGGAACATCGTAGGGGGGAATTTCTGAAAATGTTCCCTTCCAAAGGGCGTGACCTAAGAAGAGATAAAATCAGGAGAAAAGGTAGAATCCCAACTTGGTTCCAAACTATCACCTATTTGCATTCAACTTATCACAGAAGTGTGCAAATTGTTCCACTTATAACATGATCTTGGGGACAGTTTTTCAATTGCCAAACTTGCCCATGGATTTGTGGACCCCAAAACAACTGCATTATTGGACTGAAGGAAAAAGAAATACAAACTGTAATGTATTTTTCTCGTAATCATCTCTCTGATATCATTGAACAGAATGTGTGGTATAGTGGAAAGAATACTGGAGACTTAGTTTCTAGTCATAGTTTTGTCATTAACAAGCCATGTGGCCTTGGCTGGGCACTCACTTCCCCTCTGGTCTTTATCCACAAAAGGAAAGGGCTGAATCAGATAATCTCTAAGGTTCCTTTCTGGTCTGATGTGTGAGGTTCTATGATGTAAAACTAATGAAACTCGGGGCTTCATTTTCTGGAAAAACCCTTTAATTTAGTTTTTATAGAATTTTCTTTTCACCTTCTTCTCTCCCAGCCTTCTTTGGCCCATGCTGAACCCTTATCTTCCTACAGGAACCTGGGATTCTGCTCTCCCATCCCCTCTCCCCCAACCCCCACCATGCACAGTGGACTCTGAGAGTTGAGTTTTGTACTTATCTTGCCTGGAACCAGTACTCCACCTTCCTGGTTACTATTTCTAGGCCATGCTGTCTGTGTCTCACTATCATTCTCATCCCCCCCCCCCCTCCCCTTCCCTTGGGCTTTGCCCCAGGACACTGAACAAGCTTCCAAGTCAGCCTTTGACCCATTTCCAAATTATGTCACAGGGCATATTCTGCCTTCCCTGTGTGTCAGCCCCCTTTCCCTTTACTTACTGTCTTTCCTCATTAATCCGTAAGCACATTGAGGGGCCAGGGACTTTTGCTTGCTTGTATTTGTTTCCCCAGGACTTAGCACATTGGTACACAGTGAAGACTAAATACTTGCTTGTTCTATCTATCCATCTATCTATCTATCTGTGTCCATCCGTCTGTCCATCTATCTATCCATTCATGTATTCATCCATGCAGCGGTTCTCAACCTGTGGGTCGCGACCCCTTTGGGGGTTGAGCGATCCTTTCACAGGGGTCACAGGGGTCACACATGTTTCCAATGGTCTTAGGAACCAAGACACCACTTTTCTATCCATCTCCAGGCGGGTCTGCCCACATGCAGCTACGCCCACATACAAGTATTAAAGGCTCACAGTATTAGGAAGGTTGAGAACCACTTATCTAGTAGATTTAGTCATTACTTGGGAGTTTCCTTCAAGTTGAGGCCCCTGCCCCCAAGGTACTTTTTTCAATGAGAGCCCTTTGGGCCAGCAAATGGGAGAGGGAACACACATAGAACAGTAACAATATTTAAATAATCGATTAAGTGCCAAGTGAGAGGGATAGATGATAGTTGCTGTAGGAGAAGGGATGAGTCACTATGAGCTAGAGTATTTCTGTAAAGACTCATGAAGGAGATGGGAATTGTTAGGCCTCAAAGGATGGATAGCACTTTTCTAAATTGAAAGTTGGTGTGATGCAAGACAAAGAGCACTGGTCTAGGAGGCAGACAATTTAAGTTCTAGACCCAATTCTGCCATTTACTAACTGTGTGACTTTAGGTTAATAATATCTCATCTGAAGGTTGAGGGGAATGGACTAGGTTATTTCTAAGGCATTTTCCAGCTCCAACTGTCTAAGAATCTATAAGGAAGTGAGAGTATTCCTGGCAAAGAGAATCTAGTTTTTCAAAATGAAAAGTGAAAAATACACATATATATATTTGTTCAGTTGTTTCAGTTGTGTCTGACTCTTTGTGACCCCACTGAATGTTTTCTCCACAAAGATATGGGAGTGGTTTGCTATTTCCTTCTCTAGCTCATTTTGCAGATGAAGAAACTGAGACAAACAAGGTTAAATAACTTGCTTAAAATTACAGAGCTGATAAGTGTCTGAGGCCACATTTGAATTCAGGAGGACAAGTCTTCCTGACTCCAGGCCCAGAGCTTTATCCGCTGTGCTACCTAGCTGCCACATATTTGTACAGATAAACACATATGCATATTTATTTATCTATATATAGAGAGGTAGAAAGATAAAACCCATAGCCCCTTTATAGATCACAGTGGTGACTCCTTTAATTCATATAGTACTTATTCATCCATAAAGGGGAAAAGAGAAAATCCTAGAATGTTTTCACCTTTATCATTCTCCTAAGAAAGAATATGCAGAGGCATACAATGGACCCAGGTGGCCCCAGAGAGGAAGAATCAGACATAGTATGATCAACTGACACTGTCAGCCCAGAAACCAGAAAGTTGGTAGGAAGAAGTGCTTCTCCTGTCAGATACAATGCCATGTACCATATTAGAAACTAGAGGAGAGTTCTAAGAGACTGAGGTTTTGGGAAAGAGGTGGGAGAGAAGGAGATACTTGCTTTCTGATGCTTTGTACCCTCTCCTAATCCAGGTAATAAGATTAATCCTGCTGTGCTGCCTAGAGTTTTCAATTAACACAGTTACCAAGAGTATTATTAAAATATTCTTTTGTTATGATATTTCAGAGCTTTTAAGAAAGGAACTTGGGTGGACCAGAAGGCCAGCACAGAAGAAAATCCTAGGGGTTTTGCCACACCAACTGATTGGCTCCCTGCTGTGGAAGAATTTGAAGATGAAGTCATGGGATCAAGATAAACTCAGGTTTTAGATTTCACTTTTCTGAATCTCACTTTCCCTATCTATAAAATAGACATGCTTCTACCTATCTCCCAGGATTTTTGTGAAGAAAGTGCTTTGTAAAGTGTAAAGTGCTATAGAAATTGGTTACATAGGGTCAAAATGAGGAGACAAGCAAATGATTATATAACACACATATTCACTTATATAAAATATAATTAAATCTTGATAATTGCTCTGTGGCATGGTAAATAGGCTGGCACTGTGGCATACAAATTGGTAAAAAAAAAAAAGTATAGCTTGGACAACATCCAAGAAAGTTCCTTTATGGTGGTTCCCAATTCTTTTATCCCTGTGCTTGGGACACCAATAGAGGAGAACTCTGATGTAATCTCTGATAAAATTTAGCACAAGTGTCACCTTCTATAGAAAACCTTTCTTGATAGCCCCAGTTAGTGATCAAGTCCCAGCCTTCTTCTCCAAAACTTCCTTATCTCTTTGGTGTATATTTTGTGTGTCTTTATATATGTATTTCTATGTATATGCCTACATATTTACATATATGTGTATACATTTGTGTACTTACAAATATCTATATCTATATGTCTATATCTGTGTGGGTTGTGTCCTTCTGGATTGTAAACTCTGTGAAGGGAGAGGCTGTTTCATTTTTTGTCTGTGTGCCCTCAGCACTCACTACACCATTCAACTGAAACTACTCTTTCCAAAGTTGCCAATGATCTCCTAACTGCCAGAATCTAATGACTGCTACTCATTCTTCATTCTTGACTTCTCTGTAGTATCTGACACTGTAAATCACCCTTTCTTCCAGGATACTTTCACTCTCTGGTTTTTTGTGATACTTATTTCTTTTGATTCTCCTCCCATCTGACTGCTATTTTCCTGTCTCCTTTACCATGGGTGTCTCCTAAGACTCAGCCTTGGGCCCTCTTCACTTTTTCCATTATACTTTCTCACTCGATGATCTCATTAATTCCCAAAGATTTAATTATCATTTCTGCAGAAATGAAATCCAGGTCTAGTCTCTTTCCTGATCTCAGTCCCACATCACCAAATGTCTTTTGGACATCCCAAACTGTAAGTCCTCTGAGAATCCAAAGCTCAACATGTCCAAAACAGGGTTCGTTATCTTCCCCATCCCCTCATATCCTGCCTTTTTTCCAATTTTCCTGTTGCTATTGAGGGCACCACTATCCTCCCAGTCATCCTGACTTACAACCTCAGTGTTTTCCTTTTTTCCTCACTTTTATCTGATGTAACAAAGCATCTGTCGGCAAATCTTGTTTATGCCTTTACAAAATTTCTTGTAGACACCCCCTTTTCTCCACTCATACAACCATATCTCTGGTATAGTCTCTATATACTTCATGCCTGGATTATTGCAACAGTCTTTTAATAGGTCACCCAGCCTCAAATCTCTCCCCATTCCAATTTATTCTGTATTCAGTGGCCAAAGTAATTGTCCTAAAGTGTAGCTCTGACCAAGTCAAATGCCTTGCACGCTGGCTGCACCCCCACCCTGTGAACTCTTGTTGTTGTTAAGTTGTTTCAATCATATCCAATTCTTTGTGACCCCATTTGGGATTTTCTTGGCAAAGATAATGGAGTGGTTTGCTATTTCCTTCTAGCTCATTTTATAGATGAGGAAACTGAGGCAAACAGGGGTAAGTGAATTGACCAGGGTCTTATAGCTACCAAATGTCTGAAGCTGGATTTGAACTTAGGAAGAGGAGTCTTCCTGACTGCAGGCCCAGCACTCTATCTACTGTGCCACCTAACTGCCCTCAGGATCTCTTGTGGTTCCTTATTATTTCCAGGATCAAATGCAACATTTTCTACTCTACATCCACTAGCTGGTCCCTTCCTAACTTTCCATTCTTAGACTTTACTCCCCCTCATGAACAACTACACTAGTCTGCTTTTCCTCACATCTGATGCTGTGTCTTATCTTCTGTCTTTATGTCTTTACATTGGCTGTTCCCCAAGCCTGGAATGCTCCCCATAGTCACTTCTTCCTTTTAGTTTCACTGTAACTCTTTATGACTCATCTCAAATCCCACCTTCTGTGGGAGGCCTTCCCCAGACTTCCAGCTATTAGACAGGGGTGGGGAACCTGGGCCTCAAGACCACGGGTTCCCCAGCCCTGTACTAGTTCCTTCTTCTCAGAGGTTGTTTAGTGTGCTGTACATAGATCTTGGAGGTACCTAATTATTTACATGTTGTCTCCCCCATTTGAATGTGAGTTCTTATAAAGGAGAAACCAATTTTTTCAGTCTTTCTAATCCAATAATTAAGTACAAAGTATGTACTTAATATATATTTATTAACTAACTGTCCTACTATGGTGATTGGCAGATAGTAGGTACTATAATTCTTGTTCATCCAATTTTATTCAGGTAACAACTAAAATAATAACAAAAGGCTACGGGGAAGAATGCTGGCCACCTTTTCAATGCATAATTTACAGTAACCCCTTTCAGATGTATTTTGTACTCTTAGTAAGAAGGCAAAAATCCTAATTGTTGATAGTGTAGCTTTTTCATGAATTTAAACTGAGAAGATCTGAATTTGAATTCAGATTATGTTATTTACTACTTATGTGAATTTAGAACATTGTACCCCAGATTTCTCATCTAAAAATGAGAGGTTTATATTAGGTAACCTTATGGGGCTATTCTAGCTCTGCAGCTCATGAGTATGCAAAGCATCCCCTTTGGCCAGGGTCTGAGGGCACAAAGAGCTTTATAAATTGGAGTTGGTGTTTTTCTGAATGCTTCATACCTATAGCTCCAATGAGGCACATGAGGAAGAGAATCCCCACACAGAAGAAAATGTCAATGTTCATCCGACGCTCGATCTTGCTGCGCTTGTACCGTGGGCCGCTGTTGTTCAGCATAGCTTTTGTTTCATGGCCTTAGAGAAACAAACGGAAAGGCAGACTGTTAGTCCAAGGCAGACTGTTAGTCCCCGGTGGCAGAATCCCATATAGGTATAATAAATAGAGAGGAATGTGCTGGAGTCAGCCTGAACCAGCTTAACAGAGCCTGGCATTTACTCTTCAGAAATGGGCAAATGCTTGTTGATTGTCTAGACTTAAGTGATGGAGAAAATGTTAATAATGCAGGTTAAACCTAAAAGTGCATCCTGTGGTTTTTTTTTTTTTTTGGGAATCAGTTGTGAAACATTTACCAGGTACCCCTAGGTGTGTCCATTTAAAGTAAAAGCAATGTTTCTGTCCTCGGGGGGTTTTCAGTGAAATAGGGCCTTATTTTCATATCTTGATCAGATGCTACTTTAGTTCTGTCATAAAGAACACTAAATTTGACTTCCTCAAAGGTGGATCAAAGGCAACAATAGGAGGGCTTTATAGGAGGAAGAAATTGAGCTGGCCACTGAGTTGAGTGAGGGGTGCTAAGAAGCAGAGGTGAGGAAGAAGAATTTTCAAGCATGGGGGAAAGCCTGTGCAAAAACATAAAGTAGGAGATGGACCATCACAGAAAACAGGTAGTAGGTAAATTTGTCTAGTCTGCAGAGTATGTGAGAGAGAATAATATGAAATAAGTCTGTAAAGAGAGGCAGGAGCCACTGAAGGAGGGAAAAGTCAGTCAATAAGCATTTATTAATTGCCTTCTATGTGCCAGGCCTGAGGATTGGAGATATAAAGGCAAAAAACAAAAACCAGAAAAGACAAAAACCCCCAAACTCTACTAAATTAAAAAACAAGCAGCCCAAACTAGGGAGTGTGGTAGACAGTAGTCCAGACATGAGGTGATGAGGGCCTGCACTGTGATGGCAATGGTATTAGAGGAGAGAAGGGCACATATTAGAAATGTTACAAAGTTAGAATCAACAGAACCTGTCAATCATTGGCTAATGGGTGGTTGTGGTAAGAAGGGGGCAGGTCAAGGATGACTCCTAGGTTGTGAACCTGGGTGAGTGGCAGGATTGTGGTGCCCTTGTCCACAGGGCATAGGACAGGGAGGTATGAAAGTATCAGAAAGATAATGAATTTAGTTTTGAATATGCTAACTTAAAGATGTCTATAGGACATCTAATTCAAGATGTTGACAGCTTCCTCAAAGGGTTTAGATACGAAAGGGAGGAGAGATATAAGATGATAATTAATGGGGATGGACTGATCATGTGAGGGTCTTTGAGAATGGGGGAGGCAAGAAACAGCAGTAAGCATGATGACTATAAGCCAGTGAGGAAACCAGTTTGGTGAGAGCAGAGAATGTATGTTCAAAAACTTTGTTTGGGAAAAGATAGAGGGAGGGACAAAGCAACTAACTTGAAACAGCAAACTAGTTCTAGATAAAAAAGAAAAAGATGGTAGATAGACATGAGCAGTTCAGGCCTTGGTTAAGTGGTCTTCTGAATTTTAACTACTCTGGCATTTTCCTTGGGAGTTAGTTGGATTAGGAAATGCCAGTCACATATTTCTGTGCAAAATTAAAGAAAAGCAATATGTCAGATCCAGCAGTGAATGGTTTTTAATGTTATTTAGCTTGTCACTTACGTGGATTTAAAATGACAACAAAACAGTAGGAAAGAAAAAAAAACTGGATTATTGAATTAGATTCAAGTTGTTTTATTTGTAATAGCAGGATGCGTATGAAATCTGAACAGGAAGTCTGCACTAATGGGATTGCCACCTTTTAGTTTGGCAAAAAATAGAACAAATCCTGCTGTTCCCCTCTCTCCTTGGGCAACAGTACTATGCAAGCCCAGTGGAAAACATTAATACTTAAACCCTCATCTCCAGACCTTTCTCTACCCCCTTCCAGGTTTTCTGGCATTCACAGTAGGTTCTCTGGGCACTTTGCATTATAGACAAAGGCTTGTGAGGAGGGAGTGGTGGGTGGGTGGTTAGGGGTCAAGCACAAGTGAGAACTTTAGGAGAGGAGCAACCAGAATCATCCCAGAATTGTAAGAGTGCAACTAAGTTGAAGCAGAAGGAGTTGTTGCCCTGTGGAATGTCAGTACCTGGGAAAAGATTCAAAGAAAGGCAAAAGACAGTCCCTGCTCTTGAAGGACTCATAATATAATGAGGGAAATAGCATATAAATGATTATGTACAAATATGTTATATATAGGATAAATAATCAATACAGAGAAGTCACTAAAGGCTTCCTATAGAAGGTAGAATTTTAACTGACACTTGAAGGAAGCCAGGAAGAAGAGATGAAGAGGGAAAGCATCCCATGTATGAGGGACAGCCAATGAAAATACTTGGAGTTAAGAGATGGAGTGTCTAATTAGCATATGTAGCAACTGTCATCTATGGTCCCTTCAACCTCTGACTTTTGGAGTCTATGAGATCACCTCAGCTCTCAATATGCTTTCCCTCCTGAATTCCCATAGCATCTATTATCTGGAATCTTCCCTAGGGCACACCCTTATGACTTAAGAAAGTTTATTTTGAATCATCACTTGACTTTTGGTATGTATATGTGCATTTGGCTACTCCAACTAGCCTGGAAACTTAAGGGCCTAGGCTATATCTTAATCAAAGATAATGGAGATCACACAGCACACGCTATGTTCTGCTCGCTAGCAGAGAGAAAATGCATACCAATGTCACTCGGGAAGATTCCGACCTCTTCCTGGAGCATCCTGTCTAGGCTGTGAGCCTCCTAGGTGGAACTGAGTTAATTTTCACATAGGATAATATCTGCTGAATATCAATGGGAATGAGTGAGGAGCTCTTATGATGTGCCCAAACAAGCTTGGTGCTGCTGTCCCTTGGGAATGTGTGGTACTAAATGAAACACTACAGCTGGGAAAGGGAGCAGAGAATGATTGTGAGGGAAATCAGCTTACTGGCTGATGAAAATCAAGAGACTGCTGCCTGAATTGCAGAGTCTCACACTTGGAAGGGACCTCAAAAGTCACCTAATCCAACCCACACCTGATTAAGATCCCACCGCACAGAATCCTAAAAGCAGCCATTACCTGAAGGCTTCTATAGATAAAAAGATGAAATAAGACCTCCCTGCGAGGACCTTATTATCTAGTAAAAAGAAAATGCATGCAAATAATGGAAATACATATTAGAATGCAGTAATAGTCCAAGAGAAATCCAAACAAAATATTATGAAGAATCTGAAGACAGAAAGATCATTTCCAAATAGGAAGGCTTCATGGAAGAGGTGACATAGAAGAGGTGGGCTTGAAGGATTTGAAAGACTTGAGCAAAAGAGATGCGGGATAAGGAAAAATCCATTTCAGGACTAGAAAATGTCACAAGCAAAGGGATGAAGAAGATATGAGAAAAAGGCATGACCCATGTTGGCGAGAAGTGGAGCAGTGTAAGCTAGGATGGAGCCAGTGACAAACTAGAGACACATTCCCTTTAGAGGTAGATCATTTTGTGTTTGAATGGCACTAATTATTAGGAAGTTTTTCCTTAGTTTGAGCCTAAATATGTTTCTCTGTCTGCTGTCATTGTTCTTCATTGATATACTATTCACCATTGATCCCTCATGCATGTATCTTCCTGATTCACCACAGGCCCTATTCCTGTATCTTCTCTGTTCATTTTGAATGAAGTGATACCTTTTCAGAGTCATTTTCCAACTATGGAATATGCACCAAGTTTGAGTGATGCCTATAATGTTCAACTTACCTCCTCACATTAGAGAAAGCATTCTCATCCTGGGGTCTGTGACTTTTTAAAAAAATATTTTTTGACAACTGTATTTAATCTAATTTGTTTCATTTATAATTATGTATTTTATTTTTTGTATTAAAAAACTATTTTGAGGAGGGGTTCATGGGCTTCATCAGACTGCCAAAGGGGTGCATTACACAAAAAAGTTAAGAATTGTTACATTAGAGGATATTGTAAAAGGCCTTGCTTATTATTCCTACTTTGTACATCTGGGTATAAACAAGTGAGTCCATTGCTGACTGCTTTCTTAGATTTTGCCTTTTGTGAATTTTGGGATATCTTTAAAGTTATTTGTATTTCTAGTTTGTATTAATTCCATATCATATGCCAGACAGTTTTCTCCCTCTCTCTCCTTTTTTAGTTTAAACTATTAAAAAAAATCATCTTGGTAAGACTCTAGGAAACACATTTTTATCACCCATTAATACATCAATCCCTGGACAAGTCTGTCATTTCTATGGTCCATGGTCCAGGAATTACATTCTTGGACACCATCTTTTTTTTCAGAGAGCTTACATTTTAATAGGAGAGACAACTTGTACATAAATAGATATAGAACATACACAAAATAAATACATGATCATTTTTTGAGAATAGGGCACACATTCCAGGGGCACGATGACGGTGAGTAAAGCCTTCACATGGAAGATGACTCAGTCAGATTCTTACAGGCAAGGATTTTAAAAGATGATGAGGTAGGAGTTCATTCCAGGCAGGACTAACAGTTGGACACCATATTTATAATCAGCTGTCTGCTCTCTAAACCTCTTTCCCCCTTCTTAAGGCTTTGCCTTTTCAGCAGCAGTGATAAAATACTATTTGTACCCCTATGGTTTTCAGTTTCTTAGCTAAGACTTTATAATCCTGAATAATGCTTCCTATGTTTCCACTGGAATATATTTCTAATTTATGCCTATGTGAATCACCAAAAATGGGTAGTAGTCATCAGATTTGATAGATCTTGGGAAGTTCTCTGCCATATCAGGAATACTTTTGTCATGAGGTTCTTCTTTCCAATTCTATACCTCAACTTCCCCATGCTTTCCTCCTCTGCTCCAGCCCTGGAGTATAAGATTGTCTTTGCCAAGGCACCCTCTACTTATGCCTTTGATCCCATCTCCCATCTTTGGAAGCTTAACCCTTCAGTTATCCTTTTACCTTTCTAATAGTCCACTGAAGCCTTTTCTGTTACCTAGATATATGCCCAGATTTCCCCCATCCATAAAAAAGAAACTTTCAGGGCAGGTGGATGCTACAGTGGATAGAGGGCTGGGCCTGGAGTCAGGAAGACACATCTTCCTGAGTTCAAATCCAGCTTCAGATGCTTACTAGCTGGGTGACCCTGGGCAAGTCACTTAACTGTTGCCTCAGTTTTCTCATTCTGTAAAATGAGCTGGAGAAGGAAATGGCAAACCACGGTAATACTTTGCCAAGAAAATCCCAAATGAGGTCATAAAGAGTCGGATATAACTGCAACCACTGAACAGCAACAAAACTTTCACTTGATCATGACATTCTCTCAAGCTATTGTCCTTTATCACCTCCCTTTTACTACCAAAATATTTTCTACCTCCAGTCCTTCATATTTCTTAACCTTTTGTAATTTGGCTTCTGATTCCACCATTTGACTGAATCTTCTTTAAGATGACCACTTATCTCTTAATTGATAAATCAAATGGCCTTTTCTTAATTCTCATCCTTGTGGCCCTCTCTGCAGCTTATGATACTGCTGACTCCAGCTTCCTTCTGGCTATTCTCTCTTCCCTCAGTTTTTCTGACATCTTCCGCTTTGTTTTTCCACCTATCTGGTCACCTCTTCTTAGTCTCCTTTGCTGCATCATTATCCATGTCCTGTCCCTTTTTGTGTGGATAAATCTTAGGCCTCTGTTTGGGCCTTCTCCTTTCTCTCTACACAAACTCTTGGTGATCTAGTCAGCTTCAAGGAGTGTAAGTCATTCCCTATGTAGATGGCCTCTAAATCTCCACGTCCAGCCCTTGTGTCTCCTTTGAGATCTGCTCCTACATTACCAGATGTCTGGGGGACTTGTCATTGTCTATTTCTCAAAGACATCATAAACTCAACATGTCCAAAACCATACTCAAGGTCACTTACAGTACACCAAGAGCCCTATTTCCACATTTATGTCAAAGGTACCCTTCTGTTCCCCCCAGGTTTGCTGCCTTGGTGTTATCATTAACTCTGTATTCTCCCTCACGCTACATATTCAATCAGTCACCAAGACTTATTGATTCAATGTCCACAAAATCTTTTATATCTGCTTTCTTCTCTCTGCTCATGTAACCGCCAGACATATATTATTACAATGGACTCCTAATTTTTCTCCTTGCCTCTGGTCTCTTCTACACTCCACAACTGTCCTCCACACAACTGTCCCTATGATAACTCTAAAGCATAGATCTGACCATGTCACTCCACTGCTCAAGAAGTACCAGTGGCTCCCTATTGCCTCCAGCATAAAATATAAATTCCTCTGTTTGAAACTGGAAGTCCTTAACAGTCTGGTTCTTTTATGCCCAGATTCTATACACACACACACACACACACACACCATTATAGCTAGAATGGCCTACTGGCTGGTCCCTCTACATGGTATTTCTAATCCCCTCCTTTGCACAGCCTATCTCTCATGCCCAGAACACTTTCCTACCTCTTGAAATCTCCAGCTTTCTTCAAGACACGTTTCAAGTCTTCCTGTACTAGATTTGGTCGTCCCAATTGTTGGTTCATTCTGCACTACTCCCCCCAAAAGAATTATTGCACGTTATGTATTTACTTGTCTGTATTCTTGTTGCTTCTTCCCAGTAGAATGTAAACTCCTTTAGGGCAGGTATTATTTAATTCTTTCCTGTATATCCTTATCTTGTGGCACATAAATGCACTTAAATGTTTACAGAATTATTGAATTGATACATGTTTCAAGGGGATAGTAGGCCTCTGTGTTGATCAGTCAAAACAAATGTGGATTAGAAAAGCTCTTAAATTGAAAGCTACCAAAATGTCTGTCAACCACACAACCCATGCAAAACAAAATTAAAACCAAACCCTGCCAGCCCCTTTTCAGTGGTCAGAAGGGGGTTATCACCTGGTACAGGCCTTCTTATAGGGACTTGCCAACAGGTCTTTGGCAGAGGATTGGGCAGTGGGACAGGGATGGTCAGAAGTTTGATAAGTAGGAAGGGAAAAAGTATAAAGTACCTACTATGTGCCAGACTCTGTGCTAAGTGCTTTTAAAAACAAATTTTATCTAATTTGATCCTTACAACACCCCTGCAAGGTAGGTACTGTTATAATGCACATTTTACAGTTGAGGAAACTGAGGCAAATAGGGATTTAGTAAATAGCTGAGGCTGGATTTGATTTTAGGTCTTCCTGACTCCAAGCCTAGAGCTCTATCCACTGTGTCACCTAGCTTCCTGATGAGAAGACTTGGACACATGTTCTGGGAAACATGGAATTTCGGGGCATAAAATGAGGTCTTACAATGATACATCCTGGTGTGGGGCAAGACAGCTTATTTGGTTTACTTTTGGGCCTGAATAATCAAGGTGATGCAGAAATCAATGATGTCAGCACCAGCACTAGGCTGTTTAGTTAGCAGTCAAAGCTTTTTGGCTGGCATTCATAGGAGGGCAAGATCCAGCAAGGATGTTTTCTCTATCATGAAGCCTCTCCCTGGGTCTGCCCTCTGCCCCAGCCACTGGTGACCTCTCCTCCCTCCAAAGTCCCTCCTGGTAGCATTTGGTCGCACTCTTGTGGCCTCATCACATGGTTCCTCATGCTGTAGTTTTCTGTGTTTGAAGTAATCTGTGTAGCATCTTCTCTTGCATATGTGCAATAAATTATTGAAATAAATTATTGACTCAATAAATGATTGAATGAGTGAACTGATGGTTTGAAATACAAAAGTCAGATGAAAAAGAGGTTGGGTTTTTCAAAAAGATCACCTGAGAGAGTCCAAATCTTATAAATGAGGGGAGGGTGAAAAAATAATTGAGAAGCCAAGAGCAGGATAGAGAAGCAGTCGGGTTTAGAAGATAGGAACCTTGGGTTCTAGTGCTGTCTAAATTAGAATGACTCCCTGGATGTGCAGCCTTGAGCAGGTCACTTCTTTTTGAGCCTCAGCTTCCTCACTAGAAAGTAATGGGATTGGAGCCAGGGTGGAACAATAGAAAAATCTGGAGTCAGATCTGGGTTCAGAGTAGAATCCAGAGGATCTGAGTTTGAATTTCACCTCTGACAAATCCCTCCTCTATGACCTTGGGCTCAACCTCCCTGGGCCTTATTCTCATATGTGTAAAATGAGAGAACTGAACAAGAGTAGATTTTGGGGTCCCTTCCATTTCTAAGTCTATGATCCTATGTATGATTAGTGGACCCCTAAGATCTTCTCCAGTTGCAAATTTCTGAGAAAAAAATACTTTGAAAAAGTTGAGAGTACTATGGAAGCAATGCTTCATAGTGGCAAGAACCCTGGATTTGGAATCAGAATGACCCAGGTTCAAGTTCCAGCTCAAAATATACAAGCTTGTAGATCCCACAAAAGCAGAACAGTCTTTTGTCTCTCTTTTTTTTGGGGGGGGCAATGTTTTAAATTTGACTCCTTATTCTTTTTTTAATTTAATTTTTTCCAACATTTACTTTATAAGATTTTGAGTTCCCCCCTCCCCACGATGATATTTTTGCCTCTTTTTGTATCCCCAACCTCTAACACAGTTTATGGCACATAGTAGGTGCTTAATAAATGTTCAATTACTGACTGAGTGACTTGGGACAAAATCAGCCAATCTCTTTGTGCCTCAGTCTTCTCATCTGATTGAAGGTCACAGATTTAGAGCTAGTAGGAGCCTTAGAGGTCATGCAGTCCAACCCCCTCCTTTAGATGAGCAAATGAAGGCTAAGAGAGATGAACTGATTTGCCACGTTACGTACTCAGTAAGTGGCAGAACTGGGACTCAAGGCCTCATCCAGCACTCCTTCCATTGCACCGTGTGGCTCTGTCTAATGGGGATAGCAGGGCTGTCTCACGGGATTATTGGGAGAAAAGTGCTAAGTCTTGAAGTGCTGTGTGAATATGGGTTGTGGTGTGGGACAGTGGATAGGGAACTGGTCTTGGAATCGGGAAGACCTGGGGACTGTCATAATACCTCCTGGTGGGGTGAGCCCAGGTGGGTCACTCAGCTTCTCAGGTAACTTGCAGAGCAGGTGCTGAACTGCACTGGGGGAGAGGGT
>CM053581.1:302173915-302261642 GCA_028627135.1 Pseudochirops cupreus | reverse complement strand
AAAAAAAAGCAAGTCATGCGCATAACAGAGCATGAGAGAGGATTAAAAATATGTAACAATAAGTTTTCATTTCAAGAAAGCCTGTATGATAAGGGGCCTGATTTTTTTTGTGTGTGAAGTGGTTGGGGTTAAGGACTTACCCAGGGTCACCCAGCTAGTAAATGTCAGATGTCTGAGGCCAGATTTGAACTGAAGTCCTCCTGATCCCAGAGCCCATGCTCTGTCCACCACACATAGTTGCTGCCACTACAACATACTTCTGAACCCATTATTTCATCTGACTGTCAAAACAATCCTGTGATGTTAATAAATTTGGGAGAACTATTCCAGTTTTATAGATGGTAGACTGGAGGCTAAGTGAGTTGTGCCGTTGTCTCTTTTTCCCAATTCACATAATTACTACCCTACTTCAGGCCTTCATCACCTTTTGATACTACTATTTTTGTTATCATTTTTCAGTCTTGCCTGACTCTTTGTGATCCCATTTGGGATTTTCTTGGCGAAGATACTACTTGCTTGTCATTTCCTTCAGCTCATTTTACAGATGAAGAAACTGAGGCAAACAGAGATAAGTGACTTACCCAGGGTCACACAGTTAGTATTTGAGGCTGGATTTGAACTCAGGTCTTCCTGACTCCAGGACTGACACTTTATTCACTGCACCACCTAACTGTCCTAGTACTGTTACAATTGTCTCTTAATTGGGCTCCTTATTTCTTCTTTCTCTGGCCTAATCCACACTCAACAGAGCTGCCATAATGATTTTCCTAAAGCACAGTTCTGATCATGTCCCTCCTCTCCTCAGTACACTCCAGTGCTCCCCACTTACCTCCAAGAGCAAATGCAAACTCCTCGGGCCTTTAATACTCTTCAAACCCAGTTTTCATTTACCTTTCCAGGCTTATCATAACACTGCTCCCTTTCACATATTCTTCCGTTCCACCAAATGGACCTTCTTTCTGCTCCTTACACTCAACCCTCCGTCTTTTGTCCCTGAGCCTTTTCTCAGGCTGGTCCTCAGGGCCTGGAATCTGCTCCCTTCTCACCTCTGCCTTCAACCTGCCAAGCCTACTTTGAATTTCATCTTGAATATCACCTTTTATAGTTGCCTAGCAGTGCCTGGCACATAGTAGGTATTCACTATATGTTTATGGATCGATTGATTTCATGAGGTATCGTGGGGCCTACCCTGAGCTCTATCTATATTTGTAAAGGCAAGGCCTTTCCTGACCCCCTTCCTAGGCACTAGTGCTTCCCCTACGCCCTGGAGACCTTGAATTTAACTTGGATATGCTTTGATATACTTGTGTATGTTTACATGCATATACAACATATAAACATATACATTTCTTTGCATACGTTTAGGTATGTATGTGTTGTGTTTCCTATAGAGCTCCTTGAGGTCAAGGACCATTTTATTTTTGTCTTTGTAGTACCAACGCCTTGAATAGGACCTGGTGCAAATAGGTGCTTAATAAATGCTGATTCATTGATTCACTGCTAGGTTTGCCTTGCTGTGGAGTGACAGATACTGTATTATCTTACTGATTCTGTATCTTACAGTTTGAGGTGATATTATCTCAGAAATTACTTTGTGTGATGTATAAAGCCACCCAGGAATGGACCTGATACCATGTCCCTGGGCCTACCTTGTTATCCATCCATGTTTGCAAAGACAAGGTTTTAGAAGTAACGAATGTAACTTATGACCAGAGTCTCAGTTTATCACACGTTTTTGTGACCTTCTGTGTTGATACATGATGAAAATCTCCACACCTTAGCTTCCCAAGCAGACATGCAGATGTGATACTTCCTTTTCAATCAGCCAGAAAGAGGAATAAAGAAAGATAAGTTGCTACTTTGCTCCTGAGTACCTGGTTTTGTGTTTTCGCAAGGAAGGTCTATTTGGATGACTCCTGATCCCTTTGTTTACAATTGATATGACACAAAGTGATGCCTTTAAACTTCAGAACAGGATTATAAGGAAAGTTGGTCCTTGGGTCAGAGAAGAGATAAATGAAAGGGAATGGGTTTTTGGGAAAAGCAGGTGTCTTCCAAAAGGGGGGTTGTTTATTTAGATTTTAAACAAACTCTAAACTTTAGAGAGTGAGTGAGTCGGTAACAATTTGCTGGTGGTCTAGTAAAGTAATTCCCCTCATCTAAGTGACACCAAAAGTGACTTCCTAATCTTTCCCCAGGGTTAAGCCCCAGACTTAGGGCTAAAGGTCCCTGAAATGATGTTTTCTTCCTTTTTTAGGTCATTTATTAGTGCTTGTATTAAGTCATGTGATTGAGGTGCCAGTGTGCATTCTTTCTATAGAACTTGAATCAAATTAAATTGAATGGAGTCCCTGGTTTAATATAGTTTACCTCTCTTTTAAGTTATTATTTCTCTCTATTCTTTCCCTTGTCTCTCTTCCCTCTTGGTCCCTCCCATATATGCCATTCCCAATTATGTACCATATGATAGAACACCTACTATATGATAGGTATGAGTCCTTGTCAGGAAGTCAGGAAGACCTGATTTTGAATCCTGCCTCAGATATTAACTAGCTGTGTGACTTTGTTGAGAGATATCTCAGTCCTCAGGACACAAATCTCCAAGAGGGGAAAGGCTCTAGAATGTTATCTAGTTGCAAGCATAAAGAGAGCTGGCATGCCACAAAACCACTGCCAGGGGAATGAGCAGAGAAGGCCCAGATGGGAAGGATTTCACTTACAGTATGGCCATAGTGCTGGCGGAGCAGAAGAGGCAATGAAAAGTGTTAGATCCCTATTTTAACAAGGTATTTTTGTCAATTTAGTGCTATAGTCAGTTGGTTTTACCTTCTGAAAGAGAATAAGTGCTCTTAATTTTGGCATCTTGGGACAAAGCCCAGTTTACCCCACCTTAGTTATAGCATAGCCATTCAAGGAGGTTCTCCATGATGTTTCGGAGCACTTTGATATTCCCATACAAAAGATGGAGGAGACTCCAGGGAAGGAAGAGATCTTGGTTCTAGTTTGAGTTCTGATACAACTTTCTCTATGACCTTTGGCAAGTCACTTTCCCTCTCTAAGCCTCAAGTTCCTCTTCTTTAAGAGGAAGTATTGGACTAGATGATTTCTAAGGTCTTATCCAGCTCTAAATCTGTGATCTGGGACTTTTTTAGTGTCCTAGAAGGATCAACATGCCTGTTTTATTGAGACAGAATTAGAGTGAGAGTGGCAGGAAAAATCAGTTGAAGGTTCACCATGGTTCTTGGAGAAAATGTAATTGGTAACCAGTCTGTAAACCTGAGTACATTCTTGGGGATGTACATTCTTGTCTCTATAAATCTACTTTCCACAATTAATAAAATAGCACCAATACTTTGGGTATATATATGTACATATATGCATACATTCATACATACATACATATATACATAAGTTAAATTCTTTTCAGGTATGATTAGGCCACTCTCATATACACAATCTTTCAATGTCTCTATTGCCTATGGAATGAATTATGAATTACTCATCTGGGTATTTAAGACTTGCCACAGTCTGCCTCTAATATGTCATTGTGGCTTTATGTTATACTTTTCCCCTAACTGGACTCCAAGCTCAACATGTCATTTCTTGCCCCAGTGCATTTGTTCAGGTTATTTCCAGTCCTTGGAATGAATCCTTCCCTTCTTGCCCCATTTCAGAATCCTTCCCTTTCTTTAAGGTTAGCTCCTTAATGAAACATTTCCTGATCCCTTTAGGTGAAAGTTTTGTCTCCCTATTTACTCTGGTCACACTAGACATTGTATTATACTTATTTGTTCTTAAAAAATCAGTAAGTAGAATATAAGCTTCTTGATATCTCTGGCCACAAGCATAGTACCTTGAACTAGCTGGTTCTTGGCAAATGCTTGTTTCTTGAATTCAGCTCTCTGCCTCATCATGAAGTGGAGGTGATCCTGAGTTCATTTTTTATTATAATATTCCTGTGACTCATCCCTCCAGTTCCTTTCTTTTTTACTTTATTTTATTTTATTCGCTTTTTGGAGGGGGGAATGCAGGGAAATTGGGGTTAAGGGACTTGCCCAAGGTCACATGGCTAGGAAGTGTTAAGTGTCTGAGGCTGGATTTGAACTCAGGTCCTCCTGACTCCAGGGCCAGTGCTCTATTCACTGTGCCACCTAGCCACCCCGATCCTGAGTTCTTGAAGGCTCCACTGGGGGACACAAGCTCTGGCTGGTCTTACTAAGCTGAAAAAGTTTCAAATACAGGTTTGGTATTGAACTGTGTGTCATATAAGGATCATTCTAGGTCTGGAGGGATCATTGGTGAATCTTTTAAAGGGTAATGAACCTTTGGCCACAGGAACTCTCAGAGACCAACCAAGTTACAGAAGTGTTATGATAATAGCATAGTAACAAAATCAACAATAGTTAACATTTATAATAATAGTACTTTAAGGTTTACAAACATTTCACAAATATTATCTCACTCTATCCCTACAACAACTCTGGTGGATAAGTGCTATTATGATCTCCATTTTACAAACTGAGGCACCATCAGTTAAGTGACTTGCCTAGGGTCACACAGATCTTTAACAACTGAGGCTGGATCTGAACTCAAGCCTTCCTCACTTCAAGTCCGGTTCATGGTGACACCTAGCTACCTCTCTACCATTTGGAGGCAGCATCCACCCAGCCAAAACCATGGGTCCTTCAATTCTTGAATGGATAGATGTTGGAATCAATAGAACTGGAAGGGACTTCAAATGTCTTCTCATCTAACTCCGTTTTCCAACTAAGGAAAATGTAGATCAGAGAAGTTAAGTCACCTCCTCAAGTTTCAGAGGTGGAACTTGAACCTCTGAATCCAAAGTCTGTGATCTTTCCATTATATCACGTGACTTCTCCACTATGAGATCCAATATGTATCTGTACTGTAATAGTGAATCCAAATCCTTTCTCCCTTTATGTCTGTTTGGCTATGAGGGGCAGCTTTAGAGTCAAGAATAACTAGTTCAAATCCTGCCTCCAAAAAAACTGGCTGGTGAAAGTGGTCTATTTACTTAATTTCTCAGTGTTCCACTAGTGCTAGAGGTTATAGAAGACTGGCTGATCTGCACTGATGGAGTGAATCTTTTCATGTCCTGTTCCCTACACTGACAACATTGTAAATCTCTACAAGAGAAAAAAACAAAGTTCTAGCCAGAGAAGGTATTAATGGGATAGGAGGTAGGAGGGTTGACCTTTTATAATAATACTCTATGGTCTCAAGTATAGGCATAGTGCTCTGTGCAAATTAGATATATAATAAAAGTTTTTAAAACTGAACATAGACCACACTTTTCTCCCTTTTAACCTGGTAAGACTTGTGTAAAAATCTGAGAATGGCCTAAAATTACAATTTTAATAAAAGAAAGACAAAATGATGTAGCTGAAAGAGGAGGCGCTGATCAGATTGAATAAAATGTCTTTACTTGAATTGAAAAAATATAAAAGAGCTACTTTGGGTATATATATATATGTACATATATGCATACATTCATACATACATACATACATACATACATACATACATATATACATATACACACACATTTTTGCTGCAATTATTTCCCAACGTCAGGCTCTATGAGTGGACAGCTTATATTTGGATCAGTGAAGCAGCACCTTGTTTCATTGTATGGTACAAGGTATTATGGCTTGGGATAGAGGAAGATCAAAGGCTTATAGACTACTCAGAAATCTAACGCTAATATATCCTGAATAATTTCTTCAATAAGAGAATCAGACAACACTAAACATGGTAAGCATGAAATAATATCAGAAAAAAATGAAATTGGCTGTCTACTAACGGGAGATGATTACTTATTCCCTAAAGACTAATTTATGAACTAGTAAAGCAAAGGTCAAAATCCTCACAAACAAGAAAAAAAGGATAATGATGAAAAAAAGACATTGCATGCAATTATAACAGCTGTTCCCTGAGGTAACCACATTAGATGAAAAGTAGAAAATAGATCAAGGAACTGGCTTTGACTCCTATTATTAACATTTCCTTCAGACCTTTAAATGATATAACTCAATCACCACATTGAGGAGCTCAGAAAACAGTTTACCTAGCCAACACCAGATCTCTTTGCCAAACAGAGAGAAATGGCAGCCAACACTAGACTAGGTTTTGAATAGAAACTCCGTTTGTAAAATGAGAAGGGTGGGGGAAGAGCACTAGTACTATGACCTCACAAAAGAATGAAAGGTGGTAGAAGAGAAAATGAGTTTGCAAAAAGCACAGCATAAAGACCTAAGAGCATTTATAGCTGAAATTGAGGGTAGAAAGTGGCAGAAACAAATAGGAGAAAAAACAATAAAACAGGTACATTTTAATCATTGTCGATTATGGTCTTTAACCTCAGTTCTGTTTAGGAATATTAAGTTCCTGAATTTGAGTTGCCACATTTTCCAGAAACACTGGACCCAGAGCATGCAGGAGGCCCTGAATATGTCAAGTATAAAGGACCTCCACTCCTATCTCTCTCCCACCAAACTGACATAATGTGTTGTTTGCATCCCAAAATGGACTCCCTGTGCGTCCTTGGGAGTCAAGACAGGTGCCAATCAGTCTGCACTCATCTGAAAAACTGCTTGTATAGCTGGGACCCTTGTAGGTAAGCAGACCCTTCTATCTTCATAGTCTATCAGTTCTCAAAGGAAAATGATGCTACTTTTGCCATCACCTTGCTCCTCCCCTTTGGGAGGGCTTTTTTCTTTTTCCCTCCTTTACTGCACCTTTCCTCCTCCCATGCCATGCTCCTTTAGGTAGGGATTTCTGGTTTCTCCTCCTCCCTTTGTCTTACTGTCATAAATATGTAAACTTCTGTATGGATTGTGAACTCTTTGGGTTCCACATGCATGTAGATTTCTCTTGTAATAAACCTAGTTTTCATGCAAATTTCATTCATAAAGATTGCCTGTTAATAATACACAATATAGTCTATGAAGAAGTGGAAATTAAACTCAAGGAAATTAAGTCAAAAAGACATAAAAAAAGAGCTTCATTCTTGAGCTTTCATGATTTTGAAAATGTTAAGGGAATCAAATTTCAGTATATCTGAAAGATGGAAGACTGGAAGTGGTTGGAAAACTCATAAAAGGTTTATTTCTACAGAATTGTGAGCAAGAAAACATAAGAAACTGCTGACCATGATGTCTCCTTTCTGATCTGTATGAAATCTTTATGAAATGGATCTGTGAAAGTGAGCAGGCTGGACTACCTTTGTATGCTGTCTTTTCTTGCTGCAGAGCAATGATCCTATGACCTACACAGGCACAAAAGGTATCTTTGATGAAAATATGACAAGGGAACAGGAAGGCTTTTGCAATGATTTTCTAAGAGAGACCACATCTTCATAGTCAAATAAGAAATGGAAATGTGAAGAGAATAAAGACCATGTTGTATTTATTGAGTGCTATTTATAAAAAACAAACTTTAACTCAGGAGATCAAAATGCAACCAAAGAGTCTCCTACGAATATACTAAAATCACATATGACTTTCTGATAAATGTAACCACAGAGACAGCTTTGTTCAATAAATCACTGATTATCAATATCAAATTAGGCAGAAAAACAAGGAGATGTATGTTCACCAAAGCTATCTCCTGCCATCATGGAGGATGCCCTGCATAGAGTCCAAATGGAAGAAGGATTTCCTCTTGAAGGTGAAGTCCTTCAGAGGCTTCTGTTTGGGGATGATATAGTGTTGAACCCATCAGTACTTGGAATAACTACAGGACTAGCTCACTGAGATCCTTGGCCACTCAAAAGAGATAGGTTTAATGATTCATACAGGAAAAACCGAATGGAGGAAGAATATTTATAGTCTCAGGCTACAGTATGCAGTTGGAAGCCCCATCCACTGGGTTAGTGTATCAGTATATCTGGCTTGAATAACCATTACAGGTAGAATATTATCTGGCCTTAGAATTGAACAGGAGGAAGAGAACCAACTGCACAATCTTTGAGAAATGAAACACCACTTTCGATAATTCCTAGTTGTCACCTGGCACAGAAATTCACCTTCAGGTCATTGGGTAATGCTGAATGGTCTGTGAATCATTGAACACCATAATCTCCAAAGAATCAAAAATATGGGTAATCCAAAGAACAAAGGAAATTTGCACGGTGGGTATAAGTAGGCTGTAGCACATTACCAATTATGCAAAATTATGCAAAAATTAATGTAAAATACATCACCCAGGAAATGTATGATCAGAAAAGGTGATGCCTCAGTCAATGGTGTCAAGAGGAAATAGAAACAGATTCCGGCAGGCTGCATATTGACTTAGAAAACCACAAATTAACCTTCTCTATGTTGTATTATATTTAGGCTGTGATACTGACATCTCTGGCCTTGGTGTCAGAGCAAAGGATGAACAAACTAACTCCGTTGGTACCCAAAGAACTCCAAAAAGATCAAAAAATGACCTCTAGCCCAATGGATAGCTCATCTGGGGACAACACAGACAAGAATGACGTGAAATGAGAAGGCCAGGATACGTAGCTTTGTATTATGAGCGCAATGCCTTGCACACAGTAGGTACTAAAGAGATGTTTGTTGAATTGAAGTGAAATGGAGGTACTAAAGAGATCATAGATCCATTGAAGTATTAAATTGTACCACTGTAATATTTTACATCTATAAGATCTTGATTTTTTAAAATGTATATGAGATGCGGTACCGGTACATTAGAAAGAGTATTGGGTTTTGAGTCAGAACACTTAGTTTTGAATCTCAAGTCTGGGCAAGTTGCTTGACCTCTCTGAGCCTCAGTTTCCCCATCTGTCAAAAGTGTATTCTAACTCCTTGTACTTCCTGCCTTATAGGGTTGTTGTGAGGAAAACACTTTGGAAGCCTGAAAAGAACCACTGAAATGTGAACCCAGATGTGAACTCAAGTGTGAGCTACTATTTGATTCCCATTTGACAGATGAGGAAACTGGGGGCAGGTAAATTAGGTGACTTGCTGTGGTCACAGGATTAGCTAGTGACAGAGCTGGGATGAGAACACAGATCTTTTGACTCCATATTCAAGGTTCTTTCTACAACATGATATTGTTAAATGGAGTATAGAACTGTCTGAGTAGCAGACAGGCTTTTTCAATGTCAAACTCCTTTCCGTGTGGTAGAAATTGGTGCTATGAACCACAAATGTCTATCAAGTCATTCCAAGAAAATATTACAACAAAATAGCTGCAAGGACAATCAAGGGACAATGACAAACAGCATAGGGACATTGGTTACTTACATATAACCTTTGAATTTACTGAGGTTATTGTTGGGCTTCTCACATACGATCTTGTTCTGAAAGAGTTCTGGTTCAAACCGAGTCTCCTGTAAGAAAGATTATACCGTGAGTTTATCTCGTTGGGTGGACTCAGTTTTTAATAGGATCATCAGACAAGCTAATCAGTATTAGAACCTTTCCAAATTAGTAGCCCAGCAAGGGGTAATCCCTTCTTTGTCATCTTCTGAGAGTTGTAATACAGTGGAAGAAAAAGTTAAATCCTCGTTACGGGAGGGAAAAGCAACCTAAATCACCAATGTGTACTTGAGAGCCCAGCCAAGTATACAATAGAGATTGTCTAACCTAAGACCTATTCCGTTGCCTGTTGTGGCTTAGATTTCTTTAGATTCCCCCCTCCCATTTTTTAAAAGGATAATATAGTATAATAAGAAATATACAGGTGTGGGAGGCAGGAAACTTTGAAAAGCCTACTATATGCAAGAATGAGTCTGTACCTAGGCAGTGGGGATAAAAAGATGAAAAAAAAAATGACACAGTCTCTGCCTTCAGGGAGCCTGCATGCTATTGGATTTGGTTAGGACAGGTAGGTAACTTGTATCAGGTTACAAAAGACAGGATCATTTTATGGTCTCTAAGAAAATTTGAGGGAGAGATTGTTGCCCTGAGTGGAGGAGGGACTGGAGAAAGATATGTGGAAGAGGTGGTGCCTGAGCAGAGCCTTGAAGGATGAGAAGGATTCTGACAGGTGAAGATGAAGAGTGCTTTATTTGGTCTCAGGGCTTGAGTTAGAGCAAAGATCCAGGTTTGAGAATTTACAAAAAATTGGTACTTGGGAAGCTAATCAAGCATGAACTTTATTACTATGTAGTACAACAAGAAAGCAAATGCAAACACACACACACACACACACACACACACACCATATGACAATGGAGATGAAGATCTGGCCACACACAGGGCTAGGATTACTCATGTGACAAAAGGAATCATGTACCGTGGCAAAAATCTCTGTGGAAGTATATGCTTAGAGTGGGTCTGAGCAGGGAAGTTTTATACCTTAAAGATGAGCTTGGCTGGGGACAGGTAATCGATTTCAGATGCGGGAGGTGACATTCTGAACCACACTCAGAAGTGGTAGTGAAAGTCCCCAAGTCGCTTATTGATACCAGTCTTGGGTAGAGGAGTTTCCTAATTGGAACCAGAAATTGGGTGAGGGTCTGAATCTGTGATGGCAAACCAGAAATGGGTGTTGGTGTGGAGTTTCATCCAATCAGGAGCCAAGGTCATTTGTGTGTTTGGCACAGGGTCAGTAGGACCGGTAGACAGGACAGAACAATTTAGGCTGTCATTGCTTATTGTTCATGGTCATGAAGACTACTTACCCCAAGTGACTCCATATTGGAGTTCTATCACTTATAGTTCCAATATCAACTAATATATTTCAAAAATCCCAATTTTCATGAGGGGAGAATATATGAATTCCAACAGGCTTGTGGAAATGGACTGAGATAGTAAATGACATGTTGAGTTGGTGGAACAGTTATAAACAGTTTCATTTTGACTAGAATGGAGCCTATGTGAAGGGAGTCAGGTAAAATAAGATTGGAAAAATGAGTTGCAGTCACACCGTGTAGGTAGGTCCTTAAGTGCCTGTGATGAGAAGTTTGCATTTTATCATAGAGATAATAGGGAGCCACTGATGTTTTTATTGTAGGATAAAATAAGGTGATGGGATTTGAAAATACTTTGAAAGTAGTTATGGCTATATAAGGTGGTGGTGGTGGTGTTTTATGCATGGTGTGGTCAGAAATGTGAAAAAATACCTAGCATTTATATAGCAGTTTAAGGTTGGCAAAGTGCTTAAAAAATATTATTTTGTTTCATCCTCACAACAACTCTGGGAGTTAGGTGTTGTTATTCCCATGGTACAGATAAGGAAACTGAAGCTGACAAAGGCGAAGTGATATGCTAGAATCATACAGCTAGTTAAAAGTATGAGGAAAGATTTGAACTTGGCTTTTCTTGACTCCTGGGCTTCTAGGTAGTGCAGTGGCCAGAGTGCTGGACCAGGACTCATAAGAAGACTCATCTTAAGTTCAAATCTGGCCTCAGACACTTATTAGCTGTGTGACTCTGGGCAGGTTACTCAACCCTGTTGGCCTCAGTTTCCTCATCTGTAAAATGAGCTCAAGAAGGAAATGTTAAGCCACTTGTGTATCTTTGCAAAAAAAACCCAAAAAACAAAAAACAACCTCAAAGCAAACCAAACCCACCTAGACACCCAAACCTTAAATCGGGGCATGAAGAGTCAGACATGGTTGAACAACACCTTAATTCCAGCTATATCACTCTAATTCACCCTGTCTTCTGAGCTCCTAGATGTTGTTATTGAAACAGAGTTTATAAAGTGGGTTATTCTGGGGAGCCCCTTGAAACCCCCCTTATAAGCATGTGGCACGGATATATTTGTCACTAAGTTTCATAGGACATAGAAATAATACATGGAACAAAGGCAGTGTTATCCTCTCTGAGTTTCTGTTTCATCATATTTAAAATGAGGATGTTAAAACTTGCTCCGCTTCTCTCACACGGATGAAATAATAGGTATAGTAGTACAATGGTCATAGACTGGGAAGCGATGTTAGAAAAGTTCTAGTCCAACCTCCTTATCTTGCAGATGAGGAAAATGAGATCCAAAGAGGCAGCCACTTGTGTGACTGTCCAAGGTTACATAAGCACCATATGGCAGAGTGAGGATTGGAACTCAGCTCACCTGAATCAAACTCCTGTTCAATGACTTAATAGCCTTTGGTTTCTTGTTATCTCTAGGATCAAGAAGGAAGAAAGGAAAGCGAAGTAGAGTGGGATGGAAAGAAGAGAGGAAGAAAGGAATGGAGGAAGAGAGGATGAAGGGATAAGAGGAAAAGACAGAGGGAAGAAAGAAAGAAGGAAGGAAGAGGGGAGGGAGTTCCTTGTCTCCATCACATCACCTGTGAGGAGGCTTTGTAAATTGTAAAGCATGATGCAAATGTAAGCTATCTGACTCACCATAATTAGACTGTGAGCTCCTTGAGGGCAGGGACTATTCTTTTCTTTTTTTGCAGTTGGGGTTAAGTGACTTGCTCAAGGTCACACAGTTAGTAAGTATGTCAAGTGTCTGAAGCTGGATTTGAATATCTTTTGCTTTTCTTTGAATCCCTAGCATTTGTGTAGTGCCTGGCACAGAGGAGGTGCTTAATAAATGCTTTTTTGACTAACCATTATTATGCAAAAATCAAAAGGACTTTAACTTTAAAAACCATCCACAAATGTATTGTCCAGAAGATCTGTAGCAATGGCGTATTAGATAGGGCACCAATACTTATTGGCAATTGTACTCTTAAGGCAGAGAAGAAACTGAGCTTGGCACCTAGTTAGCCAGATTAAAGGACAAAGGTGTCAGGCTTCCTCCACCCAGCAGCTACATCCCATCCCCCATCACAGCAGCCTCACAGTCGCTGTCTCTACCTTGTCTGCCTTGTTTCCCTTCCAGGATTCAGTGTTTCCCCTGCCCCAATAAATTTGTCTTCAAAAGTTGGTTTGAGGGCATAGTTTTGTCCTGTTTGCTTGGCACCAAAACTGAGTGGAAACATTCCTCCCGCCTGAAAATCACTTACAACTAGCTTCTAAAAATAGCCCATTTTCCCTCTTGTATTAATTCTTTCAGGGACAAAAAAAATTGTTGAGCTTTGAGGTGGTGACAAATAATGTTGTAATTTGTCATTCCTTTTCTTGCCACTGATCAGGACACATGCTTTACCTGCTTTTTGCCCCTTGCCTCATTGCTGGATTTTGAAATCCAAACTTACCTCAAATGCGAATGTAAGTTGAGTAATGGGACCCAATGAACCCTTAGGAATGGGGCTCTTCCATAATAAATCTCCCTGACCCTAATTTAAACCTTTGGGTATCATAGAACATTAGGGGTAGAAGGGATCTTGGAATTTGCATTTTCCTGATGAAGACACTGAAGTAGAGAGATGTGAAGGGCTTACTGAAGGTTTCTCAGGACTCCCTGGCAGGGTTACCAGCTCAGGTCGCCTGTCACCAATGCCTTTGCTTTCTCCCCTCTACCATAGGATGATAGGCCAATGATAGGCAAAACTGTGAAGGAGAACCTTCCTCCCATCCTCTCCTCCTTTCTTCTTTCTTCCTTCCTTTCCTTCCTTCTTTTCTCCCTCCCCTCCTTCCTTCCTTCTTTCTTTCTTCCCTTCCTCTCATCCCTTCATCCTCTCTTCCTCCCTTCCCTTCTTCCCCTCTTTTTTTCCATCCTTCTCTTCTTCCCTACCATCTTTTCTTCCTTTCTTCCTTCTTGATCCTGGAGGTAATAAGAAACCAAAGGTTACTGAGTCATTAAACAGGGGCTTGACCCAGTCAGACCTATGCTTTAGAAAAGTCACTTTGGTAGCTAAATGGACAGTGGACTGGAGCAGGAAGAGCCTTGAGGAATAGAAACTAATTAGAGGGTGACTGGAATCACTCGGATGACAAATGATGGGTTGAATGAGGGTGGTAGCTTCTTTTCTATTAATGTTCTTTAACAAAAATCACGTTCACTTCCCAATGATTCCCCTTTCTTTCACCCTCATACTTACCATGGAAGCCTCCATTGAAAGAAAGAATTAAGCAAAACAAATGAACAAAATGGCCACATCTGATAGTATATACACCTCATTCTGTTTTTAGAGCATCCTTCCTTTTAGCTGAGAGTAAGGAGGCATGCTTCATCACCAGTTTTCTGAAGTCACAATTGCTCACAGCTTAAATTGGTTGCTCCTGCCTTTATAACATGTCTTCTCTCCACATACACAGCCACCACCCTCATTGAACCCTTCATTATTTTTCATTTGGACTATTGTAATCACACTCTAATTAGTTTCTCTTCCTCAAGGCTCTCCCCATTCCACTCCACTGTCTACATAGCTGCCAAAGTGATTTTCCTAAAATCTAGGTCTATGTCATGCCCCTGCTCAATGCTCATTGTTTCTTTATTGCCTCCTCCATTTTGCATGCATAACTGTTCTCTACCTGGCTACCTTTTCAGGTTTGTATACTTTACTCCCTTCTACATACTCTATGATCAGCTAGACTGGCCTATTTGCTGTTTCTCAGACATGTCATTCCATCTCCTACCCCTACTCCTACATCCTGTACTGGATGCCTCTCATTCTTGGAATGCTCTGATCTCTTCACTATCATCTCCTAGGTGTCCTAGCTTCTTTCAAGACTGAGCTCAACTTTAATCTTCTGTAGAAAATCTTTTTCTGGTCCTTCTCTGAGATTATCTTCTATTTACTATTTATCTAACAAGAATCTGGCTAATTTACATGTACACATTGTGAAAACATATTAAAAATATTCTTTTTAGTTTCTCTAGAAGTATTAAGAAATACTATTTCTCTAGCCTAAAACTTTCCTCTTTGGGAACATGAGAACAAATCTAAGGCCTTCTTTAGAAGTGGAGTAAGGGTGATAACAAAGCTTAGCTCTTTTCTAGATAGTTTCATTGCTTTCCCAACGCCTGAAATGAGTAGTGCCTAAGGACGGTGTCTTCTCTTCCAAAAGGCAAGATTAAGATATTAATGACAGGAGGGGGAAGTGGGAGATGTTCTGTGGGTAGACTTTTCCACTGGTACTCTCATCACACCATGTAATCAACTCCTACTCATAAGATGGACTCTGCCAACTAGTGACCTGTCAAATAGTCTAAAATCTACCAAGAATGCTTGACTGGAATAAATGCTTTGTTCAGAAGGACTTAACACCAACTGATGTGACATTAGGAATATGATATATTAAAGGTGAATAGATGCAAAACACTGTAAAGATATTCAGTCCTGATGGGGAAATGCTGAAGAATAATGGATTCCACTAAGTCTTACTCTCATGGCCCCTCCTGGCACGGAAGTGACTCTGGGGTTTCAAAAGCTATGAAATGGGCAGTGCAAATTCCAGAAAATTCTACCATGTTGGAAATACTTGGAATATGGTCCTGTCCCAGACTGAGTTTGCTGTTTGAAGGCCAACCTAGTTAAGAATTGAAAGGTTCCTTAGGTAGGTTACTAGGTGATGAATTCTTTGGCCATGATGAACCATGAATCAAAGAAAAAAAAATCTCCCAGTCCTCTACAACCTCCTCCTGTTTCTGTATCAGTGTTGGTGGAATTAGTGGAAAAGATGGCAGAGGATACTAAGAATCATAAAATGTTTTAGACCATCTATAAACATGAACATAACTGTAGTCTAATGACCAGGGAATTGATATCCTATTGGAAGAGCTGAACACTATCCATATTGAACCCAGAAGACAAAAGGAAGCCATTACTAAATGGAAGGCAAGATCACAGGCTTTCCTCCTCTCTGAGGTTACTTTATATTTCGCATATATCTTGTATGTGACATGTTATTTTTGTTCTGTTTCCCATTAGAATGTAAGATCCTTGAGGTCAGGAACTGTTTTTCTCCCTTTGAATTCCCCAGAATTTAGAATAGTGTCTAACATATAGTGTGCACCTAATACATTTTTGTTAAACAAAGAAACTAGTGGAACAAGTTTCTGATGTGCTCAAGGACAAGAAGAAAGAAACATTACTGCATTGTTCACCTTGTGGTGGTCACTATGAGCATAAACAAAGAGAAGACCATGAAGACAATTGCACAGGATAAAGCTATTGCAAAGGATAAAGAATAAGAGAAAACCTATGAATGATTTAACATGTTCTTCCAAACAAAGTATACACTTTGAGATTTGGTGACTTCAATGGGGAATGTACATCAAGGGAGGATGGTGAAAGTAGTCATATTCAAATGGATGAGTGATCTCATCACTGTGCAAATTCCTTCAAGTAGAACAATTAACAAGCCATTCATGGCTGCCCAATCTGTCCAGCTTTTGCCTAAGACTTCCTGTAGTCTACCACAGGGGGACCACCCAATATGTTGGGAGCTTTCCTTACTTTCTTTTGATAGGTCACGGATACCAAAGAACCACATAGGCTGTCCATGGGTTATCCTTAACTCTTGCCGTGTGTCCATCCCATCTTTTTTTTTTTTACTGATAAATTTCTTTGGTGACATTCTCTATTTTGATTCTTTGTAATTTCTTGTTTGTGATGTGTGGGAGCCTATTCACACCTGTTGTGCACTTCTACATGGTGAAAAGTATGTTGTGTAATATGGCTTAAGTTAAAGAAATGGAAGAAGTCAAAAGGATTGTAGATTACTCTGAAGCATCATGCCTATGAGGAATGAGTACTTCAGAAGAGTCAGATGGGACTTGGTGAGCACTTGTCCATTAAACAAACAAACAAACAAAAACTCCAACTGAAATACTCAGTATTGTCAGACAGGAAGTGATGTTTATTGACATGAGAGTCATATCAGAATCAGCTGCATGCAGTTAGATCCTCAATTACTTAGAGCAAAAGAATCAAAATCAAATTAGAAAAAATGATGATGAGAAAAAGACATTGTGAACAATCACAATGGCTTAAACCTGAACTATTCCACTGAGGTGCCAAAGCTGAGATGTGGGAAATGTAAAAAAGACAAGAATATTGCTATCATTTATCACCATTTCTTGCAAAAGTTTAACTGATACATAGCACTTTCCATAAGGAATTCAAATGAATTCAGACACTGCTTTAGCCATCCACCATTTGATCTTGTGAAGGGAAGCACTGATTAAGGATATAAGCTCATTTAAAAAAACACTCATGAAGGAGGATAGTGGAAGATTCCTAGCAGCAACATCTTATAAAAGAGGAAAAGCAGGAGAAGCAAAATCAAGTCTAAAGAAAACTTGACATGAGACCCAAATGAGTGGTACCAACTCCAGAACATTCCTAGATGAAAATGGCAGAATAAAACCAAAAAGATCTAAAATGTAGCAAATCCATCAACATTTCTAAATGATTTATTTCCATTCATCAATGACAAAGATATCGACTCCATTTGGACTTGAATACCTCAGTCTCTAAAGAGATATATGTTGAAGTAGAGATAGCACTTAGGAAGCTAGAATTGGGAAGAATGGTTGTATTAGATCAAGTGTACACCAAGGATATTGATACTAGAGGCAATACAATTTTGGAAGCCTTGAAGGATCACTTTATAAGATATCTCAGGAAGTGGAAGATACAAATGGAATGGAAAGATATTAATATCCTAAAAAACTGATTGAGAGGACATCAATGACTATGAACCTACAATGTCTACTGTCTAATTTTTAGAAATATCTTTATGAGGGTGATCTTCATATATAAATAAATACATAGATATTTATATGACATCCTTGATAAAAACATGAAAAAGAAATAGCAGATTTTTACAAATGTATTTAATTATATACCACATCTTTGTCAAATAGTTGATTTAAAGGTGCAAAGATATAGGTTCCTACTGTGTTTACTATTTGCTGATTTTCAAAAAGAAAAATATTTGACTCACTAGAGCAAAATAGAATCCTCAAGGCTCAACAAGGAGTCTCTCATGCATATGTTAATATCATACAAGAGTCCTAGATAAATACTGTATTTAACAATGCTCCCATGATTAACATCCAGTGAAGCATGAAATAGGGACATGAGTGTTTGCCACTGTTGTATAGGATATCTCGCAGAAGGTACAAATGGAAGAGTGATTTCTTGTTGATGGTAAGGTCTGAGCATGATATTGGACTTATTACATCAGGCTCTCTGTGAGTCAACTGTGGTGATGACAATTAAAGAATATAATGTAATTTTGGGTTATATTAGGAAAGGTACAACTTCCTTGAACAAGGCTATGATAGTCCTGCCATTAGGGCATGAGGTAGCACAGTGGATAGAGTACCAGTTATGGAGTTAGGAAGACCAAGTTCAAGTCCAGCCTCACACAATTATTAGCTGCTTGACCCTGGGCAAGTCACTTTACCTTGTTTGCCTCAGTTTACTCATCTGTAAAATGAACTGAAGCAGGAAATGGCAAACCACTGCAGTATCTTTGCCAAGAAAACCTCAAACAGGCTCATGAAGAGTTGGATATGATTGAGATAACTGAACAAAAACAGTCCTGCCATACTCTGCCCAGGTTCAGACCATATCTAGAGTATTAGGTTCAGTTTTGGGCACCATAGTTTAGAAAAGTTGGGGAATGTCTAGAGCATTGTCACCAAAAAGGGGGAAGGGCTTTGAGTCTATGTCATGTGAGTACAAGTTGAAGGAAATGGGGATATTTAGCTTGGAAAAGAGAAGAGTAGAAATGGAACATGCAAGTTACCTTCCATCATGTAAAGAACTGTCATTTGGAACAGTTGTATCACAATTATTCCCTTTGGCTTCAGAGGGCAGAACCAGGAATAACATGTGGAAGTTTTGACAAGGGGCAAATTCAGACTCCACATCCAGAAAACCTCCATAAGAATTAGAGCTCTTAAAATGTGAATGGGCTGCCTTGGGAGGTCAAATGTGTTGCCTCTTTGGAGGTTTTTAAGCAAAGGGTAGAAGACTACCTTTTAGGTCTGACCAGATTCTGAGGTTCTATTCCAAGCTAAAATTCTGTTCTTCTTTGATTCAGGTTCTTTCTACAGAAGTGACAGAAATACCACCATGATTGTTGGGTTACTTAATCTTGGGGTTAACCTAATCCTCACTAACTATGCCATTCAGTCTGTAATTGAGTCAATAAACATTTATTATGTGTCTCAGTCACAAAAAAACATGGTCCATCCCTTCAAGGAGCTCATTACTATCATGGTGAAATCATGTAAATAACTATGTTCAGACAGGGAATATACAATAAAAATGGGAGGTGATCTCATAGGAGAGGAACTAGCAGAAGGGAGGACTAGAAAAGGCCCATTTCAGAAGCTGAGATTTGAAGCAAAGCTTGAAGAAAGCCAGGGAAGTTGGGAAGGTGGTGGCAGAAGGGGTGGAGAACATTCCAGAAATAGCATATCATATAAGAATTGACAAGTAGAACAGCATAGGTGGATTATGTAGTTTGTAGATGGAAACAAAGTCTAAGTAGATTGAAAAGGTAGCAAGGGAAAAGATTGTGAAGAACTTTAGATGCTAAATAGAGGGGTTTATACTTGATCCTAAAGGAAATAGGGAGCCACTGGAATTTTTTGAGTAGTAGAGTGACATGGTCAAATTTGTACTTTAGGAAAACCGCTTCGGCAGCTGAAGGGAGGGTGGATTAGAGAGTGGAATTCTTAAGGCAGGGAGTGACTGGCTCAAAGATTACTGTCACTGCTCAAGTGAGAGGGGTTGAGGTTTGTACTAGGGTGATAGTCATATGAATGGAGAGAAGGGGACCTGTGGTAGGAGTAATATCTTAACCCCTCTCCTTCCCATGTAAATCAGGTTAGTTTTTCCTTAAAACCTTCCTTCAGACTTGGTTAGTTCAGGGTAATAAAACCAGTTTATTAATGAGATCTCATTTCCTGAGAACAAAGAAGCCACAGAGAACTCAAGGGGCCTTCTGACACATGGCTGGTAGATTACCATGGGTAACTTGGGCAGGGTAGCTTTGTTCACCTGGCTCAACTACTGATGTCCTCTCTGCATAACCTTGTTGAGTATCCTTTTTCTGCTATGGCTAAAAAAGGCTCTTTTGCTAACTGTTGCGTGGTGTTTCATTTTATTCAAATATTGACCCTAAATTATCAGGAAATTGGTCTGAGTCAAGACTCAAACTAGAACAGGATGTATCTGAGAGATTTGTGGAAGGTAGAAATGACAAGATTTGACAAGAGACTGGGTATGTGGAGGGAGTATGAGTGAGGCATTGAGGATGACACCATGTTTGTGAGCTTGGGTGACGAGGAGAAGGGTGGTGCCCTTGATAATGGGGTATTTGAGAAGAGGGGGAAGGTTTATAAGGAAAGACAATGAGTTCTGTCTTGAGACAGAAGGTGGTGGAAGAAGGGGCGGAGAGTTTGAGATGCCCACAGGACATCTGATTTGAGATGTCCAAAAGACAGATGTGTGACCAGAGCTCAAGAGAGAGATGAAAGCTAGATATACAGATCCAGCAATCATCTGACTAGATGATAAGGGAACTCATGGAAGCTGGTGAGATCGCTCATCAGTTTAAAGGGAAAAGGACAGAACCTGAGTATTACTTGGATAAAGATAGAGCAAAGGAGACAGAACGAGCAGTCTAACATGAGAGCAGAGAGCACTATTATCCAAGAGGAGAGGGTGACAGTTTAAGAAGCTGTGTAGAAGTCAAGAATGGTGAGGATTGAGAGGCCATTAGATTTGGCAGTTAAGGGATTGCTGGTAACTTTGGATAAATGATGGTGTCAGAAGCCAGATTTGAAGATGATTTAGAATTTACTAAGAGAGAAGGAAATGGAGGCCCCTTGTTTAGTTGGCTTTCTCAAGAAGTTTAGGTGAAATGGGGAGGATTGATGGCTAGCAGGGGTGGTCAGACAGTGAAAATTTTTTTGTTTGTTTTTAAAGGATGGGAGAGATATAGCTATGCTTGTAGGCCCCAGGAAAAGACACACGTCATAGGTAGGGAGAGAATGAAGACTAGAGATACAATTGGTTTGATAGCAGGGCTAATTTTATTGGAAGGATCCCCAGGAAATCTGTTGTTTAATGGGCTCAACTATGGTTCTCAGAACCAGGGTGATGACTTTCTAACCAGGGCTATTCAAGCCGGAAAAGCAAATGGAGTAATTAATTGGTCCACCAATCAACCAACAAAAATTTGTTGAGCACTTACTCTGTGGAGCACTGTACTAGGCTCAGAGGGATCCTCTTTTGGAGCATATAGTTTAGCAAGTAGGAGAATAATTTTCTTTCCCCATCTATATGTTTAGTTATTAAAATTGGGCCAACTAACGTGGGAGAATCTAGGCAGCACCAAGGAAGCTTCCTTGGCTTCAGACAGCTGGGCCTCCATGCACTTTCTCTTATTTGAGCCCCAGCCTACTTCCCCAGGCTTGGCTCTAACTACTTTCACAAATTTCTGTCCAGCCAAACCAGACTTCACGTATCATGCCTTACATATGTTTTGCCTTCCCTCTACCTTTGCTGAGGCTGCTCTTTCCATATGAAGTTCCCTGGTCCCTCATTTCATTCTAGGCAAATATGACCAATTGTTCGAGGCCCAATTTAAGCCTCAGCTCCTAGGTAAAGTTTTCTCTGACTCCTCCGACCTAAAATGAACCTCTCCCATCTGTGTACTCTCACAGTACTTAGTGTCTGAGTGACTCATTGGCACTCGTAGATACCAAAGATAGTGATTTTGTGGATAAGGGGATCTTGAGCTTGAGACCCCAAGAGATTCAGTGTCTTGCCCATGGTTCACACAGCTGGTAGATGTCACAGATAGCATTCGAACCCCAGTATTTCTGACACCGTGTCCAATTTTATCCCCTATGCTGTAGTGGAACCCTAGACTGTTAATGATTTTTTTTCATGTTTACTTATTTCTCTCTATGTAGAGCATACATTTTTGGATTATGATGATGATAATGATAATAGGTAACATTTATATAGACCTACTATATGCCAGACACTGTGTTAAGCAACTTAAAAATTTTATCTCATTTGATCCTCACAATAGCCCTCAGAAGAAGATGCTATTACTCTCCTCATTGTATAGAAATGGAAACTGAGGCAAACAAAGGGTAAGGTTACATAGATAGTAAGTGTCTGGGGCAGGATTTGAACTTGGGTCTTCCCAACTTCAGGCTCAGTGCTCTACCGACTGTGCCAGCTAGTTGCCTCTGACCAAGATTGTCTCAGACATTTTCGTGTCCTGCACCAGGACTGGCAGCAAAGTCTAGTACCACTAAGAATCACTTGGCTAAGAATTGGAAGAACTTTGTTCTTTCAGACCTATCACTGACAAGCACTATGACCTTGGACTAGTCATTTTTTCTTATCTGTAAAATGAGAATAATTTTGAGTTGGGATAGGAACTGTGAGGACTCATTGAATATAAAGAAAGTTGACTGCAAAGTCCCCCAAAGAAAGTGTAGCAGGATACCACATAGACAAATAATATGCACTATTTGGTGGGAAACTTTCCTTTTGCAAAAAAATTTGAATGAGACTCCCCCCCCCCAAAAAAAAGAACTGGATCAGATACTACATCTGATTAATGTGGTACAGTATAAAAAGGGCTGACTTTGGAGTTGGAGGACCTAAGATTGAATTCTATTTTAAGACCTTAGACAAGTTACTGAATCTGGGCCTCGGTTTCTTAATTTGTGAATTGAAGGGATTGAACTAGGTGGCTTTTGAGGCCCCTTCCAGCTCTATGATCCCTATGAAATTGAACATGGTAGAGATAAATGCAAAAGACTCCTGAGGATGGTTGGATGGTGTTTCATGTTATAGAGGTCCCTCAAAAATCAACGTGGTTGAGCTGGGCTTCACGCACTACTGATCCACTCCTATGGTTAAATGATTACTGTATGCCAGGTACCATGTTAAATGACCATCACAGATTGTCTTAGGAACTCTCCATCCTGGGCATCATCACTACGGAAGGGGATGAGTGAGACAATAAAAAAGGACAACACCAAATGGGCTGTTTAACTCATGGGGTTATTACAGGATTCAAGTGAGATAACAGAAGTGAAAACATACTCTGAAAGTGCTAAATTACATACAACATAAGGGATGACCATTATTCTAGTAGATACTTAGAATCATAGGATGATTGTGCTGGAAAGTCTCTTAGAGGGCAGATAGTCAAACGTCCTCCTGTTTCAGAGTTGACCGAGGCTATTAGTTATCTGCCCTCATCCAGGGTCATACTATCATCATGAGGGTCAGCACTGTTCCTAGCTCTGAGGACCCCACAAATGTATAGATTATCAGGACTTTAAAAATTTACTCTGAAATCTATCTAGCTCATTCTGCTCACATTCTTTACTTAGATATAAGATTTGCTTCCTGTTGCTTTTGCTTTATTTTGTTAATTGAAAAATGAGCACCCAACTGTATTCTCTGCTCATATCCCAATTGAAGGAGCCTCCAAAAAAGCGCCTAGGTTCTTGATTTGGGTGTTGGTGCATCCAAATATCAGGATAATGTCCCACTGATGGATGTCCTAAAGGGGTGGGGGGCTCTGTTGGAATAGGAGCTTCAGTTCAGGCCAAACCTAGAAGAGAGTGGCACAAAGTGTGCAGGGAACAAGGGCATCCAGAAAGTAATATCTTATCAGCTTGTCAAGGTAAGGGAAAGACTCTTCAAATCTTTTCTGGTGATTTTTCTAAGTGATTGAGTTTTTGCTCCCAGCATTAATATATCCTTTTTCTTAGACTAGAAATGCACCTAAATAACTTTCCTGGCCTGTAAGAATCTTATCTGAAAAACTGCCTGTTTTTTATAACCGTCAGAGTTGGAATGAGCTGACTTTCAAGATAACAACTGGGCAGAGTGCAAAGCACTGTCTGGTTCTGATTGGGGAAGTTTTTGTCAAGAGTGCTGTATAAATTGCCTTGACTCACACCTGTGTGATTAGCTAAAGGGCAGGAGATTAGGATGAAGGGAAAGTGGGAAAGAGGTAAGAAGACTTTCCTTTAGAGATTCTTCCAATAGAAAGTGTACATGCCTTTCTAACCTATTGAGAAACCTGATTCCCTTCTCAGAGATTCAATAGCATAATGTAAAACATGTAAGAATCAGAATCAGGAAATCTGAGGTTTTTTATTGGCATGGTCACTAACTTAGCCATGTGACTTGGTTGTAAGTTAAATGGATATCAGTAATATTCTAAATCTGCTTACTATCCCGGACTGAGTCTGAATTAACCTTGAAAATGCATTGTGGAGTTCACCATCACTTAACAGCCTCAGTTTCCTCATCTGTAAATGGAAGGGGTTGGGCTAGATGGTCTCTGAAGTCCCTTCTAGCTCTTGGTAGGTTTGGTTTGGCAAGGCCAACACTCCAGAAATTTAGGCACCATGACTGTAATCTGGGTAGGTCTATAATCTAAAAGTCAATTTTCTTGGCATAGTTAGCCCTGGAAAAAATTCAAGATAGATTGTATGGCATGTCTCACAAATATATTCACCCAGGAAGAATAGAACAGTATTAAGAAGTAATTTCCTTGGGGCCATTAGGTGGTGCAGTAATAGAGCACTGGAGTCAGAAGGACCTGGCCAGAGTTCAAATCTTGCCTTAGGCACTTGACGCTTGCTAGCTGTGTTACCAGGGGCAAGTCATTTAATGTTGATCACCTCTTTCTTGCCCCAAAAGAAGTAATTTCCTTGAGGTTTTTTTCAGCCTGCCATGCTAGAATCATTGGCTCATTTTTATTTAATATTTGTTCACAAAGAAGAAACTTTAGAGATTTATAATGAAAGATTCTCACAGATTAAAATAGAATTGAGAACTGGGGGTAAACTCAGGGATCATTTAGTTTCTCATCCCTTCATTCTATTTAGTGATTTTGAAAATTAATCATTCATATATATTTTAACTTTAGAATAACTTCTCAAAACACCACCCTCAGTTCTTCACTTAAAAATTTGAGCTAAACCCAATAGACACAGTGACCATATTTTACACTGTATGTGATGTATTCTTCCTACAGTCCTTAGCCTCTCTACCAAGACTAGTCATTGCAAATATTCTGATTTTGGTAACATTTTATGCTGTTTCCATTCACATTATAGTCATGTATATATATATTGTTCTCTTCACTCTATCCTCTCCCATTTTATCAATGAAGAAATTAAAACTTGGTGAAATGATTTGGCCAAGGTCACATGGCTAAATTAGTGGCAGTGCTAATAAAAGATCCCAGATTCCCTGCTGACTGTTGTATGCTTTCCATTTTGCTATTGAATCTCTATCTGAAAAGGCAATCAGTTTTCTCAGTAGTTAGAAAGCCATGTAGACTTTCTGTTGAGAGAATCCCAGGCAAAAACTGCCTAATTAGGAGAAATGTCCTCCAAAGAGCTAACTATGGGAGAAATGGGAATCAATTAAATGAGAATCTAGCTAAAAGAAAAAAAAAATAGTCTTTAAACAGGGCAATAAATAAATGAATAAAATTATTAGATTATGTTCCTTGAAGTCCTGGAGGTGATTTGAAGTCAGCTAACAACAAATGAGCCCTGAATTCCCATAGGTTGGGCGATGGATGTCCAGGAATATGCTTAATTTGAAATTATAATTATAAAAACTAAATCAGGTTCTTGGCTATGGAGTGACTGGTCCTCTCAAGGGTGTTAATTTGTAGATTTAAACTCCGAGTGCTCTCAAGTTGGCAGTCTGTTTGAAGGAGAGACTTTCAGTCTCTTACCAGAAACAAAGGCCACCATATTTGCTTCTCTGATAAAGAACATTTCCTTGTCTGTGGTGCCAGCTCTGAATAAAATTGTGAGGACAGGCATCAAAAGGTAGGAAAGGGATACAGAAAAGGGAGTAGGAGAGCTCAAAGACAAACTTCATTGACTTTGAAATTTGACTGGACAGCCTTAGATACTCAGGTGCATTTGAGTTTACAATAATTTTATTAGTCTCAGGGAACTCAGAAATGATGTGTGTTGAATGGGATTGGGATATACCATTCATATAGTTATCTAAATTAAATGTGATCATTATAGAATCACAGAATTTTATGCTTGAAGAGACTTAAGAGGTCTTCTACTCTAATTTTCTTATTTTATAGATGAGGAAGAGAATCACAGGATGGAGACCTACTCTGAAGTTACTTGCACAAGGTCACAAAGCTATAGGACTCAGACTTAGGACCTCTCACTCTTAACCTAGTGCTTTCCTTCTATACCATCCTTTTTTCCATACTAGGCACAGAATTAGACTGGATCCTAAGACTCAAGTTCTATCTACCTATCAAATTCTTTTTAGTGTAGCAGGAGGATGCCAACCTAATATCAGCAAAATCTATTTTCTTCAGGAGTTGGTTGATATTTCTTTTGTCCTTCACATCACCTGCTACTTACATGCTGAAAATATATTGAAAAAGATGAAAAACACATAGATTTTGTCAAGTTGTCAAGGTAAACTTGAGATACATTGAAAGTCAGATTTAGAGCCTTTCTGTACCATTAAGATGGGAACAATGTGTTCAAAGTAAAAAAGGAAGAATGAGAATTGAAATGGAATTGAAATTACTGTGTACATTTGTCTGAAGCTATGTCTGTTAGACTACTGCTATGGAGATTTCCACATAGATGATTCAGTGGTTAGAGCTGTGGACCTGGAGTCAGGAAGATCTGAATTAAAATCTGACCTCAGACACTTACTAACTATGTGACCCTGAGCAAGTCACTTAACCTCTGTTTGCCTTAATCCACTGGAGAAGGGAGTGGCAAACCATTCTAGTATCTTTGCTAAGAAAACCCCATGGGCAGTATGGTCCATGGGGTCATGAAGACTTGGTCATGACCTAAGGACTGAACAATGGGGACTAGTGAAGGGATTAATGATGAAAATTCTCTAACTGGAGGAACTTCAGAAGAAAACCGAGCATGGGACTGGCCATTCATGCTTAGGCATAACAATACACTCACTCACTGACTAACTTGGGTAAGTAAATGGAGATGACTTATTGTCTAGCTTGATATTTTGTTACTTACTCAGTATCACGTAGGAATGATGGACTCTTAATAAAAAAAAGAATGAGGGAGAGAGAAGAGGGAGGAAGGAAGAGAGGGAGAGGGAGAGAGGGAGAGGGAGAGAGAGAGAGAGAATGAGACACAGAGAGAGAAGAGTGAGAGAGGGAGGGAAAGACAGACAGACAGAGAAAGGTGATAGAGAGAAAAAGAGAGGAAAGGGAGAGATAGAGACAGAGAGACAGAGAGAGGCAGAGAGAGAGAGCACCAGCAATTCACAGGAGATAATAACCAAGAAGAGGTCCAGCAATGAAACACTTAGCCTTATATGTCTGTATAAAATGCATAACATATGAATAATAGAGTAACTAAACATATTAATGAAAAGGTTCAAGTCTGACATAAATATCACTGAGACTTAAGAGCATATGACTCATAAGTGGATTATGGTGCTGAAAATGATACCTTATTCAAAAGGAACAGAATGGAAAAATAAATTAGGTGGTACAGTAGCAATGTTTATTAAATACATATTCCTTTGAATAAATCCAGGAGCCTGAGGCAAGCAACATGGTAAAAAAAACTGGGTTGAAGAGAAAAAGAGAACAAGTGGTAATTATGTCACAGGAATATACTACAGACCTATTGTACAGAAGAAAGATTTAGATGTTACTTTTATGAAACAATTTTTTTTGGCCTAGGCAGTTGGCCATAGGACAATGTTTTTTTCTCATTCTTCCTTCTCTACCATTCTCATCAACTGAATTTGCCCCAGGTATGAACATTTCTAGTTATAGATCTTAGATCCTGTTTCCCCTCTTTTTGGAGATGATTTTGTGAACAAAGCTAAGATTTTTCCCTAACTCTCAGCAAATATAGGAGCAATTCAGTGAGTTAAGGAGGGTCAAGGAGAGAACCAAGGGTAGAGAGCTAGGAAAACAAGCCTTAAATTGCTGTGACAGGTACAGGAAGCAAGGAATAATTGACTTGCAGTCATGGAAACTAAAAACTACCTCAGTTATACATGAAAACAGAAACATTAATAAAAGGCAGTAGATGAACCTTAGTGGTACAGGAAGTAAGTGCTATAGGACTTACAGGAGTGAAAGACAGACTCCCAGGGTCTGCTTTTGTCAGGGAAGATTTTATGAAGGAAGGTGAGATTGAGGTTGGGTCTTTTATGATGGATATGATTTGGGTAAAGGATGCTGAGTTGGAGTTTGCAGTATTGAAGCTCTCTTCTCATAGTTGGAGGATAGTACTTAGGGTCCATGTATGAAAATGATCCACATCTTCATAGTGGAACATAGCTAATAGTTTACAAGGATCTATTAGCATTTGTTATGTGCCAGGCATTGTGCTAAACTGGATATATAAAGAATTATAAAACATAATTCCTATTTTTGAGAAGCTTATCCAAACCATAACATCAAAATTCTTTCCAATTATTCAATTTACTTTTCCAGGGAGTTGGATGTTTTCTTCCTTATACCAGCGGTTCTCAACCTGTGGGTTATGTTCAATTTGTAACAATAAAAATACATCCTGCATATCAGATATTTACATTACTATTCATAACAGTAGCAAAACTACAGTTATGAAGTAGCAATGAAAATAATTTTATGGTTGGGGGTCACCACAATATGAGGAACTATATTAAAGGGTCACATCATTAGGAAGGTTGAGAACCACTGTTTTATACTAATGCTGAAGACTATAGAAAGAGCCCTACCTGGTGCAAGAAGCCCTTCACAACACGCCTTTGTTTGAGGTTGGTTTCCCCATCCAAGTTGGCGGTTTCCAGGTGGCAGACTCCACTGGGATCAGAAGAGAAGAGTAAGAGAATATCTGCTGGGATGATCTCATTGCACTGAAGTTGGACAAAGTCTCCCACTTGAACATCCTTCCAATGCCTCTGCACATAGTCTTTTTCCTTCCTGGGAGCAATGGAGAAAGGCTATCAAAGTTTGGAAAATCTGAGCATTAGGGCCCCTTAGGAAATGAAAATGGGTTAGCTGGAGCCAGCAAGAGCCTTAAGTAAGGATGTATGTGGGTGTAAGTCAGTATGGGGTGACATGGGCTTCACTTACCTCCCCAATATTTCCTTGGCTGGTCTTCCATGGCCCTATCTTCCCCTCCTGTCTGATATTTCTCACCATTAGACTCACTGTAGGTCAAAGTTAGGGGCTTATTTCCAGAAAGCTATAAGTATGAAGTGTATCATCATTATTGTTATCAATATTGCACATTTACCGAATGCTTACGACTCTGAATGTCTCAGTGAGAAGCAGCATAGGGAAGTAGATAGGGCACTGACTTTAGAGTTAGTAGGACTTGGATTCAAATCCCACCTCAGATACTTACTAGAAATATAACCCTGGTCAAATCATTTAAATTCTTTGTGCCTTGGTTTCCTAGTCCCAGGTCTGGACTCCCTGGCCTCTAGAGGGCTCTTCCATCTTCAAAATCTATGGCCTTTCCACCTCCTACTGGGTCCCTCCATCCTTACCAAGATGAAGCTATCACTAAAAGTTTCATTCTGGGTGCCCTGGATCTCTAGATAGCTTCGTGCCAGATGTTACACACAAATATATACCTGACTGGACTTTCTTCCTCTTTACACTTATCTAGTGTGACTACCATTCTATAATGGGCTTTAGGTTGAATATGATTCCCTTACAATTCAATAGATAGAGGAGACTTGTAACCTACTGTCACCTTATACTCATCCCTCAACTTGTTTATTTTGGGGGAATTACTCCAGGTCTGTTTGAAGATTTATTGTTTTAATTTCTTTTTTTTTCACTAACTTTTATTTTATTTTACTTGTAAAAATTAACAAACACCTATCTTCTCTCCTTGGGAAAAAAGGAAAACAAAACTCTTGTGATAAATGTGAATAGTCAAGCAAAACAAATCCCCACTGTGGGTCATGCAAAAAAATGTATCTCTCATTCTGTATCTTGAGGCTATCACCTCTCTGTCAAGAGGTGAATAGCATGTTTGATCACTTTGGAAGGGTGGCTGGATTTTACATTCTTTAGCTCTTAAATCTTTCAAAGTTTGTCTTTATGGTGGTGATAGTACACTTTGCTTTTTTGATTCTGTTCACTTCAGCCTCCATTGATTCATACAATTCTTCCTAGATTTCTCCAAAAGTATCCCTTTTATAATTCTTATAGCACAATAATATTCCATCATATTCATATGCCATAAATTTGTTCATCCATTCCCTAAATGCTGGGTTTTCATTACTTTTAAAAGTGATTTGATAGTTTATTGCCCGGGATTCTCTTCTGGGGAAAACATTACCACTTAACTATCATACCATTTCAGTCAGTTTCACTGATATATTGGAAGCCAGCTCCAGTGAAAGACCTGCCTATCTGTAGCTGACACATCCTTTCTGTTCTCTCTAACTCTTGAATGAGGATATAGTGATTAATTCCAGGCCCCTGCTTCTTCAAGATTAACACACATTGTCACTCTCCATCACTTATTGGACAATCACTTCAGTTGGTTCAATGGGCTTTCCCAGTTGGGCACAAGAAATCTGGTTTTGGGGGGCTGGAGTATGCAGTATCAAAGCTCCCTTCTAGTGGTTGGAGGATAGTACTCAGGGTCCACATATGAGAATGATCCACATCTTAATAGTGGGACATAGCTAATAGTTTACAAGGATCTATTAGCAATTGCTATGTGCCAGCATTGTGCTAAACTGGGGATACAAAGAATTATAAAACACAATTCCTATTTTCGAGAAGCTCACAGTCGAATGGGGAGACTATATGCAAGCAACTATTAAAACAAGATATGTGCAGTATAAATTGGAGATCAACAGAGGGAAGGCCTTGGAATTAAGAGGGATCAGGAAAGGCTACCTATAGAAGGCAGGACTTTAGCTGAGACTTGACGGGAACCAGAGAAACCAGGGGTGCAGATGAGGGGAGGAAGGGAGGGAGGGAGAAAGAGAGGGAAGGGGGGAAGGAAGAGGGGGAGGGATGGAGGGAGAGAGGGAGAGGGAAAGAGGGAGAGAGAGGGGAAGGGAGAGAGAGAGAGAGAGAGAGAGAGAGAGAGAGAGAGAGAGCGAGAGAGAGAGAGAGAGAGGGAGAGAATGCGTGTGAGTTCCTGGCAGGGGGGACATGTGGAATCATATACACTGGGGCTCCTTTCTCTGGAATACTAACTTGAATCTTAATGATTTACTGAGTTAGTGAGCACTCCTAGTACAATCAATTAAGCAACACGTATTTATTAAACTCGTAATGACACTGTCAGGCACTGTGCTAGGCACTGAGGATACAAAGACCAAAATGGAACAATCCCTGTCCTCAGGGATCCTTCATTCTACTGGGAAAACAACATGTAAAAATGTAAGAATGTGCAAAATATCTGAAAATAAGTTATGTGATATGCAAAGAACAGCCTGTAATGGGATTGGGCTCCCACTCCAGGAGAAAATGTAGAGCACCAAGACTCCCTCTGAGGGGGACAAAATCTCTCCCGGTGAAGAGAGTCTTGACCTTCCATTTCTTTGGGAAGCAGAATACAATGAAGGAGTGAGAGGCAGGTAGTAGAAAGAGCCCTGGCTTTGAAGCCAGGGTTTGCACCCTATTACTTGCTATTGTGTGACTTTGGGAAAGCCACTTAACCCCCTCAGCCTCAGTCTCCTCATCTGTAAAATGGGGATAATAATTTACCTATTATTTGCACCCCTCACACAGAATTGGTATGAGGATAGTCTATGATAATGTAAGTCAATCTTTTTGTATATTGTAAGGTGCTGGTTGAAGATGAGCTATTTTTTATTATTTTGTATGTTTTTTTCCACTCCTTTCTCTATGAAAGGAGTTGGATATGGTCTGTTATGGTCAAGTCATGTTCCCTGTCATTGGGGTATGGGCTAATTTTCCCTCTGAGGATTCAGCTGAGAGCATGGGGTGAGTGCAGCTCCTAAATCTACTCCAGCTGAAGTGGAAATACATGACAATGATGGGCTCTGGTATTTGGGAATGTCTCCGAATAAGGCCAGCAGCTGGCACAGAGCTGCTTGTGTAAGTCACTCCCTCATTAATTCAACTATTTTGGAACTGTTGCCCCAGGTGGTCACTCAACTTGCCAGTCTCTTTCTCTTCCCTATGCTCAGGAAGTCCACACATGGGAATTGGCTCCTATTTTAGCTTTATGGGATGTTCAGTGCTATTTAAAAGTAAGTCAAATCAACATAGTTTGGGATTGAGAGTTCATCTGTCAGATTCTGCCTAGGGTAGAATTTAAGTAGAGGGGTGTTGAACACCTTTCAGAAAGTAGATGGGTGTTATTAAGAGGCAAATAAAGATGGGGAGATGTTTGCCACTTACAGGATGGCACAGGCAATGAAGGTTGAGGGGAAAGAAAATGGTGCAGTTGGGAAAGAGTGCTCAATCAATTTTCCAGTTTAGCAAATTACTAAGATTTCAGGGTGCCAGGGTAGATGACATTTCACAGAGGGGCAAAGTCCTTTCTTAGAACTGCCAATTAAAAGCAAGATTATTGAAGTCTTTCCTTCATAAAATCCAACTGCCATCTGAGAATATCAAGCTCTGTAGTCACAGGGTAAAAAGAGTGATAATGACTGTACTCTGACCTACATCCGTGAATTTGAGACTTCCTGACTGCAGTGTGAAATTATAAAAACACATAATGTTAGAAGGGATATCAAAGATCATTTGGTTCAGCTTCCCTGTCTCATAAAGGAGGAAATAGATCCAGAGTTGCACTGAGGCAGCATGATATAGAGGAAAAGCTATAGGTTAAGAAGTCAGATTACTTGAACTCAAATTCTGATTCTGACACTGGGCAAATCACTGCTGCTCTATTCATTTCAGTTGCCTTATCTGTAAAATGGGTACAAGTGATACCTGCATTACCCATACACAGGAACAATGTCCAGAAAGTACTTTGAAACCTCAAATATTTGAATATTTAGATACATTTCTCATCTTTCTGCTGTAGGCATTCCCTCCACCAGAGCATATGGCAACACCTCCACAGCTTCTAATTCCATTAACCTTCTTGTTCATCTCTTTCCAAAAATCTTTCAGAAACATCCTCCTGGCATACCAAAGCTTCCTTCTGGTTCTTTTAGTCCCATGAGGATGCTTGGGCTCTTCATCTGTTGTGTCTCCTTACTACGTGATCTGGAGAAGGTAATTGCAAACCATTCCAACATCTTTGCCAAGAAAACTCCATGGACAGTATTGGTGTGCTATAGTCCACAAGGTCATGAAGATTGAGAAACCACTGAACAACAACTATTACTACTACATGATCAGCTTACTGACTCTTCAGTTCAGTACAATTCAATTCATCCTTTCTTAAGTGCCTGCTAAGTGCCAAGGTATTTGAAAATTTAAAAAGTTCTTGCCCTCAAGAAATTTACAGTCTACCTTTTACATCCCTTCTTGACATACACTTCTTTACATCACTGCTTAACATACCATGTGTGTTTCCTTTACCCTTTTGGCAATATACAATTTTGACCCATGAAAAAATTGTAGGTAAAATTGAAATGTATTATTCTATTATATAAATGTGTTTTGATGATGAGGAATACTAATATTATCTAATGACTCGCCTAAGATAAGACCTATTAGTAAGCACATTTATTTTTTTCTTGACCATGTTTTCTCAGCTTCTTTGCTGGATTTATCTTCATCTTCCTCTTGTCATCTAAGTGTGGGCTCCCTCCAAAGTTCTGTCCTGGGCTTTCTTTTCTTCTGCTATACTCTCCTGGTATACTATCATCTATACACATGGGCCCAACTATCATGTCTATGAAGATGACAGCTATATCTATTTATCCAACCCTAATTTCTTTCCCAAACTCCAGGACTACATTGTCGTTATTCAGTTGTGTCTAACTCTTCATAGCCTCTGGGGTTTTCTTGGCAAAAATTCTGAAGTGGTTTGCCATTTCTTTCTTCAGCTCATTTTACAAATGAAGAAACTGAGGCAAAAAAAATTTAAGTGACTTGCCCAGAGTCATACAGCTAGCAAGTATCTGAACTTAGGAAGATATGTCTACCTGATTCCAAGCCCAGTGGTCTGTCCTCTGTGTCACATAACTGACCGGCATACCTATGTCTACCATGATATCCTGCTAGCACCTCAAATTCAACATTTCCAAAACAGAACTGAGTCTCTTCTTCCCTCTACCCATCCCTCCTCTTGACTTTCCCATATTTATTGAGGGCATTATTTATCTAGTTACTCAAGTTTGTGCCATATTGGAGTGAGTCATCTTTAACTCTTCCCTCTTCTTTACCTCTCCCATTCAATCAATGGCTAAGTCTTTTCACATCTCTCATTTCAGTTCCTTTACTCCATTCCCACATCCATAAACCTAGTTTGGCTACTCATTATGTTTCATCTGGATGGCTACGATAACCAGCAAATTGGTCTTTCTTTCTCCAGTCTCACATCTCTCCAATTCATCTTTACACAGTGACCAAAATCATCTTCTTAAGACTGAGGACTATGCTATCCCCAAACCTTCAGTAATTCTGTATCACTTCAAGAATAAAAGTCTAAATTCCTTTAACCCGGTTCTTTAAGGTTCTCCACAACCTTTTTTCAACTTAATCTCTCTCTGGCCTTATTACTCCCTTTCATGTACCTTATATAAATATACACGTCCACACTCTATATGGATATGTGTGTATATATACACACATAGACTGTACATATGTATATATATGTATACACACATAGACTGTACATATGTATATATATGTATACACACATAGACTGTATGTGTATATATGTATATATATACATATATACACACAAAATTTTCTAGTCAGGTTGGACGGCTTGTTTTTCCAACTGGATATTTCACCTGCTGCCTCATTTGCACAGTTAGGAGAACACTCCATGTGTATTTTTCAGAATCACTATCTTCCTTCCAGGCTCAGCTCAGACGCCACATCCTCGACCTCCTCCAACTTGCTAGGGTCCTTTCCACCCCCCCTCCTCCCCTTCAAATATCTCTAGAGCAGAAGTTGTTAACCTGGAGTCTGGAAACTTAAAATTTATTTGATAACTATTTAAATATCATTGATTTTCTTTGTAATCCTGTTTATTTTATGTGTTAAAAAACATTATTTTGAGAAGGGGGTCCATAGGCTTCAATAGGCTGGCAAAGGGATTTCTGACACAAAGATTAAAGAGACGTTATTTACTGATTTCTTCTTTGCTTTCTTTACCCTCTTCTTTGTATTATAGTATTACATGATATTATTCTTTTTTTTTTTTTTTGCTTTTTGGAGAGGGAAGGGCAGGGCAATTGAGATTAAGTGACTTGCCCAAGGTCACACGGCTAGTAAGTGTTAAGTTTCTGAGGCTGGATTTGAACTCAGGTCTTCCTGACTCCAGGGCCAATGCTCTACTCACTGCGCCACCTACCTGCCCCATATTTTATTATTCTTTATATCATATCATATTTGTCTATGTATGCATTATACCCCCTTATTTCAAGAGTTGATGCAAACTCTTCAAGGGCAGGTTTTGCTTAGTTTTTGCCTTTGTATTCCCACACCTGACACAGCAAATAGTAGGTACTTAATAAGTATTTATTGAATTGAGTTTCTTATGGGGTTGGGAAACTCCTGTGCTCTTGATTGAACTTCATGGACTCCTGCCGGGTCCTTACAAGGAAGACAGTCTCCTTGGAGCTCTATAGAGAAGGCTGGGAAGTAGACAGTAGGGTGGCTGAGCCTCTACATTCAAGGAGAAAGAGAATGAACAATGAATGAATGAAGCATTTATTAATCACTGTCTATATGCACAGCATCTGCTCTGTGCTGGGAATGTAAGACTCCCATTCTAGATGTTGTTCAGTCATTGGAGTCCTGTGACTCTTCATGACCTCATCTGAGGTTTTCTTGGCAAAGATCCTATAGCGCGTTTGCTGTTTCCTTCTCCAGCTCATTTTACAGGTGAGGAACTGAGGCAAACAGGGTTAAGTGACTTGCCCAAGGTCACACAGTAAGTATTTGAGGCTGGATTTGCACTTAGGAAACTGAGTCTTCCCGACTCCAGGCCCAGCACTGTTTGCCTCATTTTCCTCATCTGCAGAATGGAGAAGGAAATGGCAAACCACTCCAATATCTTTGCTAAGAAAGCTCCAAAATGGGGTGGCTAAGTGGCACAGTGAATAGAGTGCTGGCCCTGCAGTCAGGAGGACCTGAGTTCAAATTTGGCCTCAGACACTTAACACAAAAATTAGCCATGTGACCTTGGGCAAGTCACTTAACCACAATTGCCCTACCTTCCCCCCTCAAAAAAGCAAAAAAAAAAAAAAAAAGCCCAAAAATGGGGTCAGGAAGACTTAGACGTGATTGAAAAAGGACTGAACAACAACTCTTCGTCTTCAGCCAAAATATAAGCTGTGTATATAAGGTTTTTCTTCTTCAGTATATAAACTTTGCCCTCTTCCCTCTTTGCCTTCAACTAAACTATAAACTCCTTGAGTGTAGGGACTATATCTTAGACTTCTGTAAGGTGCCGAGCATGTAACAGGTGCCCAATAAATCCTGGACTGCATGCTTTCTTAGGGTGATTTTAGACAAAGGTGAGAGTACTCTCAGCCTTGCTACCCTTGAAATCTCCAGCTTTTCTCTTTAGGTACCACATGTTTCTCTTAGTGAATTCCCTGTCAGTTATCCCTCCACAGAGAGAGATCATTGCTTGAGGAGATAGGCTGCGGTTCCCCATATTTAGATCACAAAGCAGAAAGGTGCCTTAGAAGTCATCTAATTCAAACGTCTTATTTTACAGATGAGGAAACTGAAGACTCAAGGATTTGTCCTAAATCACACAGGTGGTAAAGGACAGAGTCAGAATTTGAACACAGGTCCTCAGACTCCAAATCCAGTAATCTTTCTACTATACCGTGCTATCCTTTGGAAAGTTAAAGAGTCATAAAATCTTAGATCTGAAACCTCAGAGGTTGTCAATTCCAATTTGTACCTAAAACAGGAAATCCTTTTATGACATGGGAAGCAATGTGCCATAGAATGGAAAGAGCACTGACTGATATCAGAAGACCTAGCTGGGTTAAAATTCCATCCTTGATGCTTATTACCTGTGTGACCTTGGGCAGGACACAAACTTACTGGGCCTTAATTTCTTTATCTAAAAAAGTTAAATCAGATGGTTTCTGAGGTTTCTTCCTTTTCCAGACCCATGATCCTATAATCCCTGACGTGGACCTACAGTTTCTACTTGATTCTCGTCATGGGAATCATGGGGCCCTGTCCCATCTGGGAGGCAGGTAAGCAGGAACTTCAAGAGGCTGATGTAGGAGCATGGTAACTCATTTGCCTATCCTCATCTTCAAAATCATACTTTGATGAAGTATGAAGAGAGATGAAGATCCTCGGCTCTCAGTGGTAGCAGGTACCGGGCTCACTTGAGTCACAGAGCCTCTTTTTACAAGGATGCCCCTGTGTATTATGGAACTGTGTATTCCTTAATGGTATCTTGGTATGGTGACACACAAATCCTGCCTGTCACTTTAGGTGCATGGCCCTTGAGATGCCCGAGATTTTGTTTTACTGCCCTCTCTCCTCTACCCCCTCAAATCGTTTGGGGACATGATGTGTTTTGTCCTGAAGTGACAAGCAGAATAGGCTGAAATGGTTTATTGGTTTCCTCCAGGCAGTAGGAGCAGCTTGGACTTTTATGTGATTTATGCTTTAAACAAGCTCCCATTTCAAAACTAACAGCAGAGTAGGTGCGCCCATCCAAGGATCAATTGAATGATTCACTGGTTTGTAAAAACTCCATGGCTGTGACATGTTTCTCATCATACTCCAAATAACACTGGGTTTAAACCCTGGGTTTTTATCTGCCATTTGTGATTTTCTGGTTCTGCTCATCAGTCTATTTCACATCTTTTACCAGGCTGGTGGGATTCAGGGGCCAGTTATGATGTGAGGGTTCTGTTTTCTCTCATCTCAGCCAATCAGATTCTCTGTTATATTCTTAGCCCTTCTCCTGACTCTTTTGACATTGGGCTCATGGTCAGGAGTCCAGGTACCATGTTTATTGCATCAGCCACTTAAGATTTCCTCTCTGGAATTTTGCCACCTTGTAAGAATGACTTGTTTGACCTTTTGAAGCTTCTTTGCTCTACCCAATTCTCACCAAAGCCCCCTTCTTTGGAGTAACTTAATAAGGTATCACATAATGATAACAACTTGTATATTTTTTAACTTTGTGGATGAGCTGTTATGCCCACATTTAGATTCTACCTTTATAACAATGAGGAAGCATGATGTAATAGATAGGGTGCTGGACTTGGTGTCAGGAAGATGTCAATTTAAATCTAGCTTCATATATTTTACGAGCTCTGTGACCTTGGCCAAGAGACCAGTTTGACTAAATGATCTCTGAGGTTCCTTCCAGCTCTAGAATGAATGATCCCATAATCCATGAATAGTTCTGTGAAGTTACTGGGGCAGAAGCTATCCTTATGAGGTAAATGAAATGACTTGTGTGAGGCCACACAGCTAGTTAATGGTGGCTCTGAGGATTAGAATTCGGCTCTTTTGCCTTGAAGCTGGGTGTGGAAAGTGTCTGAGGCACACGTGAATAAAAGCAGCAACAGTAATAGCTGTCATTACTGTTCCCCTTTTAAGTTTGCAGAGCGTTCTACATACATGATCCTATTTGAGGCTCACAACACCCCTTCGTTGTGTATATCCCCATTTTACAAGAGGAAACCGAGTCTCAGTGTGGGTAAGAGACCTGCCTAAGATCAGAGACAGAATGTGAACTTAAGGCTTCCTGACTCCAAGTGGAGAATCTTATCTAATGTCTTCCCTTAGTAGAGCAGATCAAAAACCAAATATAGAAAGTGTCTTTCCTTTCTAGCCGTTCTCCATGTCCCTGGAGGCTCAGAACTTACAGAATTTTAGAGCTGGAAAAGATCTTGGCAATGATCTGGTCCAACCACCTTATTTCACATACGAGGCAAGCTTGGGAATGGATCCCAGGGTGCTTGAATTCTCTGAGGATCTTTCTCCTAGATCAGAGTTTCTTAAATTGTGGTCCATAAACTTAATTTTTTAAAAATAACTGTAGCTTAATAGAATTTATTTTCTTTGTAATATTAAGTACTTTCCTATGAGTTTAAAAACATTCTGAGGAGTACAGAGGCTTTATCAGATTAACAAAGGGGCCCATGACATAAAGATCAGGAGCTTTGTGTTAGATCCTGTTTCCTATTCAAAGCTTCACATAGGTGGCTTGGTGACCAATATCACCTTCTATAGATATGTAACTAACTTTCTGGAAAGGAGTTGATGCTGAAAGGAAGTTTGGAGCTTTGAGATCAGGTCTTTTCCTCACCATACTCCCCTTTCACCACTAAGAACTATTATCCCACTGGACCTCAGATCCTCCCCTTTCTTAGTTCTTTTTTGGATTCTAGCAGAGGTCACCTATCATGATTGCTTGTCAGAATCTAGGGCTGTGCTTCTGTGAAGATTGCTCCAACTTCAGTGGAGTTTTTTTTTTTTCCTATCTTGGTGAGAAACATTCCCAATCCCATTAGCCTTTCTTCTCCTCTATAGTGTCCTAAAGAGTAATTTATTAGTGAGTTAGAAAAATACAAAATTCTTTCTGGGTTTGGGACCAGATTCATTATATTGAGCCCTGGGAGAAAGTAAGGAAATACAGCACCAAATGTAATCAGTTCTCAAAGCAGTATCATAAATCTGATTAGTGGCTCACCTTTAGATACAAGAACAGTTACTATATTAAAAGATAATGCTCTAACTGGATTACAGTTCAGTTAATGAGGCTCTTGGTGTCTGTAAAAAGACACACTTATACCAAGGTATAAACAAACCTACATTAAATGATGCAATACATTATAAGGAAAAACCAAATGTTCAACTCCTTAAGGAGAAAGAAATTAAAGGGAAAGGACTTTAATTTCTAGAGTTTAGCTGAAGCTAAGATTAAATAATTTTAGCCAAAACTTGAAACGAAAGCTGTGATTCTGTGTTGCTTCTCAGAAATAAAGTTGTCCTCTCAGGATCCAGTATATCCTATGCCCAACATCTCATCTTGGGCCATTACTGTTTGGCATAAGCTAATTCCCTCATGCAACTAGGTGGTTCAGTGAGTAGAGTGTAGGCCCCGGAGTTAGGAGGACCTGAGTTCAGTAATCTGGTCTCAGACACTCACTAGCTGTGTGAACCCTGGGCAAATCACTTCACCCTGTTTGCCTCAGTTTCCTCACCTGTAAAATTAACTAGTGAAGGAAATGGCAAACCACTCCAGTATCTTTGACCCAAATGGGGTCTTGAAGAGTCAGATGTGACTGAAATAAACAAACAACAATTCTCTTCTGTGTCTATCAACGATTGTGCCTTATACTTATGTAAATCTTTATATTTTCCAAAGTGTGTATATATATATATGTTGTATATACACACACATATATGTGTGTATGCATGAATATATACATATATGTATGCGTGTGTTTGTGCATATGTATATGTGTGTGTATGCAGACACACATACACACTCCTTTTATAGAATGGGAAGGTGAGTTCAGAGTCGGTTACCGATTTGTTCTGAGTCTTTGTCCAGTGCTTTTCTCACTGCATAAAATTGCCTAGAAAGTTTCCTTTATCTTAGAATATTAGAATGGATCTTAAAGAAAGAATCTTGATTATTACATTTTGAGGCTGCAAGAAGGGTCTCATGATACTGTAAAATTTCATATCCTTTTCCCCAAGAAACAACTAAACCAGGACCATAGATTTAGACCAGGTAGGGAGATACCATTTAGTTCAACCACTTTGTTTTAGATGTGAGAAAATTGAGGTCAAGAGAGAGAAAATGACTGACTTAGGGTCTCCCAGCTGGTGTGAGGAGAGCTGGAACTACTTGCTCCACTCTATCACATTGTTGTCCTAAAATCTATATCATCTCTCTGATTTCAGTTGTTATTCTTTCATCTCCAGTGGTTCTCAACCTGTGGGTTATGTTCAATTTGTAATAATGAAACTACATCCTGCATATCAGATATTTACATTATGATTCATAACTAGCAAAATTACAGTTACGAAGTAGCAACAAAAATAATTTTATGGTTGGGGGTCACCACAACATGAGGAACTGTATTAAAGGGTCGTGGCATTAGAAAGCTTGAGAACCACTGATCTAAGCAAAGACATCTAGCATTCATAAGGATGTCAACACACGCTGTATGTGAGAAGCTGCCATGACATAGGAAGCCTGCTAGGGGCAACAGTAATTAACTGCTGCCCATGGGTTAGAGCAGTGGTGTCAAACTCAAATAGAAATGGGGGGCCACTAAACTATGCACAAGGATCCCTATGAATGCATATTGATTTAGAAAACCACATAGTAACATTATCAATGTTTTACTGTATTTTTATTTATTTTGTTAAATATTTCCTAATTACATTTTAATTTGGTTTGGGTCACAATTGGGAATGTTTAAGAGCAAAACAAGCTGCAAGTTTAATACCTCTGGTTTAGAGGTTCTCGAACAGCAAGGTGTAGTGATCCTACTTAGAGTCCAGAATTATCCTTCCCAAGGAAGAAGGCTCACTTTACTTCATATTTCACTTCATCCATGTCTCTTTCATTAACATAAAGTCAAGGAAAGAAAGTAGTGAAGAAAATAAGATTCACAGGGGGAACAAAGGAAGACAGACATTGCTTTAAAAACACTCCTGTGAGTAAAGTGATCATATATTCAGCAGTTATTTCTTCCCCTATTGTTTCTTTAACCAAATGTTAGTCAGTAACATATTTTACCTCTAGATAGTCAGTAAAACTGTCAGCCTTCTGAAGGATCACACCCAACTGCCAAGAAAACAGTCTGTTTAGTTTTCTTTTTAAGATCTAGCATTCTTTCTATCTCAAATCCTAGAGGAAAAAAAGGAGTCTGAGATTATAGTATAGTGCCTGGAGGCTGGTATGGAATTTGCTTTGGGGGCAATTATCCATAAGCCATGCACTCAGATGTTCAGGCCTTGAGTCTGTTTCATCAAGAAACTCATTAGGAATACTCCTGATACAGCCCTTTAGAGCTATCAGGCCTCAAGGCCACAGTTCCACTCCTGATTCAATATCCTTTGGATTATTGCCACAAATGCAAGGAGCTTATTGTCTACTTCCCTGAACAGAGGGATAACCATCAATAATAAGCAGTCCATCAGTCACCCATTTTGAACCCTAGGTTACTCTGGGGAAAGGAGTTTTCTGTAGCTCAAGCACACTTCCATTCCCACTTCTGCTGAAACTAGATAGGACTTTCTGATAAGATAAAAAGGTGGAAGGGTGTTGTGGGAGACATACTCAGGTTTCTTCAGCGTGATGACGATTTCCTTTACTTGCTATGAAATCAAGTCTTCCCCTTGCCATGTATAAAATCATCTGTTTTTGCCATTTGCCCCCTCTAGAAGATCACCCGACCCCATGTTCCCCCATATTCCTGATATAAAGCCCAAATCTGATTCTTTGCAACTTTTATCCACTGCTCCTGGCCTCTGGAGCCAAACAGAACAAACCTAATCTCTCCTCTTTTTGAATAGTTGAAGATAGTTATTATGTTACTCCCTCCCTCCCCCCACCCCGAATCTTCTCCAGGCCAATGTTCCCAATTTCTTCAAAGGGTTTTTTATGACATGGATTCTAGGCCACTGACCAATCCGGTTGGCCTCCTTTGGGCGCTGGCCAGTTCTCAATGCCCTGTGATGCCTGAAACTGAACATAATATTCAAGATAAGATCTCATGAACGTAGAGTGCAGGAGAACTATCACAGTGTTCTAAGAAGTTATGGCTTTCTTGACAGCCTCCAAGACTGCAGGGGCTTTCTTTTAGGCTGTGCCATCACACTGATTATGATTACATTGCATTTTTTTTCCAGGAAAAAAAATGTTGTCTATTTCTCCTCCACTTGTATTTGTGAAGTTGAATTTGTGTATCCAAGTGTAAGCCTTTCTATTTATCCTTAATGAATTTCACCTAATTAGAGTCAGTCCAATTCACTAGTCTGTCCAGACCTTTTTGGATCTCAACTGTTCTCTAACATGGGGGCTTTCCCTCCAAGCTTGTGTCTTCTGCAAATGTGATGAGTAGACCTTCTAGGGTTTTTATTCACGTCATGGATAATCATGTTAAACAGCATAGACCCAAACACAGATCCCCAAGATACTCCACTGGAGACCTCTTGCCACAGACCTTGACTCCAGTGCAGGTAATAATACAATTACATATGTTTTGTAGACCTAGAAGACATGATAATAATAGCTAATAGCTAACCTTTATGTAGTTCTTATAATATGCAGGGCACTCATTTGAACCTCTGAACAACCCTGCAAGATCAAAGCTGTCATCGTTCCCATTTTACCACTGAGGGAACTGAAGCAAACAGAAGTTAAGTGACTTTCCCAGGGTCACTCAGCTAGTAAGTGTCTAAGGCTGGTTTTCAATTCAAGTTTTTCTGATGAGATTTTAAGAGACCATCTGATCTAAACTGCTCTTTTCACAAACAAAGAAAGTGAGGCCCAGAGAGGTTATATGACTTGCTTACTTTCACACAGCTAATTTTGATGGTTGTATTTGAACATCAGTCTTTCTGGTTCTAATTCTAACACTCTGCTTCTACTCTGTTATTCTTTCTCTCAGATATTCTGATCCCTACTTCAATGATGCTGTTTCTTTTTTTTTCTTTTAGTTCAGAACTATGGCTTAAATGGTACAGGGACCTCCCGGTGAGGAAACTCCCTGGAACAAAGCAAATGGACAACTATTTTGCTTAGAGAATTGTTTGGGAGAAGAAGTGCATTGATTTTGCCAAGGGCACAAAGCCAGAATGTATCTGAAGTTGGACTTCCAGTCAGTACTTTCTGACTCTGAGACTGGCTCTTTATACCCTTAGCCAGGCTGCCTCTCACTGCATCTCCCCCTATACTCTGCTGCCTCTCAAGCAGTCATGGGGCAATATTGAAGATGGGTTAATGTAAGATCAGACTGTGGGGGACAGGAGTGGGTTTCTAAAAGGTATTTCAAGTTATTGTCAGTTTTTGTCCGTCTAAACAACCCTGATGTGAAAATTCCTGCTTTTATAGAAAATTCTTAAATGCTGGGAGAATTTCACTGGACAAAGTTTTTTTTTTCTAAACAATGTTGGGACAACATCTCCCCAATATGCCACCATTTTAAATTTCAGAGTACATCAAATATTGGCCTTTCCTTTCCACAGGAGTTTTAGTCTGGCATTCCCAATGTTGTGGATTTAACCATAATGGGTAGAGCACCCAGGCCTGGAGTCAGGAAGACCTTAGTTTAAATCTGCCTTCAGACACTTACTAACTCTGTGACTTTGGGCAAGTCACTTAATCCTGTTTGTTTGTCTTAGTTTCTTCATCGGCGAAAAGAGCTGGAGAGGGCAATGGCACTCCAGTGCCAAGAAAACCCCAGATGAGGTCACAGAGTCAAAGAAGACAGAACAACAATCTAATGACAACTGAACAACAACAAAGTCTCTTATTTTTCCAAAACACCCCCCCCCCAATGGAGGTGATGTCCGTTTAACTCCCAATGAGTTGTTCTATTTACCTGCTATAGATGAAGCAGTGCTGATTATTGATTATCCTATCTGACTTGTATCTTCGAAGGTCCTCCCAGGCATCCTTCAGGGCAGTTACCACCAGCATGATACAGATTGGAATCAGGCCTACAGCTGGTTGGAAAGCATTGACCACTGGGACAAAATTCAGGGCTGCGATGCCCACAAAGTAGAGGTTGGCAAACCGATGTAACTGCTCAAGGACATTCTTGGGCAGGAAGGACAGCAAGGTGTATTTGGTTGTTTTGATTTGGTTTCTTTTGTACTTCCGATTGGGGTTTTCTTTTTGGGGTCGGTCTTCAAAGTTCAGGTTAGAGACCACAATATGCTTTCTATCCTCTTTCTTCTTCTTTTTTCTTCCTTCCTTTTTCACCTCTGCCCTCTCTTGGGTCTCAGGGGTCATGCCATGGCTCTTTATTTCCCAGTAAAAAGGATTTTTTTTGAGCAGCTCCATTATTCAGCAGCATGGTCCAGACATCCTTTTCCTCCTTTCTCTGGGGCAGTGTCTTCTGTCTTCTTTCTCAGACTGATAATCCAAACAGGAGCAGGGGGTGGTAAATAAAGGGAGCAAGAGATCCAAATCAAGTGCAAAAACTGGTCTAGGGAGAGGCGTGTGCCCAACCTGGCTTCTTCCTTCTCCACCTGTTGAAATGGCTACGTCACCCACAGGTATCTTCCCCTTTCACCCAGTCACCCAGGCAGGTGAGATGACTCTGGGTCCTAAAGCCTACCCAGTTAAGCTCTAAGAATAAGCCATGATTCTCACAGGATAAAGAAAAGGTAACATTTTGGTTGGGGCAGCTAGCTGGTACAGTGGATAGCACTGGGCATGGAATTGGGAAGATCTGAGTTCAAATTTGACCTCACACACTTACTAGCACTGGACAAATCATTTAACCTTTCTTTGCCTCAATTCCTCATCTGTAAAATAGGGCCATACTGGAGAAGGAAATGGCAAAGGACTCTAATATCTTTGCTAAGAAAACCCCACCACAGGGGTCACAAAGAGTCATACATGATTGAACAACAACAACAACCTTGTGGGTCCACAATGGGGTCCCTGCCAAACATCTGCAAGAAGACTTTCTGAAGTTAGTTCTTATGCAGTCATGAATCTCTGCTCTATGTATTTCTCAAGTTATGTCTCAAAACTCCCAATGCTATATCATATATGTATATATATGGTACCCCATACCTCTCTCATGTTCATTGTGGTTATTGGATCTTTGTGTAGGTATTACATATCCATCTTTCCTGGATTATGAGTTCCGAGAGGGTAGGAAACAGATTTTTTGTCTTTGCATCTCCCACACACCGGCCCCAGTGCCACACTGAATCAAGACAGATCATCTAGTTTATTTTATTATTTAATTTTATTACTAATTATTACTTATTTTATTGTTTATTATTTATATTATTATTTATTATAGTCCTACTACACGCTGGGCACTGTGCTAAGCTCTGGGGATACAAAGAAAGGCAAAAACCTGTCCCTGCTCTCAAGGAATTCACAATTTGATGGGGGAGACAACACATGAACAACTATGTACAAGCAAGATAAATATTGGAGAAAATGGAGGTAGTCTCAGAGGGAAGGTACTAAGATTAAGGAGGCCTGGGAGAGGTTTCTTGTAGAAGGGAGGACTTTAAGCAAAGACTGGAAGGAAACTGTGGAAGCTAAGAGGTAGAGATGGGGGGGCGGGATTCCAGGTAAGGGGAACAGCCAATGAAAATGCCCATAGTCTGAAGATACAGGGTTTTATGTAAAGAACAGATAAGGGACCAGTGTCACTGGATACCTAAGTATACATGTGGGTGTAAGAAGAATAGAAAGATATATATATCAGGTCCAGGTTATAAAGAGCTTTAAAAGCTGAATGGAGGATTTTAAATATGGTTCTGTGTGTAATGGGGAGCCACTAGAGTTTGAGTAGGTGGGAGGGGGGATAGGGAACGAAGGGGTATGATATGGTTTGCCAGTAGATGGGGAATGATTAAAGATGATTGAGAGAGCAGAGATGATCTGCTTGGGAAGATGAGATGGAATGGGATCACTTGTGAATGTGGAGGGGTTTGCCTTGGCAAGAAGGGTCACCTCTTCATGTTAAACAAGTTTGAAGGAAGAAATAGTGACAGAAGGCATCTGAGCGATGCAAGATGAGAAACAGATGAGAAGAGGGAGGCTTCTGAGAACTGCCTTAACTTTTTCAGTGAAATGTGAGGCAAAGTTCTTAGCTAAGAGAGTATGGGAAGTTTGAGGAGGGATGAAAAGATTTGGAAAAGCAGCTCTGGTGGAATAACAAATAGATTGTTATTCAGTTGTATCTGACTCTTTGTGACCCCATTTGGGATTTTCTTGGCAAAGATACTGGAGTGGTTTGCTATTTCCTTCTCCAGCTCATTTTGCAGATGAGGGAACTGAGGCAAACAGGGTTAAGTGACTTAGGGTCACACAGTCTGAGACCAGTTTTGAATTAAGGTTTTCCTGCTTGCAGACCCAGGGCTCTATCTATTGCCTCACCTAGCAGCTGTAATAAATAGATCAAGGAGGAGTGAAAGGATTGTTTTGATTCGCTGAGGGCCCAGTTCAGATTCTGTAACAAAGTGCTAGAGTAGGCCCCATCAGCACAGTTTCATGATTTTCTCCAGCTTTATTAGCTGCATATGAATAGAAGCAAAAGTAGTAGATGGAGAGTTTGGCAAAGATAAAATGGCAAGGTCTTGGAGGGAAGGCAGTGTAGAGCTGAACTACTTCATCAATGGGTCAAGATGGGGAAGGGAAGAAGTTGTAGCCAGGGTAGGGGTGATGGCCCGGGGAAAGAACTGAGGGCTAGAGGAAGGATAAAGTTGTTGTTGTCGTAAGGATAAAGAACAGGGGATGGAGTTGCCAGGCAGAGGTGGATTGACAGCAGACTATGATCAGATAAAGAAATTTCTGAGTTCATGACTATGTATATGGAACACTTGTGGGCATGGCAAGATCAAGCATATGACCCAGTATTTTTGTGTGTAAATGAGCTGGGGTGGAGGAGTGGGTCATGGGAAATGAATAAGTTGAGGAATTTGGAGGTGAGAGTGTTTGAACGACTATCAACATATATATTGATATCTCTTATTATGAGAACAGGAGCCATGGAGGAGAGAAAGACGGTGAACCAGGCACTGAATTCATTGAGGCAGGAAAGAAAGTGTCTAGGAGGTCTATAGACAAGAGCTACCAGCAGCTCAATTGGGTGATAAATATGGATTGAATGAACCTCAAAGGAGGAATTGTTGCTAATTGATGGTGATGGAAAGCCTAGAAGTGGTGTGTTGGGGAACAAGGAGCTTTCCAATCCCTTCCTCACCAGTGAGTTGGGGTAGATAGAGGGATATGAATGAAAGTACAGCCAGAGCTAGAAAGAGCGGCCAGGGAAACTGTCAGGAGGGAGCCCAGTCTCAATGAAACCAGAAAGATGGAGGGATCAAGAAAGGAAAACATTTGAGATCATGATGGCATGACTCTGGTATGATGAAATTAAGTCAAAGTGAGTATAAAGACTTACACCTTGTACATACAGGCAAATGTTTATTTGCCCTGGATGTTGGGCATCATTGAGTGAGTATTCTTTGACTTACATGTACTTTTGAGAGTCTCAGACAGCAGATATAATGAAAATGCCTTTTATTTCTTCTTTTTGACATGGAGGCTGTTTTGTTTTTTTTGTGGGATCAACACTAAACACCAGTTAGGAGCTCCACAAGAAGACCAGTTCTTATCTTAGAACACTGAGGATCAAATCTCACCTTTGATACTCTACCTATGACGAGACTTTGGGCAAGTCACTGAACCTCTAAAAATTCAACCTCACAAGATCAAGATGGAAGAGGTATGGATTCATGTGAAAAAAGATTTGGTGTTTCAGTAAAGCACATAGTCCTGTATAGTTTTAGAAAACATGTTTCTCACAATATTCCTCTTGGGTAGTTGTTAAAAGTAAATGACTAGATACATTAGAGAGTGGAGGCGACGAAAAGAAAATTTACCAAGTTCTGGCACTAGATAATTCCTCATTTTGCCCATGAAGAAACAGATTTAGAAAGATAAAGAGACCTGCCTGTAACCACATGATTAAGTGTCAGAGCTTGGGCAGAAACCCAAGTTTCCTGACTCTAAGTCTAGGGTTTATGCAATATTCCATGATACCTTTCTTTCCGTGGTCCCTAGAGCCTTGCCCAATGTGTTTCATTGTTATGGTTGTTGTTTGTCCTTCATGCAAGAAGAGGAACAAAAGGACATTACTATGTTCCGTTCAACCTACAGTGCACCTGGCTGTGGGTGATCAGACTCCTGTGAGCTTGGAAGGCTCTACCACAACTTGGACACAAATAGTCTGTGTGACCATTTGGGAGGGAGATGTTTCTAAATTTGTACATTTCATATTTCTTTTGAGCTACTACAATTCTGCTTTGCTCAGAGAGTACACACAGCCTTCTTTGATGTGGGCATGCCATGCTGGGTAGTCCTATACCAGTGTCTCCCACATCTCATAGTTGTTACCAAAATTCTTGAGAGTGTCCTTGTACTGCTTCTTCTGACCACCATGTGAGGGCCTGCCTTGTGTGAGTTTGCTGTAAAATAGTCTTTCAGGCAAGTGTAATTTTGGCCTTTGAAGAACATGGTCAGCCCATTGGAGTTGCACTCTTTGCGGTAAAGTTTGAAGCCTTGGCAGTTCTGCTTAAGGGAGGCCCTTAGTGTCCAGGTACCTTATCTTGTCAAGGGATCTTCAAAATCTCCTTAAGACAATTGAAATGGAAGTGATTCGATTTTCTGGCATGGAAACAGTAATCTATCCACATTTCACAGGCATATAACAACGAGGACAGCACAATGACTCTGTAGACCTTCAGTTTGGTAGGCAGCCTAATACCTCTTCTTTTCCATGGATTGTTTATGAGCCTCCCAAATGCTGAGCCCTGGCAATGTGTGCGTTAACCTCATCATCTGTATCTACATCCCTGTAAAGTATACCGTCAGAATAAGAGAACCTGTCCACAGCAATGAAAATTTCTCTATTTGCTGTAACCAATGGTTCTACATGTGATGCTGTCTGGTGGACACTCTGTGTTTTCTTGTTAATTGTTACACCAAAATTAGCACAAGAGGCAGAGAATTGATCTATATTTTATCTCATCTCAGAGGCTGCATTGAATGCACAATCCCCTACAAACAACAGGTTGAACACTAACTCTCCCTCCACTTTAGTCTTAGCTTATAGTCTTTTCAAGGTAAATAATTTACCATCAGTGCAATAGCTGACCTCAATGTCAATGCCATTTTGTCCTTGTTGAAGGCACCTGTCCTTGCTGAAATTATCATGCTAAAAACATAGGGGCAAGCACATAGCCCTGATTCATTCCATTGGTGACTGGGAAAGCACATGAGCATTGTCCACTCTCCAGAACCCTTGAAAGTATGCTATCAGGAAACTGGTATGCTATACTGACTAACTTCTCTGGGCAACCAAATTTTGCCATGATCTTTTGTGGGTGCTCATGATTAACAGTATCAAAGGCCTTGGTTAGATCAGTGAACATTGTGTACAGACCTCTGTTCTCTCCCAGCATTCCTCCTGGAGTTGTCAGGCAGCAAACACCACATTGACCATTCCTTGTCCCTTTCTGAAGCCAAGCTGGTTCTTTGGTAGATGACCATCTTCCAGGTGAAGGACTGGTTAAGGAGGACTTTGGCAAGAATGTTGTGACAGTGACCAAGAGAGACACACCCTCTGCCCATGGCTGTCACAAAACAACCCATTTTCTTTTTCTTTTATAGAGATGGACAATGGAGACATTCTTGATCTCCTCTGGGAAAACTTCTTGCCATATAACCTGGAAGATTGCTGTCAGCTTTTGTATGAGCAGTGGAACATGCCCCTTTCCCCTATCCTCCCCTTCCTTAGATGACTCTAAATATAGAGTTTATGTGATATTCCATGATACCTTTCTGGAATGGAATCGGCACCAGGTGCTTTGCCACATGAGAAGAGTCTAATGACATTCAGAACCTTTTCTTCATAGGAAGGTCAGCTAGAAAGGGACTGACTTATACCTGAGGTAAATGGTCAGTGGCTTCAGCCTTGGCTGATGACAGTCTTTTGAGAACACTGTGGAAGTGTTTAGCTTATCTCTCAAGGGTCATGTCAATATGTTGTATACCAAGGTACTTATGGTTTGTGGAACAAATGAATGAATGAATCTATGATGCCTCATCTGCAGAATGACACAAGCAGGACTATCAGTGTAGAATAAACTTTTATGGACTGCAGAGCGTCTTCATGGGAGAAGCGTTCCACTACGATTTACGCCGTAACCCAGAATGTCCTATTTGTCACTTTTTAAGGAGCCAGCTTCCATTAGAGTGCATTCTAATTTTTTTCTGAGTTTTCCGTTAATTCTAGCAGTTTTTTGGCCTCTTCTGCACAATCTTTCTTGATTACAGTCATATCCGTGCCAGGTTAAGTGTAAAATTGGGGCAACATTCCTTTTAAAAAATATTTTTGGCTGTGCCTTTGCTGGATGCCGGATTGAGAAAGTCTTCTTCACGTGTGCATTGCAAGGAATGAATGGTTTTCCAAATACCTGGATTTCTTGACAGGCTGTTCTCCTTAGCAGGTTATTACAAAGGGAAATTCTTCCTATTAACTAGTCTAAATTTCCCATGTTGTCATTTCTTTACTACTTTGTGGAACATTATGTGCCAAGTACTTTGCTAATCAATCACTAATTGCAAGGCGCTTATGCTGAAGACAGTCCAGAATGAAATACTGGAAGCCAATATGCACCAGGACCACTAATCAAATTATGAACTGAACACATGGGTCTAGAGCTAGTCTTTGGCAAAATGATGAAACAGGAAAAAGTTCCTTTGCAGAACTCCTTTTGTAGGCCTTAAACCCCAAATACCTCCATATGGGTTGTATGCCCCAGCAAGAAGTAAGCTCCTTGAGGGCAAGAACAGTCTTGCTTTTGTATTTATATACCCAGCACATAGCCCAGTACCTGGTATAAAGTAGAGACTTAATGAATATTCATTGCACAAGACAGAGTTAGAAGGATTGTGGAGACCATCTAGAAACTTTTTATTTTACAGAAGAGAATGTGGGGTTAAGATAGGTCATTTGACTTCATAGAGTGTCATATAATTAGTTAATGACTCAGATAATTCTCTACTCTTCCTTCACTCCCACCCACTCTTCTCAACGAACAACTAAAATTTCCTTCCAGATCTCAATCCTATAATCTTATTATTTGCAATTAGTAAAGGATCCCATAAATTCATTCACATTTGACTGAATAAGCTTGAAGTTGAGCTTTCCCAGTAGTTTTTGGATTATTTGTAAATTATCAGTTATCCTATTCTCCTATCACTATATAATTATCAAGACATGGTAAATATGGCTAATTCTTGGTAATTTGCCAATCAATTATTTCTGAGTTATGAAATGCATGATTAAAAAAAAAACCTCAGCATCTCTTTGGCATCAGACTCTTGGGTGAACTTGGAAGCCCCATCCCTCAGTGCTAATACTTACAGTGAATTCTCTCTCCTATGGCCCAGGGATCTCGGGAACAGATGCCCAAGCAGATGGCCCTTGTTTCCCCACTGTGTTTTCCCAGGAAAATAGGGGTATAACACAATTTTTATATATCACTTGGAAGAGCTTTTCTAAAACTCCTCACTTACTTACTCTTGGATATTTCTGAGTTTGAGGCATTTCTGATGGCTCTAAGGATATATATCTATATATCTAATCTTCATATATATATATACACATACACACACATATATACATACGCATGTGTATAATTATTGTCAGGGTTGTTAGGGTTTGGGGACAAGACAAGAATCACTTTGGGTACATCTTTTTCTCTCTCCTTTCTTTCTTCTTTCACCTTAATTTATATCCAGGTAAAATGGAGTTACAAATGGACATCAGGAAAATCATTTAAAGAGGAGAAATTACAAAAGGAAGGTGGGTAAGATAGCTACCATTTACCTCCATGCTGGTTGGAGGATACTGTGGATTGACTCGTGTGTGTGTGTGTGTGTGTGTGTGTGTGTGTGTGTGTGTGTGTGTGTGTGTGTGTGTGTGTGTGTGTCTATGCCTAAGGTCTTTTATATAGGACCAAAAGGCAGAGCAATCTCTTTCTTCTTCCACTGGCTGCCTCCCTGAGTTACTGCTCAGCCCCTAGTCATTAAAGCAGCATTGATCCTGGGACATTCATCCTAATTCATCCCATCATAGGGATGGCATGCCTCATACTGTAGATGTCAGTGAGTGTCCTAAAAAATCCCTAATGATTTTATTTGCCATGAATCTCACATTGTTGGATAAATCCTAGGAAATCACAGTGGACTGGGTACAGAATATTAGAGCTGGAAGGATTCTTAGAGAACATGTAGCCTAATTTCTTCATTTTAAAAAATGATTTTGAAGTAAATTTTTTATTGGTATCTTTTGGTTTTATACCACCTAATTCCCCTCTATATTTATCCCCCTCCTTTTCTCCCTTCCAGACAGCCATCCCAAATAGCAAATAATTTTAAAAGAAAATAAAGGAGGAGGAAGGAGAGAAAAAAAAACCCAGCAAAACTGATCAATACTTTAAAAAAGGTGATATTCCATACCCATGAACCAAATACTTTAACAGAGAAGAGTGGGGGCTTGCTCTCACATCTCTTCATTGGGACCATGCCTTGCTCTTCTAAATTTTGCAACATTTATTTTCAGTTGTTTTATGCTAACTCCTTCATTTTACCAACACTTATTAAATATGTGATTATAGAAAAGTCACTTAACCTTTAAGTGCCTTGATTTCCTTATCTGTCAATGGGGATAATAATACTTGTATAAAGTGCTATATAAATTTGAGAGGCAGTGCACAGTACAAAGAACACTAGATCTGAGGTCAGAGGTCCTGGATTCAAATTTCACATCTCTACAATTTATCAGCGATGTGACTTTGGGGAATTTACTTACCCTTTCTGGGCCTCAGGTTCCTTATGTATAAAAATGGGTATCGTTATACCACTTACCTTATAGGTTTGTCATAAGGAAAATGTTTAGTAAACCTTAAGGGACATTATAAAGGAATACTATAGTCTTTCTTCCCTTGCTTCCAATCTTCAAAAGATGGGATAGGGATATTGCTGTGCTTTTCTTGGTATACAGAACCCCCAGGGAGGAAACTCTCTCTACCAAGGGAGATAAGTACTGCTTTTTTTTTTTTCCAATTTAGAGGATTAGAGAGTTACCTGGAGCACTAAGAAGTTCAATGATTTGCCCCCCAAGGTCACATAGGCTGTATGGATCAGAGTGGACCTAAAGCCAAGTCTTCCTGATAGTAAGGATGAATCCCTAGTCACTATACCATGTTGGTTTTTAATCTTCAAATATTTAATAATAAATCAGGATACACTAACCCCATCTCTAGTGCCTCGTATACAGTAGGCAATTACTAACTGCTTGCTGATCGAGTCCTACATTGCTATTAAATATCCTTGTACCAGCTTGAAGAGAGTCCTTATCTTAAGTCCTTCCTCAAACACTATATGCATGTCCTTTAATTGCTCTGAATTTTAGTTTTATCACATATAAAAGAGGGATCCTTTCATTATCTACTTCTCTCAATTGCTTTGAAGAAAAGACCTATATAAATGGGATTTGCTATTTTTATGCATGAGTTGTATGTAAGAAACATATAACACAAAAGTGAAGCCAGTCTCTTGCTTGCACAAACAAGGTCTTGCAGTTCTGTTTTGAGAGATGATAAAATAAAGATTATTATTTCTCTTACTTTTCATATATTTGAATGTTCGAGGAGTTGATCTCTCGGTCAAATCGGTATTTCTCATAGTCTTCCACGCCGTCTTTCACCATGATGATCAGCAGAACAACAGCCAAAGGTAACATGGTGATTTCTCTGTGGAAGACCTCGATAGATGGCATCCAGTTCAGAATCGCCAAGAAGAGGAAATAAAGATTAGCCCACCTGCAAGAGGCAAAAAGGTACCAGAATTCAAATCAGGCTTGGAAGGCAAAACAAACAGACAAGTAAAAAACCCCCAACATCAAACAAAAAGTACCCAGAGAGCAAAACACATTTTCCATTTTTCTCTCATATTCTTGACTCTCTATCAGGAAATACGATATTCTCACAATATAATATTAATATTATTTGAACAATGTTTTAAAGTCCTCAAAGTCTTCCTCTCACAACCCTGTGAGGGTGGTTGTGAAAGAATTCTTCTACAGCAAGCAGGCACAGTCCACAAGAGTCGGCAGAAGACCCGAGTTCAAATTCAGCCAGTTCATATCAGATACTAGCTGTGTGTCCTTCTGTCTGCCTCAGTTTTCTCATCAGTAAAAAGGAGGTAATAATAATAATAGTAACACTTATCTCCCAGGGTTGTTGTGAGGATAAAATAAGACCATATTTGTAAAACACTTAGCAAGCCTTACCATGTGATATAAACACTAGTTAATATTATATGCATTTTACAGATGAAGAGATGGAATCTTTGAGATTAAGTAGCATTCCCATGATCATATAGCTAGTAAGTTTCGGGGGGGGGGCAGGATTCAAACTCATATCTCCTAATTCTAAATCCTGTTAGGATTTATATAGTTAGACTTTAGATAGGACTAATATAGTTAGAACTGGAGAATTTTAGGGCTAAAGGAGAACTTTGGAGCAGGTGTCCTTAACCATTTTTGTGCCATAGTTTCTTTTTGGCAGTTTGGCAAAGTCTACAAATATATTCCTGGATTAATGCTTTCAAATGCTTAAAATAAAATACATAGCATTACAGAGGAAACTGATTATACTGAAATATTTGAGGGATCAAAATATTTTTTAAAAACCAAGCACACGGACTCCTGGTTATTCCTGGTTTAGAGTAGTACCTGGCATTTGCAAACTGAATCATATTTTTCCAAAGGCTTTCACATATGTTATTTAACATAAAAAATCTTGTCATGTAGATGAGACAAGCATTTTATTGCACATTTCTCAAATGAGAATATGGAAGCACAAAGGGGTTAAATACAGACTGGGTGAAACATGTCTTAACAGCTGTTCATGTTAAAGAAGCCAGTGGGTTTTGGCTGACTACAAATTTTTAGTTGACCACGGCATTAACAGGAGCTCAAAGAGCTAATATATTGGCAGAACTTAAAATATTCAGATGAAAGGATCTAATAGTCCCTATCACATTTTATATTGGCCACATCATACTTGGAATGCTGTGTCTTCTTTGGGCCATCATTGAAAGAGTGACACAGGTAAGCTAGAATGGACTGGCAGGAGAGAGAATGGTATTCAGAGGGATCTGGAAAATCTTGCCATGAAAGATTGAAGTTTCTTGGGACACTTACCTGGGAAAAGATTTGATAATTATTTTAAAACACCTAAAGGATTGGCCAGTGGGAAGAGAGATCAGAATAATTCTGTGATCCTCTGGAAGAACTATGAAAGGGACTTACAGAGAGGCAGATCTCAGTGTAATATATGTAAGATCTTGCTAGTACTTAGATACCCCATAACTGAATGGGCAAGCTTAGAAAATAATGACTTCCTGTCACTAGAAACACTCAAGATGATGACAGAGGCCCACTGGTTGAGGATGTTCTATAAGGGATTTCTGTATTGGGTGACAGACTAGCAAATTGGACTTGATTATAATTTAGCATCTCTTTTAATTCTAGGATCCTGTAATTCTATGACTGGCCTGAAGTTACATAGTTGGTTAGTAGCAGAAATGAGACCAATATTCATGACACCTTATTATTAATCTCATCTCTTTTAAAACCAAGCAGAATCTCTTGAACTTTACCACATAAAGGAAATTTCATCTGCCTCAGTGTTGTGCTGCTTCTTATTGTGACAGAATTCCTTCTTGTGTCTAACTAAAGTCCCTCTTACTTCAGCTTTGACATAAACCATATCTGTCAACAGGGATTTTCTTTAAAAAAAAAAATAAAGGTTGACATCATAGGTTGTTCTTGCCCTAACTTTGAGATCTACTCATGTTTGTATAATTCTCCCCACTAGTAAACCTTCAAGAGATCAGTTAATCTCGATTTGGAACTGATTTAAAGTCTTTTTTTTTTTTGGACTAATGAAAGCCACCTCTATAATCTTGAGCAAATCTCATGTCTAGATCTCAGTTCTCTCATCTGTAAAATTAAAGTGCTAGACTAGATGACCTTTGAAGTCTCTTCCAGCTGCAGGTCTCTGATGCCCTGATCTTATACAACCTTCTGTGAGCAGCTATGCACCTGTGAAACTGCTCGAAGAGGTTTCGGGGTAGGAAGTTGAGCAGGGTGTATTTGGTGGTGTGAATCCTGTTGCCAGAGTAAAACTTGGAAACTTTTGCCCAGTCTTGGTGAAACATCTTGTTGTTAGGAAAAACAACCCGCTGTTGACTCAGATTGTAGCTCTGTCTCTCTTTAGCCACGGACAGCAGTGGGGTGGATTCTGAGGGAGTCTGGAAGAAGCCGTCTTTAACTCGCCTTTGCCAGCTATAGTAAGAGGAATCCACTGACAGCGCCATCTTGACTAGTAGATTAAGGCTGAAAGATGAATACAGCACAGGGATTAAATCAGGGGGTCCTTAGGAGATTCATATACCGCTTTGATTTTTAACAAGACAAAAAAAAACAGTTTGGCCCTGTGGAAAGACAAGTGGATCATGAATTAGGAAGCCTGGCTTCTAATCCTTGCTCTGAGACTAATGGATGTATTGTGTGATGGATATATAGTGAATGACTTCATATCTTAGTGTCTGTTTCCTTTCTGTAAGATGGGGATGATAATATCCTCTCTCAAACTGTCCTACTTGGTGATTTGGTTAAGACTTTTTGTTTCTACAGCCCTCTGTTAAAATGAAATGTTACTTGGGAAGGGTAGACTAGTACAAGCTGCTGTCACCAATGAACAAGTTTGCATAGAGCAGTGTGTCAGATACAAATAAAGGGAAACTTTGATGGGATATTGGAATTAAGGGTGAGGAGTATGGGATACTTATGAGCAGAGCTGACCCAGATGGGTACTTTGGTGGGAGGTCCTGGGTAGTTATAATGGGGAGAGGAAGAAGGATAGGATCCATAGGAGAAATTTTCTGAAGGCAAACCTTGACTGCTTTACAATTTTGCCTAGGGCTGATCTTGCCTGTAAACTAGGGAGTAGACAGGCTCAACATGTCAATGGAGTTACTCTTTGTGGGCAAGAATTCCATGTTTCCAAGTTCCATTTATCTTCGTTGTATCTGAACTTCCCGAAAATCAGATGTGGGAGATTTCTAAGAAACGAGATGAAATAGTTTTCCACTAAGAATGTGTAGAAAGTGCAAACCAAATGAAGGCAGTGCCTTTGTGTCAAAAAAGATAAGTACCTGGCTCAGACAGAAAGGACTGTATTTAACCACAGGGTAGGGAGCTCAGAGCAGATGAGACTTGGTTGTAGTTACTGTTTAATTTTAACTATAGGCTCACAGCATGGTAGGGCCTACAGGAACCAGTCATGGGACATAGTTCCTACCCTCTGGGGATTGATGTTGTAGAAAGCTGACAGTCAGACTTCGCATGTGACTCACATTTGCCTGAGGTACTTCCCTCTAGGTACTCCCAACCTATTTTATGTGATGTGGTCTCCCTCTCCTCCTCCTCTTCCCCCTCTTCTTCCTCTTCCCATTCCTTCTCCTTCTCTTTTCTCTCCCTTGCTCTCATTCTGACCCTAGCTTTGAGATCTAGCCCTATTTGTAAAATTCTTCACACTGGCAAACCTTCACTTTTCCCTGTTTTTAAAAATTGAATGATATGGTATCTTGATTTCAAGGTTATTTTGAACTTGTCTTAAAACTGTGAATGTAGTAAAAATAAAATCTCAAGACAAAAAAAGAGACTTAGTGAAGCCTCTAATACTTAGAATATGGTATATTATGGCAGCCTTTTATAGGGTATCTGGTACTTATATGGGTCACTGGAGGCACACCCAGCATAGAACACTGATGTACCTAATGTACAGGAGATAGAGAAAAGTCTGATGTCTTTCATTGTGACTAGGAGGGTGTCTGTTTTACACAAAAAATGATACCTCAGCATGTTTGTGCTCAGTTTTTACCAAGTTCTTTGGCTTTGCTCTTGTGATTCCCATGCTGCTAACTCAAGCTTTGCCTGACACCACCTCCCTCAGCCTTTTCTCTCTCTGATAGGAGGGCTCCAGGGGGGAGTCTTAAACTCCTCCCAACACCTTCCTTTACAGAGGGGCAGAAACTGGGCTTTTCTGTCCTGCCTCACTGCATCTACAACTCTATCTGGCATACCCCTGAGCTGGGCACCCCCTCTTTTCCCATCACCTTTCTTGCCTCCTTTCATGTGTTGTCTCCTTCCCATTAGATTGTAAGCTCCTCGACAGCAGGGACTGTCTTTCTTTTTTATTAAGGCATTATTGTGCCTGGCACATAGTAGGTGCTTAATAAATATTTATTGGATTGTCCAAGGTGACATAGGTAGTTAGCATCAGAGGTAGGATTTGAATTCAGGTCTTCTGATCCCAGAGCCAGTGCTAGTTCTACCAGGTTGTCCCTTCTGTATAATCTGTCTCCTTAACTACAGAGTAAGTACTCTGATGGCAGGCACCAGGTAGATCTCATTTTTCTTATGCATGTCTCCCTAGAGAGACTCAGGCAGAGATCTGCTCATGGTAGGAATCTGGAGAATGTCAGCATCACTTGCAAGCCTACAACTCATCCAGAAACCAAAGCCCAGATTCATAAATGTAAGCCTATGGCCTAGGCTTCCAAGAAAGGAAGGCTCTTTCTGAAAGATGGGGCTCATTTAGTTATAAAGAAAAAATGCCTTGTCAGGGAAACTAAGCAGTAAAACAGGGAGCCTGGAATTTGTGGAGTGGGGATTATCATCGGTTTGGGTTTTGGGGGTTGGGGTTAGAGGGTGGTTTCTCTAAAGCAGAGTACTGTACTGTATGACCCTTTGAGGTGCCTCCAAGCTTCATGTTACTCTGATTTTATTCTTTGATGTGACATCAAACATTAACAGTGAACTTATCCATTCACCTACCTATCATCACTAATTAAATTTCAGATTGCCTTGGGCTTGAAGTTGCAGTAATTGGGCACCAATTATTTTCACAGGCATCATCTCTCATTTCATTTCATTTTTTTTTCTCTGAGACATTGACACATCTAGGCTAACTTGCTGGGTTAATTACAGATTTTCTTTTTTTCTTTTTGACTTGCAATTCTGAATTTCAGGCATTTTCTTTCCTGTCCTGAATACTTCTTAGAATGGATGTTTATTTAGTCCTTTTCCTTCTACAACTATTTCTACCAAATGGGAAATTGCAAACCCCATCTGCTGTGGCAACCTTATTTGTGCTCTGAGGGGCCAGAGGAATCCTGGACTTGTATTCTTAAGGAGGCCTTAAGGAGTAGCCTGGCATCTACTAGCCTTTAAATAGAATTGTAGACTGGGGACGAGGGAGGGCTATGTTGGGGAAAGATGGAGGACTGAGTTTAGGAGTATCAGCTAATGGATAACATTTATATAGTGTTCTAAGATTTGCGAAGTATCTATTATATCACTTGCTATTCACAGCAACCCTGTGAGATAGATATTATTGCCATGTTATAGATATGGAAGTTGGGTCTGGGAGAAGTCAAGTAACTTGCTTGGGATCACACAGCTAGAAAGTAGGTGAGACAGAATTTGAACTCACATTTTTCTGATTTTAAATCCAATGCTTTAGCCATCCCTATTTTATAGAGATCATAAATTGTGATAGGACAATTTAAGTAATTTCTTCTTCTAGTCCTATTCTCCTCTCTGCCCTTTTCTCCCTCCCCCTCCCCATTTAGAAACAAAAGTCTTTCCTGAAGATTTCTCAGCCTTCACTGAGTTATTGTGTTATCACTTACAGTAGCTTCTGGAACCTCTTTTTCCCTTTCTCTCTCCCTCCTCTAACCCCAATGGAAGAGTCACAGCTGAGGAGTGGGGTCCCTGTCAGTTCCTGGATCTGTTTGCTCTACAGCTGTCCCTGTTGGTATAAGACTCCTTCCACCCTGAGCCACCTACAGATGCTCCAGGAAAGAGCAGGTGGAATTCTCAACTTTGAACCCCAGTCTGTGAGTGGAAAAATCTGTCACAATTTGGCTGGTTTACAAACTAGCTTGATATAGACTAAGAAAAAGCATATGTGTACATATATATGTGCTCTCTCTGTTTTTATCTCTTTCCCTATTTGTCTTGTCTTTCCCTCTCTCTCCGTGTGCGTGTATGTGTGTGTGTGTGTGTGTGTGTGTGTGTGTGTGTGTGTGTGTGTTGATTTATTTGCTCACTTTGAAAGAGCTGATAATCTCAAGAACAAGAAAGGTTTGGTGAGGGAAGGAAAAAAAATCCAAAGACAAGCAATTTAAAAACAGAATATTACATATTCTCTTTTCAACAGGATTCGGTGTCTGTGAGTTTTACAAGTTGTTTTGGGGCCTCACTGATGCAAAACAATTGTTTAATTTCTCTCTTAGTCCCTCCCTAATGTATTTCTCATAGGGCTGTTTCAGACCTTTTCCACTCTCCTGAAGCCCCCTCCACGCTTCCCTGACCAACTCTCCTCCTTGTCTCTTTTGGAGACTACTTCACTTTCTGTTTTATTGAGGAAAATGAAGCTAGCTGACAAGAACTCCAGCAAATGCCATCCACTATATCCCAAATCCTTGTTATATTTTCACCCTCCCACTCTTCTTTTCTTTCAGTCTCTGGGGATGAGGTGCTCCATTTTGTGCCAATGCTGTATCCCCTTCATCTCTGACCTTGATTGATCTCAATCTCTCTCCTGTCCTCCAGGGTCTAGATTCATGGATTATCTATTCTCTCTCTTACATCTTCAGTCTTTTTTTTTCCACTGGTTTCTCCCACCTTTGCCTACAAACTCTCAACTCAATGTTCTTTTCACTACACCAGGGCTACTTAACTCAGGGCTCATGGACTCTCAATGGTCAGTAGGTATATTTCAGGGGTTCTAATTACTTGGATGGGGAAATGTTGTATCTTTCAATATAGTTGGTTTTCTTTGTAATCCTATTTTATGTATTTAAAAACATTATTCTTAGAAGTCTGAAATCTTCACCAGACTGACAGAAGGGTCCATAGACACTGAAAGGTAAAGAACCCCTGCTTTATACTGTGTTGCCCTTAGCCTCAGAATCCTAAGTGATTCTTCAGTGCAGAATACCTAGCTTCACTAGCTCTCCTAAGAAAGGCACACAAGTTATGGGCCTGACCCCAACCTGGTTCCCTTGCAGCTGTATTGGTGTAGAAGCACTCACCTGACAGCCCACCCCACATCCAAGGTCATGGATGGAACTTTTACAATGACTTCAAAAACCAGTTTATGAACCACCCTAACAATGAAATAATCAGACCATTCCTATGCGAAAAACAAATCTAAAAACCTTTTCCCCAAACTTCTATCCCTTCCAGGTCCTACCTGGAGTTTCACACCTTCCTTTTTGCTGCCAAACTTCTTAAAAGAACCGATGACAATGTTTGCTTCTACTTCTTTCCTGTTTTAATCTGCCCTCAATCCCTTGTAATCTGGTCTTTATCCCTATCACTCTACTGAATGGGCCTCTCTAAAGTCAGCAATGACTTCCTAATTTTTGGATCCATTGGTCTTGTCTTAGTTTTCCTCTTTGTTTTCTGCTCTGCCAAATCAAACATTGTTAGATGGCATCCTCTCCTTTTGGCTCTTCTCTCTTTCACTGGTTTATGAAACACTCACTTCTATTGGCTCTCTTACCTCTTCTTTATTAACTTCTCTTCTTCTGTCATATACACTCATGTGTATGTGTATACACACACGTGTGTATGTATGCATGTGTATATATGTATATATGAGTGTGTATATATAGAGAGAGAGGGGGGAGGAAGAGAGAGGGAGGGAGATACAGGGAGAAAGAGAGAGAAAGGGAAAGAGAGAGACACAGAGAGAGAGACACAGAGACAGAGGCAGAGACAGAGAGACAGAGAAGGTATTCCCCATGGTTTCATGGTTTTCTTGTTAGGTTACACTTTCTCCCTTGGCAATCTTATTTCAGAGGTCCAACCTTTACCTATAGACAGATCAATTCTAAAACTACATTTCCCCATCGCCAACCAAATAGAATTTGAACTTCTTAATCAAGCATTCAAAGATGTCCATAGCATGGCTCTAATCTAACTTTCCAGTCATATATCATCCTATTCCATATCTTAGCGCTACCCATTGTTTCAGACTGCCACGCTCTCATCCTGTGAAACACATGATTAAGATCATGGCTCTAGAATTGGAAGATGCTTCAGAAGTCTTTTGGTCTAACTCCCTTGTTGTTTGTTCTTCATTCTTACAGAGGACCACGACATCAGGAAGGTGATGCCATGACTTGCTAGTGAATTGGATTTAAGTGAGGGAGGGCTGAGCAAAGTCACCAGCCTCACTTTCACCTCTGGAGTCATCTGGGCCAAGTGGCCATATATGGATCAGGATGACAGGAGATGACCTGTTCAACTCCCTTACTTACCAAATGAGGAAGGTACATTGAAGGTACATTGAAATTAAGTGATTTGCCCAAGGTTTGATAGAGTGGTTTGTCTGTATCCTCTTATAAATCCTCCACGTGGTCTGCACCTGCTCTCTTCTCCACAACTGCCCTGCAACCACAGATACCTCCTCCACCTCTGCTTTCTAGTTTTCAAATCATAATCAGATCATTCATTCATCCAGCCAACATAACAGGAATCTCTCTGTAGTTCTCCTGCCACTGTGTGGTTACCAATAGAGGATGTGAGTTGCCCATCAGTTATCCCTAGCTCTTGCCATATGACCAGCTTATCTTCTGTTCTGGTCAAATATCTCTTTGAGGATAGGCACTTCATGTGAACCCTTTGGCAGTCAGCTGAAGGCTAAGGACTCCTCAGAATAATGTTTTTAAATAAATGAAGGAAATGCTAAATTTCAGTTCAAGGTTAGTAAAAATGAACATGTAACTTTTTCCCATGCAAGGTCATAGACCCTTTGACAGCTATCCTTGGGGGTCTGTGGACCCTGGGTTAAGAACTTTTGCTCTTTAATGTTCATTGGAGAACATGATTTCTCACGTTCTACATCTGGCTACATAGCCACATTGTGCTCCGTCAGCATGGATTGTGTTGAACCATGTGGCCTAAAGGACCTGTTACTGTTCCTAGCAAATTTGTACCACTTCTGTGATTTCACTGATATAGGGCAGTGTTCACCAAATATGGGGATTAGGGCCCATATTAAACATTAGGGCCCACCCCAGAGGGCTGCTGCTTGATCCCAAAGGATATATGATGAGAGTAGGGAACTGGATGACATGCAACTTGCCTATAACACATCTCCCAATAACCAAATACATTGCTTGACTCCAACACTAGGACCTTCCCCTTCCATTCCCCTTCTGCTGCTATGTAAGCTTCCAATTTACCCCTTCTGAGCTAGGAGATGGAACCTTGGGACAAATATTACATAACTCCCAGTGGTAATTCAAGATAAGAACTGTTACTGCTATCCACATGCCATTGGGAACCCCCCTGCTGCCGCCCCAGAATACCTATCAATGAAAAAATACTGATGAGATGCTCAAAGAAAAAAAAATTGGAAACCATTGGGGTCCAGAATAACCAATGAATAATTGTATGGGGGCCCTAAGAAGTTAAGTGACTTACCTAGGGTCACACAGAAAGTATGTGTTAGGTACTTGAACTTGGGGCTTCTTGCCTCTGTGACCAGATCTTGATCCCTTATGCTATCTTGTCTGTCTGACACATAGTAGGTGTTTACTTTGCTTGCTGAAAAACTGAATGAAAAGGGTAGGTATGGTTCCAGGGAATGTCCTAGAAGTAGCTCTTACTGGCTTAGAAGAGCTGATTGTTAAATTTTCAGTGTGAACATTTATAATTCAGAAATTCATGAACACTATAAATTAGGGCTTGAATTTTTGGGTTTTCTAGACTTAAGAAAATGATAGAAATATCTTATTACTAAAAAGCAATAATGCAATTTAATCTGCATTAACATTTGTTATTTAATCTTCATCATTAACATTTATTAATGTTATTAACATTTGTTAGTGATATAGATTAAAATTAAAAGTGTGCCATGTGTGCATTTTTATTAAACATTTAGCATAACAGCACCTTGCTTGGCTTCCATCTGGTGCATTTAGAGTAGTCACAAATGTGTAGCAGTCATGACCGAGGGGGTGGGGTGAGCACTCAGTTTGGCTAGGTGAGTGCTTCTGCACAAATACAGTTGCAGTAGAACCAGCAAGGAACCAACCCCACGACTTGTGTCCCTTCCTTGTGGGGGCTGGTAGACCCAAATGAAGATCACAATATGATTTTTTAGTATTCAGGAAGAATCACCCAACAATCACAGACTGCTCCTGGAGTCAGGAGTGTCTGAGCTAAAATCTGGCCTCAGACACTTACTAGCTATGTGACCCTGGGCAAGTCACTTAACACTATTTGCCTCAGTTTTCTCATCTGCAAAATGAGCCTGAGAAGGAAATGGCAAACCACACCAGTATCTTTGTCAAGAAAATTCCAAATGGGGTCACAGAGAGTCAGATATGACTGAAATTATTCAGTAACAACTAATGTAGTCAAAAGAACACTGAACCAGGAGTTAGGAGCTGTGATTCAATTCCCAGGCTGACCATTTGTTGACTGTAGAATTTCAGAAAAGTTATCTCATTTCTCTGGTTCTCATTTTTTTTTCTTTGCTAATTAAATGAGGAGGTTAAACTGTATGATCTTTGAGTTCTAAGACTATATATTCTATTATAGAAAAGAGTAAATCAAAGCAACTAGGATCACTCCTTTACCTAAGAAATCTGGGTTTAAAGCTTGACCCTTGCTACCTGTACAACCAATGGCCAAACTACTTAACTTGTCTGAGGTTCAGTTTACCCTCTCTACCTCATAGGAAATAAGGAAATATCAATGTGAAAAAATCACTATATAAATGTGAGATGTTATCAACATTACATGAGGGTGCTTTGTACAAAGAAGTTTTAATTTATTCAAAGTCACATAAGTAGAAAGTATCAGACTCAGGATTTGACCCTGGGTTCGAATAGGGAACAGTGTAAAGTCACAGAGTTGGATGAAAAAAACTATCTTCATGGTTACATGTGTTGGTAAGACAACATCTTGTATAAAAAAAGATCTGAGGGGGTTAGTGGACCTCAAGTTCAATATGAAACAACCCTATGACACAAAGACATCAGAAAAAAAATAAGCAGTGAGATAAAATCAATAGGTAACATTAAGAAAGTCACTGTGTTCAGAATAAGGGAGGTGACAATCAAGCTGTGCTCTGCCCTGACCATGTCCCACCTTTTTTTTTTGCCTCATTCTGAAGGCCAGATATTAAAAAGGAAATTGATGAACTGGAATTTGTCCAGAGAAGGGCTATCAGAATGGTGGAGGAATAAGAAAGCATGCATTATAAAGACTTATTGAAAGACTTAGGAATGTTTAGTACATGAAAGCGAAGGCTGATAGGAGACCTGATAACTGTCAAGTATTTGCAAGACAGTAATGTAAAAGAGGAGTTATAGGAACATAGATTCAGAGTTAGAAGGGATCTTGGAGGGGCAGCTAGGTAGCAGTGAATAGAGTACCCAACCTGGAGTCAAGAGGAACTGAGTTCAAATCAGACTTCAGACATTTAACACTTACTAGCTATGTGACCTTGGGCAAGTAACTTAATCCCAATTGCCCTTCCTTCCCCCCCCCCCCAAAAAAAAGCAAGAAAAAAAAGGAGTCTTCTGGAGGACTTGGAGGACTCCAAGTCCAACTCTCTTATCTTATGGCTAAAGAAATGGGCCTCAAAGAGGTCAGTTAGTTTGATCTGAGGCAGGATTTGAATACAGGTCTTCCTGATTCCGAGTCCAGGACTCTCTCTACTATGCCACAATTGGCCTCAAACTAGAAGCAGTAAACAGATTTTTCAGAGAGATACATTTAGCCTTGATAGAAAGAAAAAAAAATAACAACTTACTAATGATTTGTTTTGTTTAAATGTAAGATGAGTTTCCATTTCGGTACTGAGTCCCCTTTCATTGGAAGCCAAGTGAGACTATACGACTATTTGTTAGGAATATCGACCTGCAGATTCTTGTTCAGATACAGATTGGATCTGATGACCTCTGAGCCCCTTTTAATTCTGAGATTCTTAAATCCATACATGGCATGCCAGAAGCTGCATTTGAGTTAGATTTTAATTTGAAATCACACCAGCCTTAAGGTGATTAGGACTTTAAAAAAAATAAAGCTTGAAAATAAAGATTGGGAAGAACAAAATAGCCCTGCTGCATTGTCAGGAGATTGAAAATTGCTTCTCAGGGTTCCACAATCCGTCACTCAAAGCCTCAGGGTTTCATGCCCCAGTGATTTTCAGAATAGAAATTTGGTGAGAAATCAAGGTACAGAGCAAGATCTTGGGTAATGACCATTAAAATGAAACTTTTTTCTCCCCTTGGAGCAACTATCTCCTCCTCCTTTTCCTCCCTACCACCAATCATATTAAATAATTTTTAATAGCCACCATTGAATCATAGGACGTATAGCTGGAAATTTCCTTAGCATCTCACCTCTTCATTTTATAGATTAAGTAACTGAGTCCGACAGGTCACATGAGAAGTAGCAGAAATGATCTATTAAGTAACCCTAGGAAGTAGGAAGTGCAAGTCTTCCCCTGTCATTGGTGAGGAAACTGACGCACAGAATAGTTAGGTGATTTGCTTCTGGTTCCACAGCTAGTAAATATCAGAGCCACAATTCAAATCTTCGGTTTTCTGACCCCAGTTGTAGCACTTTTCCCATTATTAGCACATGGCCTCTCTGATGTGAAAGGCAAAGGATCTTGGGAAAGAAGATAATATAGGAAATCTTTTCATTCATGGGAGTTTAGCTGAAAAGGACCATAGAGACTATTGGGTCTAATCTCCTTTTACAGATGAGGAAAACATGGCCAGGCAAGTTAACTAAACTACAGTTAAATAGGAAGTAAATTATAAGGACAGCAATGACAACAACTAGCATTTATATGGTACTTTGGGTGCTTTACGTGTTATCTGGTCCTTACAACAACCCTATTAGATAAGTACTATTACTATTCCCATTTTACGTAAAAGAAAACTGAGCCTGAGATAGGTTTCAGGAGTGGGGAACCTGCAGCCTCAGGGCCACATGTGGCCCTCTAGGTCCTCAAGTGCAGCCCTTTGACTGAACCCAGACTCCATAGAACAAATCCCCTTAATAAAAGGATTTGTTTTGTAAAACTTGGACTCAGTGAAAAGGCCCAACCCAAGGACCTAGAAGGCCACTTGTAACCTTGAGGCTTTAAGTTGCCCTCCCCTGGAAATGATTTAAGATCCATAGACAGTAAGCAGCAGAGCCAGATTTTGAATGGAAATATTTTGACACCAAGTCCATGCTTTTTTTTTTTAAACTATATTCATGATGGTAATATGCAGCTTAAATTCCTTTTATTTACCCCCTCTAGAGAGAAATGTATTTTTAAAGTTTCTCTTTTTTTAAACAGTCTTCTGCTTTTGTTTACTAGCAATATAATTAAGTTGATTCTAATTAAGCATGAATACATTGCTTGCAAGAAACTGCAACTCTTTTCTGAACAGAAGGAAAAAGAGAGTGTTTTTCAAAGCTTTGAATACAATACAGAGGCAGCCATTTACATCTGCTGGCTTCAACTTTATAGTTTATTTCATTTCAACTGAACAAACCTTGGTTAAGCCTGCGCTGTGTGTAGGGCACTGTGCTAGGCACTGAGGAACTTAGACATTAAAAAAATGACATCTTTCTTCTCGTTTCCAGGAGTTCATATTCTAGTATGGGAAGTATTGGGGGGCAGAACTGGAATCAGTAAGTGGGAGTTGCTGAGAGGCAAAATGAGGCTTCTCATAAAGGAAGCATCTCTAACAATTGTCTAAAAGTGGAGTGAGATGCCTTGGTATGACACAGTAAGACACAGATACAAATAAGTTTTTCTCAAGAGAGGTTCCCAAGTTGAGAAAGAAAAGAGACTTTATAGGTCATTTAGTCCAGAGGCTTCAAACTCAAAGTTTGCCATACACAGAATCACTGCAGGCTGCAGATTGATTTAGAAAACCACATATTAACATTTTCTATGTTTTATTGGATTTTTATTCATTTTGTTGAATTTTTTGGTTATATTTGTTATAAATACTATTTATTAAATATTTCCCAATCTGGTTTGAGCTGTTTGACCCCTTTGATATACTCTATTCCCTTCATTTTATAGATGAAGAAATAGAAGCCCAGAGAATGTCAGTGACTTACCTAAGGTCACACAAGCTGTGTATTGTGATAATGGACGATGAGAAGTCTTAGTGTTCCAAGAAATTTGGCGGAAGAGAGACCCTAGGATTACAAATTTGGAAGCACATCACTTTAGGAATAGTTGCTTATATTTTCACAGTGAGAACACAAGAAATCTTTCCTCATTTGGTCTTCACAACAGTCTTGTAAGGTAGATAAATGCAAGTGGTATGATTCGAATTTTAGAAATGAAGAAATTAGGACTTGGAGAGGTAAAATCACTTAACCAAGATCATACAGCTGCTAGTAAATATCAGAGTCTGAATTTGAACTTCTGACTCCAAATCTAGTGGTCTTTCCACTATACCTACACCCAGTTGACTTTTTATACATGCATTATATATATGAATAATTATTCATTATTAATGTTCTTTGTAGAACGGTAGAGTTGGGATAATCTTTAGGGAGTATGTTGTCTAATTTTTTAATTTTGCAAATGAGAAACTCTGGGTCAGTAAATAATTGCTCAAGGATTCTTAGTGGTAGACTCGGGATTAGAAGATGAACACCATGGGATTTGGAGTAGGGATCCAGGGTTAAATCCTAGCTCTGCCACTTAATGGTTTGTATGACCTTGATCAAGCCACTGAATATCTCGGAGTCTTGGATTCCTTATCTGTAAAATGAAGGAATTGGACTAGATGGCTGACCTTTGAGGTCCTCTCCAGGTCTAAACCTAGGATCCTATTTCAGATGACCCTTGTGTGCCGATTGCATACCCAGGAAAGACACAAAGAGCAGACTTGAAGTGAGGGCCAGACAAAAAACATGGGAAAAACCCTGGCAATGAAGTTCAGCTTTCAGGCTGTGCTGTAAAGAATACTGGACTAGAAATGAAGCAGGGAATTACAAAACTGTAGAATATTAGAGCTTAAAGGTCCCTTGTTGTGAGGACTGTAGATATCACAGGATTATGTCTTGACTTGTGTGTGAATTGGATTTAAGTGAGTTAACAAAATCTTCATCCTCAACCTCTCTTTCAGAGTCATTGAAGTCCAGTGGCAAGACAGAAGTCAAGGCAAATGGTGATAGACCCGAAACAGTGGATGACCTTGGTGTCTTTGATGCCTGACCAAACTCTAAGTACTCTACAATGCCTTCTTCAGCCTCCAGCATGGCTGTGGGACACATTGTTCTCTTCTGCCTATTGCACAGGAGGAAGTCTTCACATGCTTAGTGTAGACACTCTCTTTACTTAACAATGGGTTTGAGGCCCCTTGGTTAGCCTCAATCTGGTTTAGCCCCTGTCTGCAGAGAGAAATCATCTAGTCTATTCCTTGCATTTCAAAACCAGAAAATTGGTCTTGAAAAGGTAAAAACATGCAGCTTGTAAGGAGAAGTTATCTACTCCCCCAGTTTCTTTAAACAAGTGGGTGTTAGACTAAGAAATTTCTGAGGCCATGGCTTAAGTTTTATGCCCCTTTATGCATTCTAGCTCTCAAATTCTAGGATTCTATGCTAAGTGGTGCAGTGGTTAAAACACTGGACCTAGACTCAGGAAGCCCTAAGTTCAAATCTAGCCTGAGACATTTAATGGTTTTGTGACCCTGTGCAAGTTGTTTAACTTCTTTTGACTCAGTTTCCTTATACTTGCATTCTCCAAGAGGACTAAAATGACATCACCATGCTAGAGTCTAGTCACAGCGTGTCTGACTGTGACTGATTAGACCAATATGATCTTGGAACGTTCTACCACAGGTCAGACACAAAAAGTCCCTGTGAACATTTGGGGTGGATTCTCTAAATCTGTATGTCTCACGTTTCTTTTGAGGGACTTCAATTCTGCTTTGCTCATAGAGCACAGCACCTTCTCTGATGTAGGCACACCATGCTCAGTGGTCTTGTGCCATTGTCTCCCACGTCACGCAATCAGTTCCAAAGTTCTTTGAGAGTGCCCTTGTATTGTTTCTTCTGACCACTGTGTGAATGCTTGCCTTGTGTGAGTTCTCCATAAAATTGTCTTTTTGGCAAGCATACATTTTGCATTCGAACAACATGGCCAGCCCATCAGAGTTGTACTCTATGAAGGAGAGTTGAATGCTTGGCAGTTTAGTTCAAAAAAGGACCTCAGTGTCCTGTATCTTATCATGCCAGATGATTTTCAGAATCTTCCTAATGATAGGGTGCTTGGGTGCCTGTGCTTGAACCCCAGTTTATAAAATCACGTTTCTGCCTCCCCTCAAAACACTGTCTCAAGCAGTCTCTCTCGAGCTCAAGGGCAACATGCCCTACGTCTCTTCCTGATACAGTAGCTAGCTGCACCTATAGAATCTAGTAGTTTGACCCTGCTGTGTACTGGCTGAAGCAGCTGTGTGCTGGTCATACCCATCATATGTATCCTAGACTCAGTCATATGTATACTCCCTAGATCATTATACGCGTCCTGAATCCCTCATTATATATGCCTTAGGCGTGGGATATACTAAACTCCCCACATCCATCTTGTCAAACATGACATTGATGGGTGGCAGCTTGGTCAGACCTGACCACTAGCAGACTTAGTGATGTTTCAAGCCAAAAACCACACTCCACGCAGCCCTCCCCGCCTCGGGCTATTTCCTGGTGAATTCTGGGCAATAAGCCTGTGCAGTAGATATTAAAAGTGCATGTTCCTTTTAGAACAGACTACTCCTTGACCACTCCCTAATCCTGCCCTGACTCACCTAGTTAGCATAATTGGCACAGGGTTTACAATAGAATATCCTATATAAACTTTAACTGTATCCCTCTAAGGTTTCAGGTTCCCTAAGAACTCTTGCCTGCTGTATATTGTAACAATAAATCTTTGCTACCTCGACTTAAAGCAGTGGTTCTCAACCTGTGGGTCGTGACCCCTTTGGGGGTGGAACAGGGTCGCCTAAGACCATTGGAAAACACATATTACCCATGGTCTTAGGAACCGAGACACTGCTCCTCTATCTGTCTCCAGGTGGGTCTGCCCACATGCAGATATGCCCACATACGAGTATTAAAGGGTCAGGGCATTAAGAAGGTTGAGAACCATTGACTTATAAAGAATGCTTGTGTCCGTGAATTCATTCCAGACTGCTTTCCTGGACTCTGGTTATTGGGGGTTCCTGGACTTCCTGTACTCTTTTAACCACGTCACTAAGACAATTCAAATGGAAGTGATTCATTTTCCTGGCATGGCGCTGGCAGACTGTCCAGGTTTCACAGGCACACAATAATGAGATCAGCACCACACCTCTGTAGACCTTCAATGTGGCAGGCAGCTTTTCTTGCCCATACTTCCCTTCAGAGCCTCCCAAACACTGAGCTAGCTCTGATTCACATGTGAAACAGGTATAATGACAGCCCCTACCTCACAGGGTTGCTTGTGAAGATCAAAGGAGATAATATTTGTAAAATGTTTTACAAACTTTGAAGCTGTATATAATTAGTAGTTATTACTATTTATCGTTATCACTATTTTAAGTTTTGGTTCTTCTATTTCTCTTTACACCTTGATAAGTGATCTTTCAGGATTAGGTACTAGGTTTCTGCTAGCACCTTACAAATGATGTTGGTCAATGATTTCTATGCCACTGGCCCTTTAGCTGTTCTATCTCATTTATATTCAAGCTCAGGGCAGTGATTCCAGAGTAACAACTTCCTTCCTTCCAGGCATACTTAATTTATACAAATGCAGCCCTCTTTATAACTCAAGGTTCAAAGTTTTATTGCTTTTCCCTCGATAGCACATATTTTTACTTCTTCAAAAGTTCTCCATACTTTCAAACTTATGATCCTAGAATTTCAAAACGTATCAGGAAATATCAGACATTAGTTAATTTAAACATCAATGAATGAAACTTTATGAAGTGCTTCATTTCTTTTTTCTCATATTCCCCCCTCAAAAACAAACAAAGCAAAACCGAATACCCGTAGGTTGCTAGGGCAGCTGTTAGCCTTCCCATTTAAGAGATGAGTAGTGGAAATTTCCCCTTGAGAGTGATAAGTAGAATGAGGAAACTGAAGATGATAGACCATGAGATTTACTTATCCATTTACTTATTAAATTAACCTTTGGTCAGTTTTATAAAAGATTAAATTTATGTGGTTCATTTTGTACTCTTCTATTCTAACATTCTTATAATAAGATCAAAATCTTCTGAATCAGTGATAGGCAGTGTATAAACCCTGTTGTGCTCTCTGACACATGTTGGTGATCTTGTGGAGATGGATGCTCTTTTTTGTCATTGTATTATGGGTTTTAATGGTTTTTAATCTCTGACTTCCTTAAAGCTGGACAGTTCCTGACTGGGATGACCAACTAGGCTTTACTTTGTCTGATCACTTTTGGGTTCTATCTGTGGCCTTTGTTGTTTTTAATTACCACTTCAAATGGATTGACTTCTAGGGTTTTAAAATTTCTTTTATGCGTGTGCACAATTGCCATCATGCTGCATTCAGTTCAGAAGGAAACAGAGGCCCTTTACCAAGATGGCAGCTGAGGGAGAAAGAGACCAGAAGATTTATATGAGAAAGTGACTCTAGAGACCCTCTATTCCAGGCCTTCTTAGCCTGAAGTCCTTGAACTTGTTTTTGTTTTAAATATTTAGATAACTATTTTGATATGATTTATTTCCATTGTAATCTTATATATTTTAGGTATTTGAGAACATTATTCTGAGGGTGAGTTCACAGGCTTTACCAGATTACCAAAGTGGACTATGTCACACAAAAAGGTACAGAACCCCTATATCTTGCTCACCTTCTGCATTTTCTGAATGAGGAAAAAGGGGCTTAGAAAGATTAATTATTTTGTGCAAGGTCACACAGGCAGAGATAGGAAAAGAATGAGAGAACCATGTAGAAGGGACCATACAGATAATCCAGCCCTATCCCCCATTTTATAAATGAAACCCAGAGGTTCCAGAGAGGTTCCAGAATTAGTCTGAGGTAACACTTGGAATTTACAACAGAGCTGGCATTAGAATTCAGGCCTCCTGGCTCACAGTCCAGGAGTCTTTCACTAAATGGTACTCAAGGTTGATTAGAATCTTTACATCCTGACTTCCAGGCTAATAGCTATTTCCACAACAGGGCACTGATTTATTTTGGATTATTAGGATTGCAAACGAAAGTACTGAGATTTTCGCTCTAGGTTTTCCCATTTAGTGAAGATAGGAAGCCTATGAATGTTTATACCTCCTCTTTTAGACATCTAAGACTTTTCCTATGTGGGCTTCAGATATGTCTCTTAGATGGTAACTACTCCAGCAGAAAAAGTGATCTAATTTGATCAAATCAACTATTTGGCCTCAAAAGAAGCATAGTATTGTTTGGGATGAAAAACCCCATCCCAAGATTCAATTAAAAATTCAGAGATCTCTTAGGATAAAAACAGGAGTTTATTCTCTTCCCTGAGAGAAGAGGGCGGTCTTCCCCATGACTGATTATGAGAAAGAGGAAGGCAATATGGAGGGAGCAGGGTTTAAAACCCTAACGCAGTCAAGCCCCCTTTCATGACTGTCTCCTCTCCTATTGGCCAGAGGCAGACTTAAGTCTCCGCGCCAAAATCTTCCCCAATGGCAAGTCACAGGGAAGCCCACCACTGTCTCTCAGTGGCTGGGAAAGGCTTACAAAGAGAGAGGATGCTGATTGACAGCAAGGGAAAGGGGGGAAGGGTCCCAAAGCAAGGGAGGAGGGGTGAGCTCAGGCTGTCCCTGACTCCCACTGGCCGGGAGGAGGGGCCCACAAAGGCCAGAAATCAGAAAGGGCTTGTGGCTGATTGACAGCAGTATTGGAGGGGGAAAAGTTAATCCAAAACTTCCTGAGAAGTTTTTGTTCTCCCCAGACAGTACCCAGGAAACATGCTGTATTTGAAATCAAGGGATTTCACAGAATTTTGTAGGATATGAGCATTGGAAGGGACACTAATAGCTACTTAATACAACCCATGCCCTAAAGAATATTCTGTTAGGTGGTAAAGAAGAATGCTGGAGTCAGGAGGACTTGAGTTCAAATCCAGCATTTACCAGTTTTTGTGACCTTGGACAAGTCACTTCACATTTGTCTGCCTCAGTTCTTACAACTCTAAAATGGGGGTACTAATAGCGCTTATCTCCTACAGTTGTTGTAAGGATAAAAATGAGGTAATATTTATAAAGTGCCTGGCACATAGTAGGCACTATGTCAGTACTATTATTATTATTATTATTATTAGTTTTGTAATTATTACTGTGTATAAGATGCCCTGTCTGCCTCAGTTTCCTCAGCTGTAAAATGAGAATCATAATAGCACCTACCTCATAGGGTGGTTGTGAGGATTAAATGAGGTAATACTTATAAAACACTTAGCCCAATTGCCTGTACCTTGTAGTCAATACCTGATTGTTCCCTCGCCTTCTGCTTTTACCCTTTACTCTAACATACTGGATAAATGCTCCTCTAGCCTGTACTTAAAGACCTACAGTGGGGGAGGACCTGCTACCTTCAGAGATAGCCTATCCTCATAACTTAAATTTGCTTCTTTGCAATTTCCACCCACTGTTCCTGGTTTTCCCTTCTGAGTACTAATAGAATTGAATGCCTTTTCCGAGTGACATCCTTCAAATACTTGGCAGTTACCGTTTCACCCCTGAGTTTTTTCTTCACCAGGCTAAATATCAAGTTCCTTCAGGAGATCCTCATGTGACATGGCCTCAAGGCCCTTATGGTTGCACTCCTCTCGATACTCTCCATTTTATCCATGTTCTTCCTAAAAAAAACCCAAAATCAAGGAAAGCTTCCCATAAGTGAACACAGTACTCCAGATGTGAAATAACCAGGGCAAAATATGGAGGGACTATCACCTCCTTTCTTCTTTTTAAGGGAGCCCTAGATAACCATAGCTCTTAGCTGTCATCTCACACAGCTGACATATTGAATGTCTTAAATGCCTAGCTTTTCCTCTAAATTTCTGTCTAACCATGTCTCCTCCACCCCCATCTTGAACTTGATTTTTTTTAACCAAAGTGTAAGACTTTTACATTCATCCCTAATGAATGCATCTTATGAGACTCAGCTTAATGCTCTATCCTGTCAGGATCATATTAGATTTTGACCATAATCCAGTGTGTCATATACCCTTCCTAGAATGTGTCATCTGTAAGCTGATGAGCATATTATCCAGGCCTTTATCGAAGGTATGGATAAAACTTTATCTAAGGCATGGTTAAAAAGCACAGATCTCTGAAACACTTTCCTGTAGACCTCTTACCAAACTAACCTTGCATCATTAGCACCTGGGTTCAGAGTCTCACTCCACCATATCCTACCTTGGACTTGTGATCCTGGCTATATGTTTAACCTCTCTAGGCCTCAGTTTCCTCATCTGTAAAATAAGAAAGGAGGGTTAGGTTAGACAGCCTCTAAGTCCTCTTCCAGCTCTATGATACATTGCCCACAGAAAAATGAATGGTTAATTAACTGAACTTCTGCTTTTTTAATTCTCAGAGAGATAATATTTTACAACCATTACCTTTAAGAGTGTGTCTACACAACCTTATCCTGTTTTGACACTCATATAGTGACAGGCAGGCATTTATTAAGTGCTTAATATGTTCCAGACAGGCTGTGTGCTAAGCTGTGGGCTACAAATTTAAGCAAACAATTATTTTCCTCTAGGATCTTCCATTTGTTTGTTTGTTTTTTGTCTTTTTTTTGGAGGAGGGAAGGCAGGAAATTGGGGTTAAGTGACTTGCCCAAAGTCACACAGCTAGTAAGTGTCAAGTGTCTGAGGCCTGATTTGAACTCAGGTCCTCCTGGGCCTGAGCTCTATACACTTTACCACCTAGGAGCCCCTAGGAGCTTCCATTTGAATGGGGGAAGATAACTTATAAAAGGAAGCTGAAAGGAAGGGAGGTGTGGAGGGAACTGGGTGGTAAGGTTCAGAAAGTCTGAAGCAGAGCTAGAAAGGGCATGAAAGTTGGGTGGCTTGGGGCCCTCTCCAAAATGGAGGAACTCACCAATGGGAGAAGGGGGACAGCATGGCAGAATCAATGTAAGTCCAACTTTCCACTGAAGTCTCACCTCAGGGAAGACACTGCAATGCATCATGTCCGCTGCCTTGGAACCATAGAACTTTACTTCTTAAATAGCTACACATCCTCCTATCATTGAATATTCTACCTATCCTAAGTCAACAGCAACACCTGTCTCCCTTTCCCCCATGACAGTTGTTTGTCCAGTTTAGTATACTAGATAAAAGGAAAGTTGCCCAGATTTAATATTTATTTAATATTTATAGTGTGTATAATTGAAGAAGTTGTGATAATGATCGATAAGTTGGAGGTATAAAACATCTCCAAATTCCCATATGCTCAGCTCTAAAAGGATGGATAAAATTGGAAATGAATTGGCCACTAACCAGCTGATCTATAACCTGTCTGTTTCTTTAATGGTGGGGAGAAGGGAGAGATAGATGTGGCCAGGGAGAGGGGCCTGTTATGTACATGTGTTAATTTGTTTTGATTTCAATTTCCCATACAGAATATTAAACTAAAGTGCCCTAGAGAGAACTTTAATTTTCAGTTTTATAAATTTTACAACCAAATCCCCATGATGCCACTCCCTCCCCAAAATGTTCAAATGATTGTCAATTCCCTGGGGGCATACCAGTCATCAAAGGGTCACCCTCAGAAGTCTCTATCAGATTCAATCAGATATGAACATAAAAAGCAGCACCCACTGGCTTCCTTACTTATCCACGGTAGGGATCCAATTTCTGCCACTTAATGGAGAGGGGTGACCCAAATCACCTGAGCTTTTCAAACTTCCCTGTGAAAAAACATTACCTATAAGTATATGAAATCCGAAATTGCCAACAACCAGCTCAACTCTGGGGCATCAGATGCCTTAATTATTCTAATCCGAAACAACAGTGATTGACTGATTGGTCACTATGCCTTTTTTAATGGTAACAGATTGTATAAACCAAAGAACTGGTTCAATTAGTCCTATTAATTGATTCCTCTCCTCCTCCTCCTTACTTTTTTTTCATCTCCCTTCTCTTCCTCTTCTTTTTCTTGTTCTCCTCCTATTCCCCCTTGTTCTGTTCCCCTTCTCTCTCTCTCCCCCTCTCTTTCTGTCTTTCTTTTGTTCTCTGTCTTGTCTCCGTATTGGTCTCTGTTTCTCTACCCTTGCTTTAATGTCAATTAAACAAAAATTTATTAACTGCCTAAAAACTAAGTGATGAGAAAGATTTACTGGGTCTTAATAATGAATCTATTCCACACCGGTATTTTATAAGGCTTTAGAGATGCAACTGATGCAGTAGATGAAGAGCTGATCTTGTAAGCAGGGAAACCTGGGTTCAAGCCTTACCTCTCACACATGGGCTCTATGGCCCTGGACAGCCACCTCACCTCTCAGTGACCTAGGCAACTAGCTATGAGTATAAAGAGCAGAGAAGCTGTTGATCTGTCTCTTCAGGAATTTTCTTAGCTATCTCTACATATAAAAATTTAGAAATAGAAGGTAGCATAGAGACCTTTAGTACAATCCGATCCTTTTACATATGAGGGAACTGGGACCAGGATGGTGAAATGTGACTGGAAAGGTGACATGCCCAAGGTCACACAGAAAGTAAATTTTAGAGCTAGGGCTCAAACTGTGAACCTCTGATTCTAAATCAAGTGCTCTTGACACAATGCTTGAGTTTGGTGGGGATTCCCTTCACTTTTGTGTTGGATTAGATACTGCAGAGGGCCCGGCAAACTTTCAAATTCTGTAATGCAGTGGGATGCTGATGGATTTCCAGTGAACATAGGTTTAAGGGAATTAGAGATGGTAGCTTGAAAATAATTCCAAAGCTATCAGAAGAGCAAATAAAAACCTTTTTATTGGGGCAGCTGTGTTAAGACTATATACTGAGTTCCAACAATGACAAAGGGTGGCAATGAGGTTCTAGTTCCCCTTTGAGGTAATCCTTTTTAAAACTTCTTCCAGGAAGTTAGGAGTGCAGTGGTTGCCTTCAGGGCAGATTTCTTTCTGGGTATCCATAGCCAGAGGGCAAGATCTTCCAGGGGTATATGGTCACAGATGCTTGGCATTTTATATACTGTTAAGTATTTTCTGAGTGGTTAATATCCTTACAGTGAGGTTGGCCTCAATTGCCACCTCCATTTTACAGACAGGGAAAGCCAGGCCTGGAGAGGTAAAAACGAACTCCCCTCACTTCTCTAGCCTGTTTAAAATCACACTGGGTTAACACACAGTTGTTTCCTGCCTCTTCTAGGCATCATCATAATTGTGGCACATTACAATGTGGGAAGTTGCCATGAAAATGATCATATAGAATGTGGAGTTCTGAATGGCCTATCACAGTGAAACTCCCACTGGGACTGATAAATTAAGTCCCCCAGAACAGCCAGTCAATAAATATTTATTAAGCAATTATTAAGGACTAGTTGGGTAGCTAGGTGGCAAGGTGGATAGAGTGCTCGATCTGGAGCCAGAAAGACTCATCTTCCCGAGTCCAAATCTGGTCTCAGACACTTAACTTTGTGTGTGTGACTTTGGGCAAGTCACTTAGTCCTGTTTCCCACAGTTGCCTCATCTATAAAATGATCTGGAGAAAGAAATGGCAAATCATTCCAGTATCTTTGCCAAGAAAACCCCAGATGGGGTCATGAACAGTTAGATGCAACTGAAAAAAGACTGTACAACAAAAAACATGTAAGGCAAAGAAAGGCAAAGGACAATCCCTATTCTCAAGGAGCTCACGGTCTACTGGGGGAGAAAACATGAAAACAAGATATAGGAGGGAGCACAACTACATATCCCCCTCAGGACTCTAGGATTATCTCTTAGCGATCATGAGGTTCTTCTCTAATGCTATCACTATAAGCAGCTCCCTCCCAGGCTTGTTCTCCCCAATACCAATGACCACTTACAGTTAATATTGCCCTTATATCATTGATTGATTCAATACCATTTAACCAGTTAATATCAATTCATTTTTGCTAAGGAATATTTACTAAGACACTATAACAAGAACAGAAGTCACAAGTATTTCCAGCATCTGGGGACACCTTCTCCTCTATACTATTTCAATCCCTGGAGAAAGTGGGTTCAATCTTAAATCAGTTGCTGCAAATTATCTGTGACCCAACAGACTCACTTCCGAATGTGGTATAGCCAATGGATCTGATGGATGAGGCGTTGTTCCTCCCTCTTGACTTTGTTTGATCCATGGCTATACCAGCTCAAGTCTTAACTCCTCACTGGGTTCTTTTTTGTCGTCTGGTCGTTTTTCAATCATGTTCAACTCTTTGTGACCTGATTTGGGGTTTTGTTGGCAAGGACACTGGAACAGTTTGCCATTTCCTTCTCCAACTCATTTTACAGATAAGGAAACTGAGGCAAATAGGGTTAAGTGACTTCTTGAGGGGCACATACCTAGTAAGTATCTAAGGTTAAATTTGAATAGGTTCTTCTGACTCCAGGCTTGGCACTTTATCCACCGTACCACCTAGCTGCTCACTAGGCTCAGTTATCTGCAAAATCTGGCATGGACACCCCTCACTGGAGTTCTGAGAGTTCACTAGTCCAACCTTTTGGAGCTCACAAATTTGTAGCCTGCTCTGTTCTATCTTGAATACTCCACCTAAAGCAAGGAGGAATAAGTACAAGGGGGATTGAAGCCATAGTAGGATTATGGGCTTGTGGTTTTGTGTTGACCTGGGTAGGGAAAATAGGCTGTTGTCACCAGTGCTCTCTCTTTCTCTCTACCTGAAGACATATAGCAGTCCTTGCCTCCTCACTTGAAGGAAGGAGGGAGAGAGGAAAAAAGAGGGAGGGAGGGAGGGAAGGAGGAAGGAAGGAAGGAAAAGAGAGAGAGAGACAGAGACAGAGAGACAGAAAGACAGACAAATTGACTCTCAGACCTGCTGGTCATTTAGTGTCAAGTTCCAGCAACCAATCCAAAGTCAGTTTCTTTACCCTGTGGTTAGTAGAAATAGTCATTCCTGTGTGCTCTAAAGTGAATACTCTTTCATTCTGCATCATGAGGCACTTCTAGAATCAAACCTCCCCACGTGGTTTGGCAGCAGGCAGAACCCGCTGCCCCATCTTCCCTTGGTTAGGGCCCGGTTAAATTTATATTTGTCTTTCAATTTATCTGCTTCCTGAATTTCTACATAGACTGAACTCTTCATACAACATAAACAGAGACTAAAGATAACATGCTATCTAATCACTAAAGACACTAGGGGGCTTCAATCTGAAGAAAAGACTTTCGAAGATAGGATCCTTATCTTTAAATGTATGAAGGGCTGACACATAAAGGCAGCATTATATTTATGTTCTGTGGCTTCAGGGGAAGAAAGTCAGATTGCTGGGAGAAAGCTATGGTGAGGAAGAGTTCAAAGCAATATAAGGAAAATGTTTCTATGTACAAAAAATACTTGGAAGGGGTACTAGAATGCTTTCTGAGAAAGGTAGGGCATACCTCGGTGTCTAGTGACTTCTCCCTCACTGAAAGAGTCCAAGCAGAGGCCAGATGACCCCTTGCCAGGGATGTTGGAGACAGGATTTAGCTTTCAACTATGGGTTGAAAAGATGACTCTTAAATTCCTGTCCAGAGTTCTAGGATTCTAGGATTTAGTGACCAAATGTGTGTAGATAGTCTGCACACAGATCAAATGCATATAGATTGATTCTGTTTACAAACCGGTTAAATTTTAGGTAGAAAATAATACTTATTTGGGGGAGAAGAAATGTGGAATTATGTAACACCAAATCTAATTTGACCACATTTTCAATTCAATTTGACACAGGAGTCAATGGATCAGCAAACATCTACTAAGTACTTCTTAGTGTCAGACACTTGCATTACAAAGACAAAAAGGAAACACAATCTTCTCTCCAACAGCTTGCGTTCTACCACGGTAGACAACATGTGCACATATAAGTATATGCAAGACACTTACAAAGGAGGTACAAGATTCCTTTGCCTAGGAAGGCACTAGCAGATCATGTTTCTTTCCCTCCCTCCCTTCCTTCCCTCCCTTTCTCCCTCCCATCTTCCTTCCTTCCTTCCTTCCTTCCTTCCTTCCATGTCTTATTTGTGCTGGGATTCCAGAGACATGATATAGATCCTACTTTCAAAGGGACTTTCAAGCTTGTGGGAAAGGCCTATGTTGCATGGAATATGAGGTCATTAGAGAAATACCGGAAAAGTGCTGTAGCATTCCCTTAGGGGCTACTTCCCTACTCCTACTTGAACTGGCCTACTGGGTCCCCAGAGTGTAGCAAACTACTCCTCTTTTCAGGGTTTTAAAAGTAAGCCTAGGGGCAGCTAGGTGGCACAGTGAATAGAGCACCAGCCCTGGAGTCAGAGGACCTGAGTTCAAATTTGGCCTCAGATACTTATTACAACTTACTAGCTGTGTGACCTTGGGCAAGTCACTTAACCCCAATTGCCCTGCCTTTCCCACTAAAAAAAAAAAGTAATCCTAAAGGGTTAGGGCAAGGGTGGTGAACCTGTGGCCTCGAGGTCACATGTGGCTCTCTAGGTCCTCAAGTAAGGCCCTATGACTGAATCCAAACTTCATAGAACAAATCACCTCAATAAAAGGATTTGTTCTGTGAAAATTAGACTCAGTCAAAAAGCCACTCCAGAGGACTTAGGAGGCCACAGGTTCCCCACCCCTGGGTATTAAGTACTATGTCTCCAGAGCTTTTACCAGTATGATTCTCACTGATTATCAGTCAGTAGCCTCAATTAGCCTTTAGAAAAAAGGTCTATACTAAGGTAGTATTTAGTAAGAACAGTTGGCACAAAACATTTCCCCTCCCTGGGGCACTTTCCTCCATAAATATACACAGAATCTAGTGGAAGAATGGGCTTAAACAGTGTATGATGGTAGCAATGCGTATGTATAGAAAACATGCATGATCAGAGGGTTAATTCACAACTCTTGGTTACTGAAAACCCTTTCTTGAGTTCATGCTAGAATTATTTTCTGGTTCAAGCCTTGAAATTGACTCTTCTCTCAGGTGACTATCATTCTGCACCCATATGTCTGTGTCTGTCCACATATGACTTTGGTGTCTCTTTGCTTTGGTTTGGGTGCATTATCTTCTATTGGTTCTTTCTTTCTGGTGATATGGTTAATGGGAGAGAGGAGGAGACAGGGGGACAAACCCTCATTTTACCCCAAGAGTGGTAATTTCTCAGGCACTTGGCTTGAATTCTAATGCTCACCTTCAGAACTTAGACCTCTGGGCTGTTCTCCTTTTGACTGAGCTCACTGATAGACTGAGTATCATTTAATACAAAAGGTTAATGTACATGACTAATCCTCTTAGTCATTTATCCTAATATATTTCTTGACCCAGTGAAAGAGATCCAAACCTTATAAAGACATTACTAAGTGTAAGCCATCCTTTTCATACATCAGAAACTTCATCATGCTTTTTCACTGATTATATCACCTGACATTCATTACAATGCTATAAAAACTATAGGAATGGGAGAGGTTACCTGGGAGATACAGAACAGGAAGATGTCATAGGAGAAGTGGCCTCATAGCTGTACCTTGGGAGGAAAGGAAGGAATTCAACAGTTGAAGATGGCCTGGAGAGAGGCTATTCCAAATGTGGCAAATGCCATGGCCAAACCCAGAGACAAGAAAGGGCAAAACAAGAAGTATGGAAGGTCACCAAGGCTGATTGGAACAGAGAGTTCATGAAACACAACAGTGGTATGAGATAAGGCTGGACAGGTAAGGTTGAGTCAGGATGCCCTGAATGTTATATTTGGGAATTTATACTTTATTTCAATGGGGAGCCACTGAAGGTTTCTGAGCAGAGTGGGATAGTAGGGGTTGTATACCAGGAAGATTACATGCACCAGTAAGCAGGAAGACAAGTTTGGAGGCTATTACAACAGGTTAGGTAAGAGTTGAGTGTTTGAACAACTAGGGTTGACAGTTCACTTTTTAACAAGTTACTTGGCAATGACAAATCTGATTTCTCAGCCTCGTAGCGTTCTGCCCTCTCTCTTCCGCCTGTCCAGATCTTTCCTAACCTTAAAGCTCTACCTCAAGTACCATTTTCTTTGAACCACCTCTCCTGATCCTTTGGTCTTACCATTGCCCTTTTATTTGCTCAGGCCTTATCAGCTACTCCTGGACATTTAAAACATTTAAGCCAGTCTTAGGGTATCTATCAGAAACAGGTATATCAAAGTACATGGGAAAAAAAAAATAAAGCAGGCAGGATAGGCTTTACTGTAGCAAGTGGACCAAATCCTAGTTACAAATGACCCCTCACCCCTTAGATCAGCCCCAAATAAAGAAGCATCTGTCATCTTTAGGAACATCCAATTATCTTCACCCCAACAAGGGGCCTCCAAGGACCAGATTCCATTTCAATATAATTGGCTCCTTGCCCTTTCTTTCTCTCTCTTTAGCGATGCACAGCAAACCAGAGTGTGTGTCAGGGATGAAGAGCCAGCCCAGGGATGCACTGTCACCTTGACAGGGAACTCAGTCTATAGAAGCAGAGATTCTTTTTGTGCTAATTAGGGATCAATTAGGTTCATTGACTTCAGCTAAAAGAGGAGGTGAAAAGAAGCTGGGGTATTTGGTGCCTTGGAGCTCACACTGACAGCTGGCTTGTTGTTCATTCTCAACTTTGATCAGGAACTCACAGAAGGAAGGTTTCTCCAGTTGGACTTAGCTGAGCCATGGACAGACCAATTATCAAGGCTCTATCCTACCTATCCTCGGACCCTTCACTTTACCTGACATGCACTGGTCAGGATGATTTTTTTTTTACTCCTTTGAACAACTCTTCACTCCTTCAAACTCTCAAGTTTCTTCAACTGTCAACTAAAATTCCTCTGAACACCTAGTAAGCTAGGTGGCAAAGTTTGTAGATCGCCAGATCTGGAGTCAGGATGACTCATCTTCTTGAGTTCAAATTCTGCCTCAGACACCTATAAGCTGTGTGAACCTAGGTTTAACCCTGTTTGCCTCAGTTTCTTCATCTATAAAATCAGTTAGAGAAGGAAATGGCAAACCACTATAGTTTTTTTGTCAGTAAAACACCAAATGGGGTCATGAAGACAGTTCAAACACGACTGAAAAATGACTGAACAACAAGTCATTTACACTGCCATTAAACACTTTCGCATAATCCTTTGCATTATATTTATGGACGAGGTTTACTCTTCTTATAGATTGTAATCTCCATAAGGGTATGGACCATGTCTTTCTCCCTCTTACAGCATCCAGCCCTGGCACTCACTCTGTGCTTAGCTGAATTGAGCTGAAAGGGGTTCAGGTCAGTTACAGTTGGGTATTTTGTTTGTTTTTCAGTCGTGTCTGACTCTTCATGATCCCTTTTGGGGTTTTCTTGGCAGAGATACTGAAGTCATTTGTCTCTCTCCATTCCTGTCCATCTTGCACTCAGCTGTCAAATTAATCTTCTTAAAAGTGCAGTTCTGACCATGTTATCACCCCAGTCCCACACTCAATAAATTAAAGTGTCTCCTTTATCACTTTCAGGATCGAATGGCATTCAAAGCCTTCACAAACTCTTCTCCCTGCCCCCAGTCTTCTTCCACTTTCCTCCCTTGAGTGTCCTCTCTGACCCAGTGACACTCATCTCAATGCTGTTTCTTGCAGAAGACCTAGGCATTTTCCCTGGTTGCTCCTCATTCCCACAACACTCTCTGCCATCTCTGTCCCCTAACTCCCTTCAACTGTCAATTAAAATTCCAGTTACAAGAAACCTTTCCTGGTCTTGCTTCATGCTAGTGCCTTCCCTCTGTTGATTCTATCCAAATGATCTTACATATATCTTGTCTGGACATAGCTCTTTCCGTGTTGTCTTCCTCTTTAGACTGAACATGTCCAGAGCAGAGACTGGATTTTGCTTTTCTCTGTATCCCTAGTGCCTCGCTCAGTGCTTGGAATGTAGTGGGTGTTTAATAAATACTTTACTGACTGACTGGTGATTTTGAATAAAGTGCTTTGGAAAATTAATTATTTGTGCCCTAATATGAGGGAAGGAAAAAGAAGAGGTTGAGGATGGAACCAGGCACTTATATAGTGCCTATGACATTCCAGTCACTGTGCTCAGTGCTTTACATTATTATCTCATTTGATCCTGCGATGCACTCAATCCACTTCTACACTCCCTTTCTTTTTGTGATTTTCACTGGACAAAGGCCAAAGAACTACAGTTTTATCCCCTTTGCAAAAGTTTTTGGGAGAGATTCATCAGTGGGGCGTGTGGGAAGTAAACAAAGGGAAGGAGCCAGTTTTTACTATCAATTCATCTTTATATAGCACTTTATAGCTGACATGGTACATTGTTTTTCACAACAGCCCTGTGAGGTGTGTAGGGCTAATGTTTTTATCCCTATTTTTAAATGGGGGGGGGGGGAAAGCACAATACCTTGTCAAGTCAAACTCTACAAGCACCAGAGCTGGGAATTGACCTGAAACTATTTGACTCCAAGGCCCAAGGTTCTTTCTTCTATGTCAGATTGGAGTCTCTGCACAAATTGCCAGGGGTCCTGAATTCAAAATTTTCTCATTTGAAAAACACGTTGCTTTTTAAAAAAAATTAATTTTCTTTTGAGTTGTTTTTTAATTTGATTTTTCTTGTTGACTTCAGGTGAGTCAGAGAGTCAGAAATAGAAGTCATGTTGAATTTATTATGTCCTATGGGTGAGTCATAGCAATTATTCCAAACCCCTAGATTACCATAAAACACATTTTTTGTTAAGGGGTTAGAAGTGTAATGCATTTTTAGAGATGTCTCTTGGTATGGCTACTCAGTGACATCTCCAAGAGCACAGAGAAGAGCTAATAAACACTGGAAAGTATAATTGTGAAAGTAAAATGGGTCCATTGGCTTTTGCTCTCAGCAGCAGGTTAAAGCATTTCTGGAAAACACATTTTCATCCTTAATTTACAAGAATTTTGGAAGAAAGCTAAGTCATTAAAAGGTGTTAGACACGGTTCCTTAAAAACTCAAATGGCCAGCTTTGCAATATCAGTGGAATCAGATGTTATCATACATTCCAAGGTTGCTGCAAAATTTGGTTTACAGGGGGAATTTATATTTTTTGGGGGGGGGGTGTTACAAAAAACTGAAGCCTGAGGGATGAAAGAGCTAGTAAGACATTCACTCTGACCTAGTTGTTCCTACCCACAGACATCTCCAGCTCTTGAAGTCTTCTCTGCTTGTCCACAAGGTAGTCTTTCTGGTGAGTCACTGTCATAGCAAGGCTATGAGCAGTGATGAATTGTGGATATAAGGCTATGAGCCAAGACCAGAAGAATCAAGGCAAAGGTGCAGAGTTGTGGGTCAGAGCCAATCTAACCTCAGAAAGGGCACAGGAGCCCAGAGTAAAGAGAGAGTAGTGGGTCAAAGTCTGGCAAGCTGCCAGGGGATGAATAAGCAGTTATGTTGCACCAATGACAGGGTGACCTTGAAACTGAGGCAAAGCCTGTTTTGGAGAGAAGGGCTCTTAAATCCTTCCTTCTGCAGTGGGAATTAATGACGAGGTTTTTTGGGTGTGTGTAATAGTAATCTGTTTAGCAGGATACTTAGCACTTAGTACTAAGTGCTAAGTGTGGAAGGGGCAAACCCTGTCCCATTGTTGAGAAGGCATGAACTCCCCTGTTGATGTGGAAGAAGGGGATTGGCTGAGGTGTGTATATAAGCAAGAATTCCAGAGACAGACAGACAGAATTGGAATGTTGCTCTGGGTGA
>CM053581.1:302156064-302173415 GCA_028627135.1 Pseudochirops cupreus | reverse complement strand
AAAAAAAAATAGATTAACCCATGTCCAGACTTCACTGGCTGTCCCCCATGCAGAGTCCTTTCCTTCCTCATTTCTCCTTCCTGGCTTCCTTCAAGTCCTAGCTAAAATCCCATCTTCTATAGGAAATCTTCCCATCCTCTCTTAATTATAGTTTATTCTACTTATAGCTTGTTTGTACATCGTTGCTTTCCTGTTATCTCCTCCGTTAGACTGTGAGCACAGGGATTACGTTTTACCTTTATTTGTGTCCCTAGTGCTTAGCACAGTGCCTGACCCAGAATGACTGACTGACTGCTTATTGACTGACTGAGTGACAACAATCATACGAGGTAGGTGGTATCATTACTCTAATTGCATTGGTGAGAAAACAGAGGTCAACTTGCGTACTGAGCATCATGCAGATTAGGACTCAGGTAAATCCAACATTATGCCACTTTGCTTGCTTTCATATGTTTGTGACCTGAAATGTATATATAAGGTGTCTGGTAATGGTATGAAGGATGTACTGAACAGGGGAGAGAGTAGAGGTTAAAGACCCATTAGGGAGGGATTCTAAAATTGCATGTAGGTCGTTGTTAGTGTTTATGATTGGGAGGGAACAGTAGGAATAAAAAGGAGGTGCCATATATGAGAACTGTAATAAATAAGCTTTGATTATTTGATTACATATGAGAAGTGAGGAGATGATGTGTCATAGTGGAAAGAGGGGGTCATGTTTCCAGTAAGTACTAGACAGCTAGGATTTGAACTCTTTTGACTCCAAATCCAGTGTCCTTTCTATCATACCTCATTGACTTATTTTATAGATATGGAAAATGAAACTCAATAAAGTGAAATGACTTGCCCAGGGTCACCCAACTAGTTTATGGCAAAGCGAGGATGATAGCTGCCTTCAAACATGAAGAAGGCCAACCTATGGAACAGAGATTAGACTTGTTCTGCTTGGCCCTAAAAGATGGAAGGTCAAATTTGCAGAGAGGCATATTTATGTTTGGCATAAGGAGAAATCCAATGATTAGAGGTATCTGAAAAGATCTGTGGGAATGGGCTGACCTAGGAAGGGAACAAGCATTTATTAATACCTGCTATGTGCCAGGTACTCTATACAATATTATCTCCCTTGATTCTTAAAACAACAGTAGAGGAAAGTGAGGCAAACAGAGGTTAAGTGACTTCTAAGAGTGACACAGCTAGTAGGTATTTGGGGTTGGATTTGAACTCAGGTTTTCTTGACTCCAGGTCCAGTGCTGTATCCACTGTGACACCTTGGCTCCTAGGACAGAGAGAGTTAATTTCTCCTTTACTGAAGATATTCAAGCAAAGACTGGAATCTGGAGAAAGGATTCTTGTTCAGGTGCAGTTTGTACTAGATGGCCTCTGAGGTCCCCCTGACTCTGAGATTCTGTGGTAACCTTAACCAAGATGAGGTAGCAGAGTCAGTCACCTATCATTTATTAAATGAATACTTGAATGGAGAAACAGGATGAGCACATCTTCCTCCTTCCCCCTTCCCTCTCCTATCCATTAAAAGCTGTGTCTTCCTATCTTGCTCGGGCTGGAATTGAAGGGGTATTCACCTTCCCAATCCCAGTCTGATCAACATAGGACTTTGACCTGCTCCATTTCTGATCTGAGCCAGTTTGCCCCTCCCTAGGCAACCTGGTGCTCCCCACTTCCTTTCTGCCTCCAACTTCCCCCAAACATAGCAACACAGAACTTAGTGGGCACACCTGATTGGTTTAGCCCCCTGTAGCTCAGAACTCCTGAGCTCAAGCAATCCACCAGCCTCAGCCTCCCCAGTAGCGAGAATTACAGACAAAATGAGAACTTCTAAATGGCAGTAGGAAAAATGAGCCTATAACCAAGAAACCTGAGTTTGGGGACCAGAGGTCACGGTTAGAAGACAAGCAGCAGGGACAGCTGGATTCGTTATAACAAGGGAGATAATAGTTGGTTCCTTGACCTTTAGGTTCTTAAGGGTGAAGGCAACTCACTATTAGATGAACCTGGCCTGGATGGGGTGGTGGTTACATGGGTCAGTGAAGGACTCCAAAGCAAGGTAAGGGAATGAATGCTCAGGTAGATACTTTCTTCTTTAGAACAAAGCTCTACTGCCAAAGAGGCATGCCCCCTTGGGAGGAAGTCCCTCTGGCCTTGTGCTAGTCATAGCTTATTACTTCTTTCTATGTGTTTTGTATCAATTTATACATGTTTCATACATAGATATATGGGTATATTCATCCATGTTGTTTTAGAGTGTAAGTTCCTTAAAAGCAAGAACTATTTTCTTTTTGACTTTATGTTCTCAGGGCCAAGTGCAGTGCCCTGTACGCAGGTGATGCTTAATAAATGCTTGATTGATCGCACTCTCTCAGGATGAGTGAGTTGTTCAAGATTTAGATATTATCCAATAAATGCTGTAATTAAATCAACTTAATGCAAGGCTTTGTGTCTATTTCTTGAAATCCTAAACCTGACTAGCACAGCAGTGGCCTGAGTCCTTGGAACTGTACCAAACTCTACCAAATGGATTGTGATCAGAGAGAGTGATGGGGCTGCTTGGGAACACCACAGTCCTCCTGACAGGCATGTTCTTACCTCATTGAGGCATCTCTGGCTCTCAGAATGGAGTGTTCTCTAGAGCCTTAGTCTCTACCAGCTGGTCAACATACATAGTTGCCCTAAGGCTGTTGTAGGAGACAAAGTCAACGTGTGTACCTTGAAGACATCTTTTCTTTAACATGTACCATTTCCTGGTGTCCTTTCTACACATGGTGGTCCAGGCAATATCCTGACTTCCCAGAGCCTACACCCTGAGCCAGCCCTGCTTCCAGTGTGGGGGCAGTTTTTGAGCAGCCGTTATTTTGCAGGCAACACATCCTGCTGTTAGCTCCTGCCACGTAACTGAACACTCTCTTGACCATACAAACAGCTCTCTTGGAATTGGTCACATTTATGAACTGTTTGCACAGTGGTCACATCACTTGTACAATAACTCGCACTAAAAGAAAGGAAAATGGGGGAAGACAAACAGTACCAGGTGAGATCCCCATAAATCCAGCAAGAAGGAAATGCTGCACACAACTATCCAGTGTTTCTGGCTTTATTAGATCAAAATCTTCCACTCAGTAAACACTCCCAGTCTCATTTAGGGGTTGAAAAGGAATATGGGGTAGGATTCTGAGTGAGAATTGACTAGTTTACGGAAATGAGAACCAGCCTAAGAACACTAGAATAGGAATCAGGGGGCCTAGGTTGAGTTTTGACCCTTGTGTCATCTTGGGCATGTCATTTCCCATTTCTGGGTCTCAGTTCCCTCATCTGTGTAACATGATGGAGCTGGAGGAGATAATCTTTAAGGAAACCATCTGGCTTTGAAACTCTACCATTCTAAGAAGGTTAAGCAAATACTGGATGGAATGAGAAAATAATGACTGGGAAGAGCAGTCCATTAATTCTTCCTCCTTACCAATAGAACATCAAACATGTTTCAAATGTATATTTATAGGTACATTTGAAAGCACTGTGCTCTTTCCATGACCTCTCACAGGTGAACAAACAACTTTTGGCTAGTTGATGCAGCGGATAGTGTCAGGTCTGTAGTCAGGATGGACTATAGTTCAAATCTGGCCTCTGATGCTTACTAGTGCAAGTAACCTAATATTGCTTTGTTTGCCTCAGTTTCCTTATCCATAAAATGGGAATAATAACTCCTACCCCCTAGGGTTGTCGTGAAGATCAAATAAGATAATCGTTATAAAGTGTTTAGCACAGGGCCTGGCAGATAGAAAAGGCCACATAAATGTTAGCTATTATTCTTATTCTCAGAGTTGCTTCTACATAATTGTTTTATACTTTTCAAAGTACCTACAATTTTATCAATTTGTTTTCTCCCCCTCCCCCCATAACTACCCTGCTTGACTGATTGGGGGAGATATGAACAAAGACAGTGTAGTTATAATGGAAAAAGCACTAGACTTGGAGGCTTCAACACCGGCTCCATCTGTGTGACTTTGGACAAGTCACTCACCTTCTCTGACACTCAATTTTCTTCTCTGGGAAAATCAAGGCTTGGACTAATCTCTGAAGTCCTTTTCAAGTCTAACATTCTGTGTTCCTAAGTTTCTTTGTTTTTGAGTATTATGAATATCCATATTAAGGTATGGAAAGCTTAAATGGCTTTATTATTTATCAACTGATCTAATATATATATATATATATGTGTGTGTGTGTGTGTGTGTGTGTGTGTGTGTGTGTGTGTATATGGAATTTAGATTAGAAGGCAAGTCTCCAAGCTCCTACTATAGTGTTTTCTCCATGACACTATCATGCTTCATAGATTGCTGATAGACTATTATCTAGACTCTAGTGGTTCTCAACCTTCCTAATGCCGTGACCCTTTAATACAGTTCCTCACGTTGTGGTGACCTCCAACCATAAAATTATTTTCCTTGCTACTTCATAACTGTAATTTTGCTACTGTTATGAATTGTAATGTAAATATCTGATACGCAGGATGTATTTAAATTGAACATAATCCACAGGTTGAGAACTGTTGATCTAGAGCAAGTGCGGGAAACCTGTGGCCTCAAGGCCACATGTGGTCCTCTAGGTCCTCAAGTGTGGTCCTTTGACTGAATCCAAAGGATTCACCCCAATCCAGAACATCTATCTTCAGTAATATGCATGGAAGAGAAAGGACTACTGCCATGCCTTGCATATAGTGTACTTCAGATTAATGTTTTCCATTGGATAAAAATTTATTCAGGTCTAGAAGCTAATAAGCTCCTTCAGGTTTTCTAAGTCATTGGAAGGATCTTTTCTCAAAGAGCACACTTAACTTGCCCCAGGTACATCTAAACACAGGCAACAAAGAGTTGAGATGGAGGGGGTGGAGATGGAACAAGAAAACTTCACTCGACAACTCAGCCAAATTTAATATTCCTCTCCCTTCCTGTCTAGTGTGTTCATTATGAAATTCCCTCTATAGAAAGGCCTTTTGCATGAAACATTGCCCAGGAAACATGGATTATCTTTCTTGGTCAACCTGTGTCCCCTTCTCCCCCCAACCCCACCATTGGACAATGATGATGTCTAATTGGAATAGTATTGGAAAGGGTTGGCAGAGGGGGGAGGGGCTTCCATGTTTATTTTCAGATGAAGGAAGGAAGGAGAAGAGCACCTTTTGTCTGGGGAATTTTCAGGCAGCAGGAATACTATTTCCTTCTTGATCTTTGACCTTGGCATGCACCACACCAAGGTACACATACTTTACTGGAATCATTGTGACGTTAGAGTTGTTGGGAAGTGGGATGAAATGAGCTGAGGTCTGTTTAAAAACTTGATTTAATTTTGTTCAAAATCTGTCTCGTATGAGAAATGTAGGCCTTTTAAGTATAGTGAGAAATCTGTCTGGCCATTAAGGGTTCCTATAGAATTAATTAGTTGGAATGGTCAGATCATTTCATCATTTATATCAATTGATCTTGCTGAGCCAAGATTCTAGGTGGGAATTCTTTCAGCTGCTCTGGTACCCCAGATCCTGCCCCAAGGCATAGGATGACAAGGCGGCGAGGGCATTGCGTCCATGGAATTGCTTTTATAACTTGTTATATTGCCTGGGTCCTCTCCAAGAAAAGGAATTGTTGGCAAGCTTAGTCATGCATCATGGCTCTAATCAACTGTATTTAGAATAGAATCTCAAATTTTGCTTAGGCGCCACTTGTTCCAAGAAGCCTCAAGTCCCCTCAGTTGCTAGCGCTCCTCCAATCACCTTTTACTGATTTATCTGTGCACATGATGTATCCCTCCTTGTGGGCAGGGATAGTTTCATTTTTGTCTTTGCATTTTCAGCAGCCAACAAAGTGCCTTGGACATAATTCACACTCAATAAATGTTTGCTGACTTGAATTGGCCACTATGCTTGTATAACCCTTTCCTCTTCCCTTTATAGTTATTCAAAAGATCCTAAGTGCCTTTTTCGTCTTCACATTTTTTGAGTTGTTGTCAAGTCATTTTTCAGTTATGTCTGGCTCTTCATGGCTTCATTTGGGGTTTCCTTGGAGAAGATACTGGAGTGGTTTGCCATTTCCTTCTCTGGCTCATTTTCCAAATGAGGAAACTGAGGCAAGCGGGGTTAAGTAACTTGGCCAGGGTAATAGAGCTAGTGAGTGTTTGAGGCTAGATTTGAACTCAGGAAGAGAAGTCAGCCTGATTCCAAACCCAGCACTCTATCCATGGAGCCACCTAAATGCCCCTCCCTCACATTTAAAGGTAGATATGGGGTTCCTTCTTTCTGTCTTTTACCTCTTCTGAAGTATATGTCCAGCAGTGGAATCTCTTTGTCAAAAGATATGAACAGTTTAGCAATTTCTGGATTCTCTCCCACCCCCAGCCCCACAGTTACACCAAATAATTCTAAATTGTTTTCCAGAATGATTTTAACAACTCTAACAACTTTGCCTCACTGTTCACTTTATGGATGAGAAAACCAAGGCCTAGGAAAGTGGAGTAACTCATAATAAAATGTAAATAGTCATGGATTTGGGGGCAGAGGACCTGGGTTCGATTCCTAATTCTGTTTCTCATGGTCTATGTGACCTTGGGCATAAGTGACTTTTCTGTGGGCTTCACTTTCATCATTTGTTAAAGAGAGGGTTAGATGAAATGATCTCAAAGGTCTCTTCTAGTTGGAAATCGGTAAGTAGCAGAATTAAGATTTGAACCTGGGTCCTCTGCCTCAAAATTCATAGAGCTTTTCATTATCCCACCTTGCCTTTGGAAGGAGCTGGTGTGTCCTCATTGGTTCAAATGAAAAAAATGCTGGAATATGAGGTGATAAGCCATGAGTCTCAAACAGAAGGAATTGCAAAAAGCAATAAAGACTGGGCAGAAAAGTGGGAAAATAAATACTAGCGGGGAAAGTTTTAGCCTAGGAGTAGGCGATGTATAGAATATATGCCAGTAGGTGACTTCTGTGGCCTCGAGGGTTCCTAGTCCACATTTCTTTCTCCATTTGCTGACTACTCACAGTGCTTACTTTCTGCAGCAAATGTAAGGTACTGTCCCTTTAAGGCAAGAGTTCTTAATTTGGGGTCTATGAACTTGGTTTTTTAAAAAAATATTTTGATAACTGGTTTCCTTGGAAATCATTTGTTACCTTGGTAATCCTATATATTCTATTTTATGTATTTAAAGGCATTATTCTGAAAAGAGTTCAATCAGTCTTGACCAGATTGCCAAAGGGAGTCATCATATAAAACAGGCTAAGATTTGATTTAATATGGTACAGTTTAATGCTGAAAGCAGCAGAAAAAAAATTTTTTTGGTAATAAAGTAAAAAAAGGTCTTACTAAAAACCAAAGGATATAATGTCTTTCATAGACAAAGAGTTTGATGCCTGAAAGAAATAAAAAAAGAATTTTAGTTTAATAAAAACTGCCAAAATATGTGTGTAAAGAAACATAGCTTTCAAATGGAATCTGCTCAATTGGGGCTGAAACTGAAAGTAGCATAATATAAAGATCTGAATCCCTTTGGAAAGGATATAAGGCGGTTCTTCCTTTGAATGTGAATAGTTTGATGGCTTAATGGGGATTTTTATTTATTGAATACTGGCTACATGTGAATATGGAGAAACAGTTTCAAGGACACAAAGGGAATTAAGAATTGTAGAGCACTGTGATACCTCAGCTTATTTGCATATAACTATTTAAAAACTTAAGAGGCTGAAACCCAATGAAGTGAAAAATTATATAACTATATGAAGACTGAGTTATGATTGAGTGGGAACTTTTGATTTCATAGTGGAAATTTGATGATCCATTACCTCATAAGTAAAAATAATCATTGAATACTGCGAAACTCTGATTTAAGCTATGAAAACAGCAGGTGTGGGGAAGAGACTGACAATGCCTCGGGAAAGGAAAACTCAGCAGAGGGTTCAAAAGTAGTTTTATCAGAGTCGCGTGACAAAACCAGGCACCAAAGCAATCACTGGGGAGGAAGGTTTCAGTAATAGTTCCCTACTGACTGAAGAAAGAGTCAAGTTTTTTTTTGGGAGAAAGCTCAACTTCTAGCTATTTAGTGCCACCTAGAGTTTTAGAGAGGTCAGACTTTTTATAAGTACCTGTTCTTTGCTTGTATGCCTCTTGCTTCCCCCAGTTTGGGAGGGGAAAGGAAAAAAGGCTTTGCATTTGCTTTGTGTGTTGGAATCTAACTGGATGATGCAGCATGCTTTTGAGTGATGAGCAGGATGGGTTTGCTTGCTATTTGTTTCAGTTTCCAGGTAATAAGAGCACCTCCCTCCCAAGATTGTTGTGAGGATCAAATGAGAGAATAATTATAAAGCACTCAGCACAGTGCCTGGCACATAGTATTATTATCATATGATGCAACATTCCATTGCGTGAGCCAGGCTGGTCATATAGACCAGAGGCAGTTATCCTTATGAGCTTTGCAATTCTTTGGTTTCAAAGGTAGCCTAATCAATAATGTGGCACTTTCCCAAAACCCTCTTGAAGACTGTAAATGGAAAAAGTCTGTAAATGCTACATCAATTCAAGATTAGAAGAGAAGAAAATTGGAGTTAGAGAGAGGTGAGTATCAGCAGACAAGCAGTTAGGAGAGAAGTGGCTTTTATATGGTGTAAATGTGGACCAATAACCCCAATACTTGCATTAATTATAGGGTTGTGAAATACCCAGAGCACGTGGGTTTTCTTTCCTCATGTAGTTTTAAGTTTCTGTAAATGTATACCCACTCTCCTACTGAGTGCATTGGTGTTATATATAGCATCACTCAGATTTATAAGGGAATTGTAATGCAGTTATTACTCCTGTACGTGCTTTTAATATGTGTGTACCAGTGATATGATTTATTCTTCTCTATTGCCAAATAAATGGTCATATTTAAGATCTAAAAGTGTCACAATTTTAAGGAAAAGGTTTGTGTAAATGGAAGTGCACTCATGTGGGTTCAAGAGGTAAAGTCATGAGTACAGGGAGTGTATTTCTCTCAATTGAGTTACTCCTAGGACCCTGAAAGAATATGGGTATAAGCGCACATTGCTCTTTTTTGAGAACCTATAGCTTCTAGTGTGAGAGCAGGTTGGAATGAGTGAACTAGCCCAGAGAATAAGGTACCCACCCATATGCCCATAGAGAGGTGTGATGCATTACATTGTGGGTATAAAAACCCCATACTGTCCACATATAATCTCTTTATCATAATTTTAAGATTTGGTTTTGTTTTATTTAGTACTTCATCATGTTCTGCTTGCATCATTCTCTTTTTGTTTCATGTGTACAGAGAATTTTTCATCAACTGGATTACAAATTCTTCCAGGGTAAGGCCTATGTCACTTTTCCTGCCTCTGCTACTCCCCCCCCCCCCAAAGAATATCTGATATTGTCCTAGGCACATAATAGATACCTTCTAAGAATTAGTGTAGTGGTGGTGATCAGGAGAAGCCTGATTACTGGACTGGGATATTTTTGTTGGAGATGGACATATGTTCTGTCCCCTTGCTTGGATGACACAGTGATTCCTGATTGGTTCCTAGTCATTAGGGGTTACACTGAAAATGAAAATAGTGGGTTACTGAGTGCTGGAGGCAAGGGCTCTTTTACAGGAAACTCTCTTACCCCTAATAATCTGTAAGAATGAGGCTCCACATTTCAGCTGCTCTCTTTTTAGGCCTTTCCCTTTGGGGACTCATCTAGTTACATTATTTCTCTTCCATACTTTCTTGAAGTGAATTAATGTTGCTATCAATGTCTGTCATGTACACTATTATTTTCCCTAACTCTTTCTCTTACACCTCTCCCTTTCTTGACCTTTTCTTTCCTTTTCTAGTCACATTTTCCTTCTTTCTTTCCTTCCTTCCTTCCTTCCTTCCTTCCTTCCTTCCTTCCTTCCTTCCTTCCTTCCCTCCCTCCCTCCCCATGGGCAATGCTTTTCACTGCTTAAGATTCAAAGGTTACCAGGTAATCAAGGTTATGGAGAGGGAATGAGAAAATGAAGGGATGAGTAATGCCATCCACAGAAGCAGGAGGGGTGTGCAGCTGTATAAACCACCTGGTTTGCTATTATCTATATGTGTTTGAAACATGTCTACTGCAGCACCAGCTTTGGGAGCTGCAAGAAAAGCGAGTTAACTCATGACTTTCTTCAAATCAGACCAGACACAAGCCTCCCCCGCCCAGCCCTCACATTTAGCATTCACCACAGGCCTTCCCCACGGAGCTTAGGCAGACAGTTCACTCCCTACAAAACCAGACACTTGTGCTTTTTTTTTTTCCTTTCCTGATTTCCTAATCTATTCACTTCTTGTGACTAATGGGTTTTTTAATGAACCACAGGTCAATTGATAACATTTCCAAATCAAAACCAAACACCCTTCTTCATTCTCCACACACCTCTCCATCACCTCTAGAACTGACAGGAAATAACAACCTAACTAAACAAATCCCTTAATCTTTCCTTGCTTCTGTGGCCACCCCTTCCCTCCTGTAGCATCATTATGTAAGAGACAAGTAGGGATGATGTTAAATGATAGCACTGCAAAATCTCCTCTTGAGAAGGGTCTCAGAAGCCACCTAGGGCAGCCCGCATGCCATTCTCTCCAGAATGTCCCTGACAAGTGGTTATCCAGCCTGAAGACCTTCAGTGAGGGGGAGCCCTCTGCCTCTCCAAGCAGTCCCTTCCACCTTGGGACAGTTCTAGGGGGTAGGCCATTTAAGCCTAAACCCGCAACTTCTATCCATTTTTCCTAACTCTGACTAGTACGTCAACCTGTTTACTTGCTAGGGGAATAGTAGGGAAGTGCCCTATTTTAGTCCCTCTCTCTCAAACTTTTCCCTCCATCTCCACCATCAACATCATGTTTATTTATTTGATCATGATTGTCATTTTGTTGTCTTGTCCATTGAAGGCAATTCATATTTGTTTGTTGAACTGAACAGAACATACTTACAAGATGGTTAGCTTTAGGGAGTACAGTCTATGCCGCCAGAACTAGGGCAAGTTCACTGGATCACTAGGGTATCAAATCTATGACTTTAGTATCGTGCACCGACTAGCTAAGATAACCCACCATTCGTAGCTTCCCTAAAGCACAAGGGCTCACTCAGTCTTTCATTTTTCTTTCCTTTCTCTAACTCATTAAAACCTAGTCCTGTTTGGGTAAGTTAACAAATCACAGGAAGTCCTTGACCTTCTATTTGCTCTTTATCTCTCCCCCTCTTTCCCCCCACCCCCTTCTTTTCTCTTCCTCTTCTCTCTATGGAAAAGTTGATTCAGGCTCATGCCATGAAGTATAGTGTCACCTCAGCATATCTGAGAAATAACGAAGACAGGTTTTGTTTTTTTTTTTTGAATTTTTTACATCAACAGGGTGAACCAAGTATGTGACTGAGCTGTGTTGCCCTAGCAACTGCTACCAGTCTAGTTGGTTCACTTTCTTTGTGGGAAAGGGAAAAAAAAATCTATTTTCAAATTAGCAGCTGATAGAGAGGAATTGTCTTCCCATCTGCAAAGCAACTGATAGCCAGAAGGGCTAGTTTATAATTACCTTATGTTTTCATACCTGCTCTTGGAATTCACCCTTATTGGCCAAATGGGCCACCAGAACTGACTTGCCATGATTAGCTCCAACCCTGATCCTACAGACAGCCTCTCCTGGGAGGTCTCCCTCAGCACACCTGCCTGAGGGACTGGAAGGTGGATTCTGAAATGGGAGGCAGAAATATGAAAGCCCTGGGGGCAAGAGAAGGAGAGGGAGATGGAGAGGGAGAGAGGAAGCTTTGTGGCTGTTTGTGCCAACGTGTATGTGTGTGAATGTGTGTGTATATGTGCATGTGTGCATGTCTGTGTATGTAAATGTATATGCATGTTTATGTATGTGTGTGTGTGTGTGTGTGTATCTACTTTTCTTCAGGAAGGAGGAAGAGGAAGGGGTATGATTTTTTTTGGTCTTTTATTTCTGTAGAACTTAGTCCTCAGAATGAACTTGAACTCACCCAGCCACTGCCATGACTTGCTGCAGAAACAAACTCAGGCAGTAAAGAATTTGATACGATTTTTGAGGTGCCCAGAGAATTACTGACCAGTTTAATATTTAGGATACTTCTAATTGGCTATTTGCTTTAGGCTCTAAAAAGGGGGATAGTTCTACATTCCTGCTGGAGGATGGACTAGATTGTCCTCTTCTGCCTCCTCATGCCCCCCCCCCCCCATTCAAGTAGTTCAGTTTAGCTGAAACATACAGCAGATGAAGGGGAACAGTATGGAATAAGGCAGCATTTTTGCAGATTAGGGAGTGCTAAAGTAAGGAGGCAGTAGCTTACCCCAGAGGTAACAAAGAGCCCAATTCCCCCTATAATAGGTAGTTATCTAGCTGCTCTTTGGAGACCTCCAGGAAGGGGGAACCTGTTACCTCCTGAGGCTCCCATTATACTTCTGGAGAACTCTAATTATTAAAAGATTTTTTTGTACATCAAGCCAAAATATGCTTCTTCTGCTCTTTGAGCTACTTCTACCATCTGGTGCCAGGGAGAACAAATCTAACTCCTCTCTTACACCATAGACCCTCAGATAATAGAAGAGAGATAGCATGTTTTCCCATAAAGTATTTCATTCTTTTAAATTATTTATTATTTATGATCTATTATATTATATTAATATTATAATATATTATATATAAATATATTATATAAATATTATAATATATCATATAAATATATCATATAAATATTATGATATATACTATATCACATTAATATTATAATGTATTATATATAAATATATCATATAATATTTATAATATATAATATATTTATCATATATTATATATTATTTATTCTTTCTATTACAGCCTAAATGATCCCTGCTTTCTTCAACCAACATGATGTCATCTTATAGCCTTTTGCAAACTCTTCATTTTATCATTGTCTTTCCCAAAATGTGGTACTCAGAACTGAATATGACTCCCACACTGATCCTAAAAGGCCAGAGTACATAGAACCTATCATCCCATTTGTCCTGGATCCCTTTTTCATGTTGTCGAGGTTCCATTTGCTTTTTTCACAGCAGTGTGTGGGTAAATATTTAGTAAGTGGTTCTCCAGAAATGAACTGTATGCACAACACACTTTTAAGTTTCATCTGCATGATTAATATTTTCCCTGTCAATTTCTTAAGTCCAGAGAATCATCTTCCTAGTCCTGGATACTCTAGTAATGCTATCTAAGGTTGCATTTGCTTTTTGGCTTCTATATCATACCATCTATTCACCTTGAGATTTCAGTTTGCTGTATAATCCCCAATTTTTTTTTAGATAAACTGAGGTCTAGCCATGTCTGTGCTTGTGAATTTTTTTAACCCAAATACAAGACTTTACATTTACTTTTTATATATTTCATTTCATTAGGATTCAATCTTTTCAAGACCCAACATTCTAATTTTTCAAGAGGTTTTTGGATGCTGACTCATCTAACGTATTAAATAAAGGGTAAGTTTTGGGAGAAGACAGGAAAGGATGGGATGAAGGGCAGTCTTTGATGGAGTAATAATGAATATGTTGTGGAGTAGCATTTCAAGTCAAGGTGTTCAAGGATTCAAAGATAAAACCTGACAAGTATTGCTTTAAAGGAGGTGGTACTTCAACTACTAAGTAGACTACTCCTACTACTACCTGGAATTTGTATAATGATTTAAGGTTTGCAGAAACACTATATATGTCATCTCATTTGATTCACACACAACCCTGTGAGGTAAGTACTATGGGTATTATTAATCCCATTTTATAGATGAAGAATCTGAGGCAATAAAAGGTTAAGTGACTTGCCCAAGGTCACACAATTACTGAGTTGGGATTTGAACTCAGGCCTTTCTGACTCCAAGTCCAACACTCTATACACTGAATCACCTTGCCTCTCTGGGGAGGTAGAATATGCACAAATATAATACTGCCTGAAATGTAACTGGCATATAGGAAAAGGCTAGACAAAGTTCTCTAATAAAATTTGAGGAGGGAGTGAACGCTTTCAATGGGGAGGAATGGAGAAGATTTCAAAGAGATGATACCAAGCAGAACCTTGAAGGAAGAGAGGAATTTTTGACAGGTGAAAATGAAGGAAAATGCTTTCTAGAACAGGAAATGGCCAGCTCCAATTCATGGAGTCGAAATCTGGAATTTCAAGTATGGGGACCCCCTAGTACTCTGTTGTTGCTGGAATGTACAGTACACTCTAAGGGAAGGAAGTTGAAGCTGGTCTAGAATGGTAATTTGGAATGAGACCAAAAGGAAGACCTCAAATGCTAGACTAAAGAGCTTGTATTTTCGATGTTGAAAGACACTCCTGAAGGGAGAGATATGGTCAGACACGTCTTAGGAAGATTGTTCTGACATCTGTATGAAGGATAAACCAGGACCAGGAAGAGTTTTTAGAAGGATATTACAATAGTTTAGGCAAGGGATGATGAGGACCTGAATTTAGGGAAACTAGCAGAGTGAGGAGAGGGAAAAGCATGGATGCTGAGAGATGGTGAAGATGTGGAATTGATAGAATTTAGTACATGATTAGATATGGGAAAGGAGTGAAAAGGAGTCAATGATGAATCCAAGGTTTTGACCTGTATAACTGGAAGGGTAGTAATGCCATCAACAGAAACATTAATATTAAGAGAAGGTACAGATGAAGAAGGAAAGACTATGAGTTCAATTTTTGACATGTTGAAGTTGAGGATTTGGGACCTACAGATAGAGGCATCCAGGATGATGATGGAGATATCAGACTACACTTTGGAGGAGACATTATGGTTGGATATGTCATGCAGGGAAGCTACTTCTGAGGCGAAGGGACCAGCCATCCCCACCAAATGCCAACCAATTGCTACAAACAGCTGGGCATCCTGAAGGAGAGCTGGAAGGCAGGCATATGCCAGTCAGGTCATATCACAACCAGTGGCAAGGACCACCTGAATTTAGATAATATGAATTTTGTAGTGGACCCTGTCTGCACAGACTTTTTATGCTTATATGTAGGAGTAGAAAAGGTTGATGATAAGAGTGATGCAGGGTTAAGGATTAGCAGGCAGTAATCAGCAGAAAGACAAAAGAATAAGATACTAAGGAGTGGAGGAAACTGTCTTGTTGAATTGGTTGATTGTAGTGGGTAGGAAATGAGACCAAAATAAGGATTATGAGATCCTACAGCTAGAAGGGACTTTGGAGATCATCTAGGCCAGTGGTTCTCAACCTTCCTAATGCTGCCACCCTTAAATACAGTTCTTCATGTTGTGGTGACCTCCAACCATAAAATTATTTTCATTGCTACTTCATAACTGTAATTTTGCTACTATTACGAATCATAATGTAAATATCTGATATGCAGGATATATTTAAATTGAACATAACCCACAGGTTGAGAACTGCTGATCTAGGCTAAAACCCTCATTTTACACATGATGAAAATGATGCCCTGAGAGATAACAGGTGACTTACCCACAGTCACAGAGCTAATGATCCAACTGACAACATTAATTTGCTAGTCTTTATTAATTGTTCTACTTATGCTTTTAAAGCTGTTTTTAGGGTACTGGGAGGGGCACATCAGGGGAAAAAAACAAAACCTCAAACCACCAAAGACAGACTCTGAGAACTAATTTAAAGATGTGAAATGAAATGCTGGAGTGATTCACCAAAGGGCTGCTTATCACAGGCAAAACCAAGGTGCTCAGGAGAACTGTCAACTACTGGAGCAGTAACTTGTAACCTCTTGGCTATTGCTTTTGACTTTCAAATGAATGAGTGGTGTAACTCAATCAGCTTTTAATGAAGAAGATTCTCTAAGAGGAAGCAGCTCCAGTAACATTCACAGTCCCATCCCAAGAAATCATCTTCCTTTCAGACTCTCCTGGGCATGGGTTAGATTACAAATGAGTCACTGCAGGAAAGGAAATTTACCTGGCTTTTCAGAGAGGGTACCAGATATTGCAGTAACTCCAACTAGGATGAAATGAAAGATTAAGATTCTGCACTCGCTGCTTCTGGGAGCATAGAAACAAGGCTGGTGACTCTCTTACCATCTAGTTTTGCTCCCCTGCACCTGTAACTCCTTTCTCTGGCTTTTTCCCTGGCCAGAGCCAGTCTGTAAATCTGAGGCTTCTAGAAGGCTGGTCTCACAGGAGCCATGGCTGTATTCCACTATGGAACCTGAACCTAGTTCCCATGTCCCAACAACATCTCAGTCTTACTAAATTCAAAATGGAGCTTTTGACTTTTTGCCTAATCCTGCTCTTGACTTTGCCATCTTTTTGGTCCCCACTATTTGGCCCCACCAGGGGCCCCACCATACACCAGATCTCCCATGTGTGTAATCAGTTGCCATGTACTCTGAATCTCACCTCTGAAACCTCCCTCAGATCTGTTCCTTCCTGTCTATTCCTACTAATTTTGTTTTTCGTTGTTTTTGTCCTCTAGTACAGACTCATTATCACTTGCTTGGACTATTGCGATGACCTCCTAACAGGCCATCAGTTCTCTTTGCCCTCCAATCTGTCCTTTGTGGGACTGCTGGAATTATTTTTCTATTACTTTGATCTGCTAAAAAACCTTCAGCAGCTGCCTATCATTGATTGGATATGATCTAAGCTCCTTAGCTTGGCAGATAAGGCCTTCTACTATCTGACCCTAGCCTACCTTGCCAGCTGTATTTCACATTATTCTTTTCTAAGTACTCTGAGCTTTAGTGAAATGGGGCTACTTTTTAATCCCTCAAACACACAATATAGCTTTTCTACTTTCTACCTCTACTTAAACTGCTTTTTGTGCCTAGAATGCCTTTCCACCTTCTCTTTCCCTGTTTGCTGGATATACACACACATAATACATTTATGTGCATACATAAAAATATATATGCATGTACATGCATATTATATCTATGTGTATATAACCCTTTCTAGCAATTCCAAGTTCCTTATCCTTCCAAAGGTTATCTAAGCCATACATCAATACTGAGTCAGGGGGATCATATAGGGCCTTGGGAGAAGCCAGAGCAAAGAAAACTAGGTCAATTATATATGGGTTGTCTTGAATATTTTGTATTTTTTCTGGATTTTCAGTAGGGCAAAATAAAAAATGTCCCGTATCTGATATACATTGTTACCTTGAGTGCTTGTATGAGAGAGAGCCCATAGCTTTAAGGGAGCATCTGTATCGGCAAGCACCCTAGCATACCTAGGGCGGCTACTAGCACAGGTTCTTAGATCTGCTTTTCTAAAGGAAAGCAACTCAAAATAGGTTAACAATCTTACTTTAATCAATCAAATACCATTTACCTAGTTCAGGGG